>JAGFNQ010004757.1:767004-913100 GCA_024364735.1 Boesenbergia rotunda | reverse complement strand
GATGGCATTGTAGGACGAGAGAGCATCCAGACCAGGAAGGGAGTCCTCCTAGTCTCTCCAGAGTGTCACCGCCGAACGACAATGATAGAGTAATTTGTCCTATCGGCTGTATTGGGTATCCGGCAAAGCCGAAGAGCGGCGTCGAAACCTGAAGCAGTTCATCTCCATCTGATCCAGAGCAGCCTTGTACAGGATGTTCACTGAACTACCTGTATCCACGAAAACACACACTACTTCGTAATTTGCAATACATGCAAGAATTACCAGGGTGTTCTCGTGGGGGCCTTCTGTGTCCTCCAGATCTTCTGGGCTAAAGGAGATTAGGGGGTAGTTCCCCAATTGCTGAGTGTGAGCCTTCCTCACACGGTTGGGGTCCCCTCCAATAGGACCTCCGGAGAGCACTGGGATCTCCTCTTGCCCATAAGCCCCCTGCCATGAAGCGGATGGCTCCATTCGTTCTTGTTGGAGCGCCCCTTTGATGGCCCTGGCCACCAAGCAATCTAGTTCCTCATTCGTCAGGACGATGGATTGTCCCACCGGCTCTGCCATCGGTGCTCCTTTGGTGCTTTACTGGTTTTCCACAGACGGCGCCAAACTTGTTTCGAAAGGAATCGACGTCGATGACCAGTCACCACGGTTCAACTCATATGAATGCTGATGCTAGAGGAAGAACTCTCACCCTGCGAGATTAACACGAGCGTTAATGGGAACACGCTGGAGGTTGTCCGGCGGAGTCCACTCCTACGCTCAAGTCAGTGCTGTTGGTGCAAGAAGCATCAGTGATGTCCTCCTCGAGTGTTTCAATGTTTAACATTATGCTTAAGTTAGTGATACATTAGAACAAGGAAGGGTTAGTCAAGAAAGGAGTACCAAAGTGAAGGGAAGTCCTAGGTTATAGTGAAGGAAAGTCCTAGTTAACCTAGGCAATAATTCCTGGTTCGAAGAATTGGGCACCAAGTCCTGGCCAAGGGCTAGGCACCGAAGACATGATCGAGGGTTGGGCATGAAGTCCTGATTCGAGGAATTGGGCAATAAGTCCTGGTCGAGGGCTGGGCACCAAAGTTCTAACATAAGGTTAGGCAATAAGTCCTGGTCGTGGACTGGGCACAAAGCCTTGGTGAGTGAAGCTGGGCAAAAGTCCTGGTGAGTGAAGCGGGGCAATAAGTCCTGGTCATAGACTGGGCACGAAGTCCTAGTCGTAAGATTGGGCAAAAGTCCTGGCGAGTGAAGCTGGGCAAAAGTCCAACCGGATGGGCTGGGTGGCAACCTTCTCCTAAGGAAGTAGGTGAAAGGCGCGTTCCCCGGGATGGGAAGATAGGCGTCGGTTCGACCTAGGGTTTCACGGGAAAACCCAAAGTCAGAACCAATCTTTAAGCTAAGGATATATATTTGTTTGTCTTGTGTTTGTGTATTTTGTAGGTACCTAGAATTGGAGGCAAGGCAGACAAACAAAACACAAAAGAGGCTGAAACACAGCTTCTTGGGTGCCCCCATTGATACAGGCGCCCCCATTAAGTTAGACGCCTGAATGAATCAAGCGCCCCCTTCAACACAAGCGCCCAATAAGGCAGGTTTTATCAGATCGTGAAGTTCGCGATTTGGATGGAGTTTTGACCTCCTATAGGGCACCCCAAAGGCTTTAGGGCGCCCGTGAAGATGCTATATAAAGGGGTTCGACCCCTCAACTCAGAACACGAATTACGAGATCATTCTAAGCATTCTGAGCGAAAGAAAAGTGCTACAGATGAAGCCTTGCGACCAAGGAGACTCCAAGAGGAAGTGCGCGACACTTCGGAGTTCCAGATCGGCCGGAATCGTCGATTCTTTGTTTGGTTTGATTTACTTTCCGCATTTAATTTCCTTAATATTTTTTATTGTAAATCGTGCACTGTAAGACGGGTTTCTCCGCCTCCGGAAAGTCTGGAAACGAGACCATTAGTGAACGAGCATTTCCCGTGCTTAGGCCTTGGACGTACTGACCCTGGGGGTTTGGGAACTAAGTAAAATTCCATGTGCACTCTGTTGATTGTTTTTTTTTGTTCTGTTTATTTTTCCACTATGCTACTAAATTTGAATAGAACGAACGATCGAAAGTTTACAACACGCTTTCCGAAGAAATTTTTGCAAGTCGATATTCACCCCCCCCCTCTATCGACGACACCGGCCCACAAGTGCCTCATTATAGGAGATGGAAGAAAGCGATGCTTAAGTTAGAGAGTGCGTAACCCCTTTACCGAAGGGGTTGGAGTACCTTTTATACCTAAGGCAGCAGTCACTCGTGTCTCCATGATCTTCGCCATGCCGCCTTGATCTTCGGTTACTGAATAACCCTTGTAACGGTCGTCGCCGCCATGAAATCTGGACCGTTGAGATAATCAAGGCATTAATTGTTGGATAGCTTGGCGGGTTTCCTAAGCGAATATCGGGTCGTTCATGAGAGACCTCTCCATGTCCATAGATTAAAAATTTAATCCGAATGGAGAACTATCTCCCAAACAACCGTCTCGACGTCATACTAATTGATTCGAGTTACAACTTGGCCAAACATGATGTTCGAGCCTTGTAACTCACCTAACCAATTAGTCGCGGAAAAGACGACGAGTAGATCGCCGATTTTTGTGTTTAGTATTGGCGTCCAAAATAATTTATTATCATCATTAATTAACAAATAATTAAAAGCAAGATAATTAATTAAAACCACATGAAATGATAGAAATCAAAGGAGTCATGAGAGAAAATATACCTCTCGTTACCTTACGATCTTCTATTGTATGACCCTCCCCTCTTGGACATCGTGTGGGCGACAATCTACCAAGAATCGGAGTCACCAAGACCTTCCAATTAATCACTTCTTCACACGCCAACCAAACCCTAGAGCTTGGGTTGCTGCCGACCTCCTTCTTCCTCTCCTCCTTGCGCCGCCGGACACACAAGGCCTCTCAAGCTCGCCGACTACAAGGAAGCACCGGAGAGGAAGCTAAGGAAGAAGATGGAGAAGAAAAGAGCTCTCCTTCTCCAACCCTACCCGGCCAAAACTCACCTTTTCTTCTTTGCTTGCGGCGCCGCCGACCACCAAGAAGAATCCCTCTTCTCCAACTCCGGCCGCCCACTTTTCTCCTTCTTCTTGACGTGCCACAAAAGGAAGATGAAGCTCCTCCTTGTCCTTGTGATCGCCGACCACCCAAAGGTGAAGAAGAAGGGAGAAAAGAAAGAAGAAAGGAGGAAAACTTCCTCCTTGCCGCTAGGTGCCCTAGGAGAGTGAGGAGAGGGAGAGAGGAGAGGAGAGGCTTGAGGTTGGATGATCAATTGGATACTTTGGTTTTATGACACCTTGGGGCATTTATAGGGCTACAATAGGGACCATGAGGAGGAGTTGGGTCTTGGCCACCTAATGGATCAAAGCCCGATCCATTAATGAAGAACAATTTCACTAAATGTTTTTTATTGAACTACCTCACCAATCCCCATATTTACATATGGGCTCCACCTATTATGAGCATAATTTCTCCCCGTATTTAAGATATTGAATGTACGTTGATTAATTTAAATTACTGATAATTTTAATTAATCAATATCTAACTCTTTAATTAGTACCACTCATCCTTATCATTATATTGGACCGACTCCACTTGCAAGATTTAACATGATGAACCTTATGAGCTCATCAAGCCGGCATCATCATCCCAACTCACTAGGACACAGTTTCCGTCTATAATCAACGACACGCCAACTAAATAATATTATTTTCTAATTCACCGGGCCTATCGATTTAACAGAATAAATCTCGCCCATTGGTAAATCAAAGAAATAAATACCAAGTACATATGCCCGTTATTATATTGAGATTCAGAGCATGTACTCCATAATAAACTGAAGTTGATCCAATTATAAAGTCAGTATAAATTGGATCACCTCTATGTCGATCCTGCTCAATGCACACAAAGTGCATTAGTGCAATTTTATAGTCAAGATAAACCAATACCAAATTACACTACAATCATCCCGATGGTTTGTCCAACTCCATCTCGGTTGTGAGCCTCTACTTATACTCTACAAGGAACTGATAACATGATCTTCCATGCGACACCACATACCATGTTATCTACAGTGTAAAGTATTAGACATTTTGCATATATTAATATAAACATGCAATCAGTGATCTTGTGATTCTCTTTCAAAATGTAGATGTCGTATACAAAAGGCAATGCTTTTAGTATACATCCTAACATTAATGGTCGTGTATTACGGGTTATGATCATCCCGTGATTATAGGTGATGATTATCCATAGATCTGAAGAAAGGGAGACCTTTACATGAGGTCAAGTGCTCTTCGTGCTCCGCTACCCCGAGGTGATCTCGGGGCCTTTTGGCCCGGGGGGCCCCGGCGCTTACCCTCCCGAGGTGATCTCGGCGACCTGACTTCCCGATGTGATCTTGGGCGTGTGTCTTCCCGGGTCGGTCTCCAGAGTATGCTTGCTCGTGGTGTTCTCGGGAACCCACCTTCCCGAGGGGGCCTCGGGCGCCACGTAAAGAGAGTCGTCCAGCTTCAGTAGATCTTGCCACATAGCTTCTTCAGTCCACACACTACAAAACTTGTTGCCATTACCAACGAAAATTACCAACGGAATTCCATCGGGAATGCTTCTTACCGATGGAACTACGACGGGAAAAAAGTCGGAATATTAATTGTCGAGATAATATTCTCGACGGAAATTTTGTTCCGTCGGTAAATATATATACCGACAGAATTAATCCATCGGTAATTACTGACGGAATAGGGTTTCCGTCGGTAACTTACCGACGGAAACGGATTTTTCGTCGGTAAACGAATATTCCGTCGATAATTGCTGACGGAAAAGCAATTTCCGTTGGTGATTACTGACGGAAACCCCATTCCGTCGGTAATATACCGACATAAAAGAATTTTCTATCAGAAAATATCCAAAAATTTTCCGTTGATACATCACCGACGGATTTCCATTTCTATTGATATTCCGTCAGAAATTAAAAAAAGAAGAATCCAATTCGCATTAGTGATCGAATTAGTCCAATTCGCATTAATAATCTTGATTGTGAAATATCTTAAACTTATATAAGAATTCAATCAATTAATTCATCGAAAATAAAATGAATTAATTAAAAAAAATGAATCAGATAAAATGCCAACCATCTAAATGTACAAACATAAAAATATGCACAGAAAATGATTTCAACACACTCAAAATACATGCATACAAAGGTTCTTCTTCAAGCATAAAATACAGCAAGCATACAAAGGTTGTAACACAAACATAAAATGTCCTTCTTCAAGCTTTACATGCAAAGGTTCTAATACAGCAAGCATACCCTCAGTATTCTTCTCACCAAAATACAAGCGACTGGCTTCCTCCAAAGCTTCATGCCGCACATTTCATGCCAATATTGCAACCCTCCACAGTGTGTTGACTGACTTGCAAGCTACCAACAGAGGGTACATATGTGCCTGCAATGAAGAACCTTTTAAAAATACTAAAGCACCTAAGATCAACAAATCCATTACAAAAGAGCAGTTGCATAGAAGAACTTTTTGAGTCCGCAGATTAATCAACGCAGTACCTATAGATGTTCAGTTATTGGATAGCAAAATTTCATAATCTTACCAGTTCACTTGGAAAGAAAGACTGATTACTACGTTCATGTCAGTTTAGATGTTCAGTTATTGGATAGCAAAATTTCATAATCTTATCAGTTCACTTGGAAAGAAAGACTGATTACTACATTCATGTCAGTTTATGATATGATTGCTCGCATTTCCTTCTGCTAGTTGTTAGTTGTCTTTGTCAAGTATTGCAATTAGCCAAGTAGGGAACTTTTACCGTAGTTGGGACTTGAAGCTATCACTGGTTGCTAGGAGATTTGTCTTCCCAATAAAAAATCTGTCTTGGAGAATTGTGAATGTTGGCAACTCCAAATATTATAAATGAAGAGTCATTTTTTCTTCAATCTTCTAGATTGCTCCTTATATTGGTTTTGCATATAATTGCAGGAAGCTCGTAGTAAATTTGATGTAGAAACCGATCCTGCAAATGCAATTAATATTGAACCAGTAAATGGAAATCTATGTCCAGAAGGATGAGCTTCCCTTAAATTCAGGAGAAATTCTCCTTCAACAGTGATGGGAAGAATAAACTGCAAGGTACTCTATGCAAAAATTTTATGCTTTCCTTAGCGGTGAAAAACTTATTCAATTTCTCAATCACAAACTTCCTAATTATATTCGAGTGGCATCAGGTGCGAATGATGCGGGTGTGCTTTATGGAAATAGAGTGCTTTGAATTCCAAAAGGTGGTATTTTACTTGTTACATTTATTTTTGTGAGGTTTCTAGAGTCGAGAGAATAGAGTAATTGCACACCAGTATAGAAGTCCCCCAAGACCGTAATTAATAGCTAAGTCATGTCAAACTATTTACATAGCATTTGCCCTCAGCTAGAGTGGAGGTATCGATCATGTATATCTGAAAATAAGAAATCTAAGATGTTTGAGGAAGATATTACTAATTGATCGATCTTCACACTAGCCTCCAAGTTGAAGATATTGCCAAAGACTAGGGAGCCATATAGGATATCAGACAGATGAATTAAGTCTCATCGCTGACATATGAACTATGATACAAGTTGAAGATATTGAAGAAGTTAAGGAAATTGAGACAGGTTTCACATTGAATGCTTAGCATAATCTTCATCAATCAAGCAATGTGTAAGTAAAGGCATTAGAACAAGATTTATGAAGAAAAGCAAGACTAAGGAAAAGAATGACTGAAATCACTGATGTGATACAGCCTACAAGGCTACACTCGGTATTAGAACAAGATTGTACCTATGAAAGGCTGGGAGTGAAGCCTTATTCTAGGCATTTTCTCAAATATAGCATTATAATGCTATTTTATCACGATCAATGCTAACCATCCAACAAAAATGTGAGTGACCTTGTTCAGTAAATAAATAGTGTTTGTAAGTACTCAAGTGATTAAACAATGAATATTCCCTCTTGTTTTTTTGTTTTTTTTTCTTCAGATTTATTACTGCAAGGAGAATGAAGTCTACCTTATATATCAGTCCGTAGCGTTTGATGTCTCATTCCGAGAAGAACTAGAATCCACTCCACAAGAAGTCAAAATTTCTTACACTGTCACACCTAAACAATCCACTAGTGAGTATTCCATTAGTGAAGAGCTTCAAAACTGAGTTAATCAACAAAGACAATATAAAGGCATTAAGAATATTCGTAACATACTTGGTGGTAATTCTGGAGCTTGTGCAAGAACTTCAGTATTATCTAAAATTTAAAACAATTATATATGAATAATAAATTTTAATACCTGGAGATAAATCTGGTAAATATGATAGGATGCCTGGCTACAAAATAAAGAATCTTGAAAGTCAAAAATATAATATATTAGAATGTAATCACAGAATAAATAAATTTTACATGATTTTAATAAAACACATGTTATCATTTAACATACCTTAGAAAAAATCTACTCGCCACCATCTGTTGGGTCTTGAGTCTCTTGTGACTCAAAACCGTGTTGTGTTTGTGTTGGAGAGGTGAAAGCAGCTATGACCGCTATCATATAGTCCATGACAGCTTTATGGTTGGCCTCTCTCCTCCGATTGTCCTCCGCCCTCTTCCGATCCTCCTCCGCTCTCCTCCTATCCTCCTCCGCTATCCTCTGCTGCTCAGTGGCTATCCACTGATCCATCTTCTGATCCATAGAGGCAATTTGAGAGCACAGTTCTTGATTTTCTTGTCGTAAAGACTACACCTCAGAAGAATAAGCCGACGAAGTGGCACGACCTCTGGGCATCCTTAAACGATCAAATGCAACTTTCGCCTGTGAGCCAAGCCCGTAGACGGTGGAGTTTTTTGTCCGTTCACCGACAACATCATAATAGATCTCATTCAGCTGGTCGGTGGATAAAATCTGTGACTCCCCCCCCCTCTATCGATGGCTGAGATGTCTCGACCACTCTATTTATAATTTGATCCTGTATGAAAAAGAATTATTGGATTAATATTCAAATTGTATACAATTACTAATGTTAGTAAAAATAGAAACGATTAAATAAAATAAAGATAATAATTGTATGTGTATCATCTGTGATCGAGAATCGACAAAGGTCTCATCTTTCTTCTTATAGGTCATTAGAAAGATTTCTATATAAGTAGGCTGGCGAGCAAGATCTCGTTCCTGTATACACAAGTTTATTAGAGCCTAATTATAATTATATGAGTTTGGTAATTGATAAATAAAAAATTTAATTGCATAACTTTGAATTAAACTCACCAAATCCATAGTGTTAAATACTAAATTTTTAGAGCTGAAAAGGTGAATTTTGAAAGTTAGGGGCCTAATTGCAATTTTCCAAATCTGTTGGGTTTAATTATAAAATGACAAAACAAATATAAAAACCCCTAAAAGCCCTAACTTCATCCCTGATTCCCTTCTGCCCGTTTCCATTCCGCAACGCCGAACGAGAGCAGTTGCTCGTCCGACGCCACAGCCGCTCGCCGTCACCGAGACCCGACGCCACAGCCGCTCGCCGCCGCCAAGACCCCTTCCTCCCCTTCTCCTTCTTCTTCTACGATGCGCACGAGCAGGGCGCCGTCGTCCTCGCGAGAAGCCCTAGCCGACGCCGCTGCCGTGAGTCGAGGAAGCGCCGCCTGGTCTTCCATCGCAGGCGTGAGTGCTGGTGAGTGCTAGTTTCAGTTTTCAACCCTGATTTAAAGAAAAAGCAATCACACAAGTTTCGTAGTACTTTTTGCATAAAACACTCACAAGACAAAGCATGTTTCGTCAAAACCATTTGAGCATTAAATCAATGGTTCTTCATTAGCCTCAATTTCGTTTGGTTTTGGTTCTGTGATGTTGGAGTATATTTCAGATGTAGATTTGGGTTCTGATATGCTTGGATCAGTAACTTTATGAGCAAGTTTCAGGTTGGAAAGGAGTAAAGTTAAATTTATCTTTTTAGCATTAAATAGGAATGCGTTCTAGACTTTAATTAGTTTGGGGACTAGAACCTAATAACTTGGCTTTTGAGTTGCACACAAGTAGAAGGAGACACAGTAGTAAATGTCTTTATGGTTGTTTAATGTGTTGATAGGTTATTGTTGCATTTTAAACATTTCATTTCTATCATTAACTTGAAATCTATGTTACAATGACACTGGCTTCTTGTAATTATGTTGTATATTGCAATGCAATATCATTCATAGTAAGATAGTATCTTATGGTACTAACGTGTCTCATACAGCCCTGGTTGGTACAAGAGCAAATCTTGAAACAGTGTAGAATATCTGATGAGGATTCATATAAATTGACATGCAAAGGATGGAGGAAGGTGAGGAAAAGGTGGATTTCGGGATGATGGATTAAACTAGGTCAACTAATTGGATTGAGTCTAGAATTGGTGGTCTAGATTTCTCTAATCTAGTCTAGCATTAAATTTGCTACGTTATTAATTGTGAAATTAGCTAAATTTTATCATTTATACAGGACCTTGATTTGGATTCGTTTGGTTGATTTCGGAAGGTCCTCTTCGTTCACGAACTTCTATAATAAAGGCGGGTACTTCTCCTTTGTATTCGAGTAGTTTCTTTTACCTTAAGACATGGCTATTTTATGTCTAGTAGGTTGCTTGACCTTGTTCCTTGCCGTTTGTTATTTTAACATCGCCGTTGATACTTTTTCTTCGTTGATCTTTGAGTATTCCAAATTCGTATCCGTACAGTCCCTGTTGGTTTTCTGTTCTGTAATGTGCCGCTTGTACGCGAGTACTTAGAAGTCCATTGAACACAATTATGTTTATTTGGCATTAGAAATATCTTACCTAGTAGTGTAGGTGCATAATCGTTGATTTTTGATTTCTGGTTGGTTGTATCGATGCATGTTTTACTTGTTGGATTTTGTTGCATCATTGTTTCTCCGGTTGTTCGTGCATCTTGTAGCATGCACCATATCTGCACGTTGCATACTAACGACTGTTGGGCTTTCATATGGTTAAGCTGTCGTTAGTCATTTTGTTGCTCGATTCACTCAACAACTTGTTGTCGTGGTAGTTCGTTAGAATGCGAGCAACTGTCCTGTTATGCCATACATGTTGCAGTTGTAGGCAAACAGTGACACCCTCACCGTTGTTTTTTGAGGGATATTGTAGTTGTTGATAGCTCCCCCTATGTATCAGGGGTCTGGAGTGTAGGCTCCCCAGCATCCTGTCCACTAAACCACGCCTTCTGTGGTATTTGTTGTTGGAGTGCATACAGTTGTCACAGCCCTACCCACTCGGTCACACAGATGAGATGTGTTAGCGGCTTGACTGGCGTTAGGGCTGACACATGTCATTGCATCATGTGCATACATATTTTGTTTATGCATTTTCCTGTGATTGTTGCATTTATATGAGCTATGGTTGTTGCACTTGATTGACATACATGTATATCTGGGTTTTATTATTGTTGTGTTGTTTTATATATGCTTAGTTGTTATTCAGATTTTATTGTTGGATCGAGAGAACCGATAGAGGGGGGGTGAATATTGGAAATCGTTCGGATTTAGGGATAGAGAAATTGCACAGCGGAAGATAAAAACAAAACACGCGAACACAGTAATTTTTTACTTGGTTCGGAGCCTAGGTCGACTCCTACTCCAAGGCCCACGATTGTTGATCGTTTACTTTGGGCAATTCTATATGAGGCGCAAAAAAACTGTTTACAATTTTGAGTTACAAATATAGCACAGTAAACTTAACAAATAAAAAGAAAACTCTTCTTTTACCGACGCCCGATGTAGGTTGTCTTTTTCGGAGCAGCGGGACGTCGTCGGCTCGAGTTGGGAGGTTTCCGGAGCGAGGTGTGAGAGTAGAAGAGCGTAGAAGCATTGATTGAAAGTGTTGCTTGAGCCTTGGGGTCGAGGGCCCTTTATATAGGGCCTGGGGGCGCCCGGGACGTCGGGGGCGCCCCCCCCACGTGTCGGTCGATCCCACTTTCGCTCGGTCAACGTCTGATCCCTTCAAACTCGGGATCACATCTTGACCGGGGCGCCCGGAACGCTGGGGGCGCCCGATTGACCGGGTCAAACTTTATCCCTTGGCTTCGTTGGCTTGAGCTTCGATGACCTGCTATTGGGGGCGCCCGGGAGCACGGGGGCGCCCGGGAGTTGAGCTGTCGAAGCTTGCTTTGCTTTCTTGTATTTTGTGTTTACCTTGGGGGCGCCCGGGACACTCCGGGCGCCCTGGTCAGCTGTTGCCTCGTTCCTTTGAGGCTCTCTGAGCTGCAGACACTCGTTCCTTTGGTCTTGCATCCAGGGTTAGTCCAAAACACAATAAAACAATAAAATATTAGTTTATACAGCCTTAGCTGTCTTGGTTCTGACTTTGGGCCTCCAAAATGGAACCCTAGGTCAACCGACGCCTACTGTTCCCTCGACGGGGAACACGTCCTCACCTACTCCTCTTGGGAGAATGTACCTGATGCCAACCACTCCTTTGGTTGACTTTTGCCTGGCGGTCCTTTGCCAGGTCTTGGATATCGAGCTATCCTTCGCCCGGTGCCTAGCATTCCTTCGCTAGGGCTTCGGTTCCAAGCTGTCCTTCGCCTGGCGCCTAGCAATCCTTCGCTAGGGCTTTTGACCCTGGCATTCCTTCGCCAGTGCCTAGCAGTCCTTCGCTAGGGCTTTTTACCCTGGCATTCTTTCGCCAGTTCCTAGCAGTCCTTCGCTAGGGCTTTTTACCCTGCACACTAGAGTGACATGTTAGATAACAAGTAAGACTTAACTTTTGAACCCTGTTGCCATTATCAAAACACAGGTTTGACTTTGGTGCTTTCTACACCAACAATCTCCCCCTTTTTGATTTATGGCAACCCTAGTTCAAAAAGTTAAGTTTAATCAAAGCATGTAAAAAACATTAAATTTTGTTCCCTCCCCCTGGAAGGAATCTCCCCCTAGATTTTTCAAAAATTCGTGGGGTTCTAAGTTTAAGGGAAAAAATTTTTACTTAGAATTTTTCAACAGAAAGCTTCTGTATTTTCAAAGATGATTTTTGCACTTTTGAAAACTTAAGTGTAGATACTTGGAAATCTTTTTGACAACTTAAGATTTAAAAGTACATAGAAGAGTTTTTGAAAGCATGAGTTTAGAGTACTTTGAAAAATTTTGAAGTCTTTAAGTTTAAAGTACTCAAACGTCTTTCAAAGCTTTTAACTTAAAAATTTTAACAAAACTTAAGTACTTAGTAAATTTTAAAAAGCTTAAGTACTTAGAAAATTTTGAAAAGCTTTAGTAGTTATAAAAGCTTAAATACTTTGAAAAAAACTTTGAAAGGCTTAAGTACTTTAGAAAAACTTTGACAAGCTTAAGTGCTTTTGAAAATTTTGAAAAGCTGGGTTAGGTACTTTTTGAATAAAGGATAGATTTTGAAATTTTGAGAGAAAAAAATAAAAAAGTTAAAAAAAAATTTAAATTCTCTCCTTTCTTATCTCTCCCCCTTTGCCATATATCAAAAACAGATAAATATAGCAGAAATTAAATTGTACAAAGGAAATGACTTTCATAAAGGAAAATATTTGCATGATTTTGCTGTACTGAACCAAGACTTAGACCAAATCAGTTGATTTTCTCTTGTAGGGACCTGTCTAACCCATTTAGCTACTCACTAACTGTTATAAGCAGTAGTTTTCGCTAGGGTTAGTCAAGTTAAGTATTTCTGTTCAAGTTAGATTTTCTAAACTTGACACTTAACTTGATTGCTATGTAAGTTGTATTTAGTGCCCCAATTACTGCAGATGCACTGACTTAAAGCATCTTGAATTAAGGCAAAGACCTAAGCATCTCAACCCTTTCTAGGTTATCAATCAAAAGTTCCCTAAAGTGTTTGTGAGATGCTGGCTTCTAAATCTATAGGTGCATGCAGTTCTAGGGTTAGGGCCTATGCTAAGTCTATTTGCGAAAAAGTCCTAGTTTTGAAAGGGGATAGTTTTGAAAAAAAACTAAGTCCGAAAAGATTTTTAAAACTGATTTTAAAAACAACAGTTTTTCAAAATTCTTTTAGAAACTGATTTTTAAATTTAAATAAAGCAAAAAAAGTCAAAAGTAGAGTTATTCTATTCTACAGAGCACAATCCTAATGCTGAATAGAAAGAAACAAGTACTCATAAGCTAGTCAACATAGAAAAGTCAACACAGTCATACAGTCAAACATAATTCAACCCTACTGAGTAGGGGCAGTCTAATCTACGAGTAAATCTAGGACGAGGGACCGGGATGATCAGATGGGCCAGGCTGCCATGAATCGAATCGTGCCATCATCTCAATGTATCATGCATCAGCCACTTCTCGATCGGCTCTACGAGCGTCCATCTGCTCGATGTGATAGGCCTCGACCTCCTCTCAGAGACTGTGGATCTCCGTCTGTATCTGTGTGAGACGCTGGTCGAGGGTCGGTGGTGGAGGCTCGTCTATGTGTGCTCGGGCGGCTGCTGCTATGTCTCCAACGTCGACCTCAACCTCCTCGTCTGAGTCGATCGGGGCCCCGGCCTGCTGTCGTCTCCAACTCAAAACCCTGGTGGTCGATACCTCTAGACCTGCTAACGAGAAGTTCCTAAATCCTATTTCATCAAAGTCGGTCATAGCGGTGATTTCACCCATGGTAATGTCACGACCGTGATGATGAAGGAGGGAGGTGATGATGTGGCAGAATAGAGTGCGCACTCGTCCCTGGGTCATGACACTGGACGCATGCAGAATAGTATGAAACATGTGTAGTCCAATGTCAATGTCAAGGTGATGGACTAGGGCATACAAAAGGAAGGCATGAAAGGGTCGCATGGTCCCGAGATCTCTAGTGGAGAGTGGTAAAATACAGCGGACCAGGACTCTGTACAGGGCATAGTCCTGTGCCTGAAGGTCAACGGCTTGGAATCGTCTATTTGCGGGGAGTCTAGCTTCCCTATAGAAGTAGGCGTGGATAGTGTCTAAGGTAATGTGAGAGTAGGGAGGATCAAATGGAGGATTCCTAGGTGGATAGCAGCAGAATGTGGACTGGGAGGGTCGTAGTCCAAGGAATCGGTTCAACAAAGTAGGGGTAATAGACAGAGGTATCCCTTGGACAGTAGTGTGAAACATGAGATTATCTTGTCGAACTATGTTATTGTAGAATTCTGCATATAAGGATTCATTAATGGTATGAGTGCAGAAGACAAGATTATCTAGTTGATAGAAGTTTATAATATTCATGGCTACGGGGCATGATTGTGTAAAGAAATGTCTATTAAGATAGCTTGTTTTAATAGGCTTGTAAATGGTTTGAGCAAACTTATTACATAATTCTAGGGTAGGGAACCTAGGGTCGGGACTTGGTTCGGCACCGGGGTTGGCCGGGTTTGGTCGACGTCTTCTAAGAGAAAGAATTTAAACGAAGTATGAAGGTATTGCATTAAAAAAAATTAATTTAAATGCAATAAAAATTATACGGGACAGCTCGGGGAGGCATGGTTGAGGACGAGAGCTTGCAAGGTCTCTTGATCTTCTTGTAAGGAAGGAGGGGTGGAAAGAAGTTGGTTTTTGGTGTGGGAAGAGAAGGAGGTTCAGGTGCCTTATATAGGCATTTTAATGGGGGCGCCCGGGAGCTCCCGGGCGCCCGGGTCAGCGGTCTCTGCCTTTGGCAGAGACTGCAGCTGTATGGGGGCGCCCGGAGTGCTCCGGGCGCCCGGGTCAGGGCGTGTCTGCAGCTTTTGCTGCATTGACTGTGATGGGGGCGCCCACGTGGTTTCGGGTGCCCTGGTCAAAGGTCAGATTCAGCTTTTTTGCTTTGAGAGAGGGAAAAGGTATGGTGGGGGCGCCCGCGTGGTTCCGGGCGCTCGGGACTTTATAGGAAAAGACAAGTTTTATGTCTTGTCATCGTTTGACCATGGTTTAATCGGTTTGACCATGGTTTAATCGGTTTGACCAAGGTTTGAATTGCCTTGACTGCTTTGACTTGTGGTTTGACTATTTTGACCATAGTTTGACCATGTTGACCATGGTTTAACCATGACCTTAACTATAGGATTAACTCATAATATAGGCATTTAAAGTATTTCCAATTGAATCTTAATCTTACTGTCTCACCCAATCTAGGGTT
The DNA here is from genome assembly GCA_024364735.1 of Boesenbergia rotunda. NCBI lineage: Eukaryota > Viridiplantae > Streptophyta > Magnoliopsida > Zingiberales > Zingiberaceae > Boesenbergia > Boesenbergia rotunda. The sequence continues at coordinate 897,940 of JAGFNQ010004757.1, read as the reverse complement.
TTCAATCACGTTAGCCTTATAGGTTTTGTGAGACAAGTTTTGATAAATAAAATTACTTTGAAAAATTATTATTTGTTTTGAAAACATTAAATTAATTTTTGAAAACAGTTAAGTTTATTTTGAAAGGATGTTTGAATCTATGCTTAACTGAAAATTGTGTTAGATTTGAATTTGACAAAAAGTAATTTGAATTTGAAATTCAAAAATTGGTTTCCAGGTCTTGGCGAGGCACTAGGCCTTCTTTGGCCGTAGCCTTATTGGATCATCAACCCTTTCCTTGACAAAGCCGTTTAATGAAATTTCATTTTCAAAATTAATTTTTGAAAAAGTTCTGGTCTAACTAGTTTGGATTTTGGATCGGTAGCTTCGGCTAGTTTCACCAGTCTAAAGAGACCAAGTAAACTTGATCTTATTAGAATTGGTTTCCCTAACGTACTATCATCTCACCTCCACCCAATACTATGTTATCAAGTTTCAGTTAAGCTTGTTCAGTCCTTATACTAACCTAAGTTTAAGCATGGTAAATTGAAGAAATTAAATAGACAATCAATCAGGCAAATTGCAAGAATTAAATTCTATTTAACAATAAAAATAGTTTTTAATTTGGCTCCCCCTGGACTAAAGCCACGGTAATGATTAGGCAAGATGTGAATCTTGTCCTTGGGGATCCAATACTGATTTGATCCAGTTGGTTTGTTCAGGTACAGTTTAAGTACCCATGCCTGAATTTTACCTCTGGATTAATTCAGTACAGCAAAGTAAGATCTTTGTCGGGATTTAGTTCTATAGCCAAGTCCGGATCGATTTAGAACGGACTTCTGTTTTCCAAGAATCATGTCAAGACCCTTGGAACCAGAAGTGAATCGTTCTAAGGCAGCTCTAAGATCCTTAACCTAATTTTTCAGGGAGGAGTTCTCTTTCTCAAGTTTTTCAACTTGAGTAGGAGTTCCTTCTTGAACTTTCTCAGTTAAGGATTTAGAGTCAGCTCCCTCTTTCAGGAGTTTTACTTCCTGTCTGAGGGACTCGACTCGGAGTTTGGCCTTCGCCAAATCTCGAGAAAGATAAGAAATAAGTTCGTTTAATTGACTTCTATTGAAACCACTTACCTTGATTTCGCCGTCTTCTGAAAAGGTTAGTCTGCCGTCGTCTTGTTCAGATTCTGACTCGGTCCCGACTTCTTCTGAGGGGTCAGGGCTAGTAGGTTTGACTGGGGTGCTTCTTCTTCTTCTTCTGAGGAAGATTCGTCCCAGGTTGCTTGGAGTGCTTTCTTTCTTCTTGTCTTTTTGGTCTCCTTCAGGTTTGGACACTCTGTCTTGTAGGGGCCCTTCTTCTTGCACTCGTAGCATGTTACGTTGGGCTTGTTCTTGTCATTTGTGGGTTCAGCTGGTTCTTCCTTTCTTCGGTTGGCCTTCTTTCTGTTGGTTTGGTTCTTTAATTCTTTATAGTAACTTCGGTCCAATCAGACCAGCTTCGATCGATCTCCTTCTTCGTCTTCTGAGTCTGAGTCTGAGTTAGACTCGGGTTGAGGTTGTGTCTTCTTCTTTGTTGATCTTCCAGTTTTTCTTGCAACAAAGGCAATACCTTTCTCGGCCATATTGCAGTTAGTCTGTTCATGAAGTTCTAACTCGGAAAACAATTCATCTAATTTAATTTTAGAGAGATCCCTTGAAACCTTATATGCATCTACCATAGATGCCCACAAGGTATTTCTAGGGAAAGCATTTAAGGCATACCTTATTAGGTCACGGTTTTCGACCTTGTGACCTATAGTGTGAAGACCGTTCATCAATTCTTGGATTCATGCGTGGAGCTGGGCTGCTGTTTCGTTGTCGGCCATCTTGATGGTGTACAGTTTGTTTAGGAGCAGATCTCTCTTACTGATCCGAGTGTCTGATGTTCCTTCGTGCAGCTCGATCAGTTTGCCTACAGCTCCTTGGCACTATTGAATGGGCCCACCCGGTTTAGCTCCTCTTTTGTCAAGCCACATTGAAGAGTCTGAGTCACCTTTGCATCTGCTTCGATTCTTCGTTTCAGAGCGGTGTCCCACTCTGTGTAGCTTTGAGGAACCCCGTCAGCATTTGTGGGAATCTCCAGTCCGGACTGGATGATAATCCACATGTCCACCTGAGTTTTCAGGTGGACCTCCATTCGACTTTTCCAGTAGGAAAAGTCTTCTCCACTGAAAAGTGGAGGTCTGGCGGTGCTGAATCCTTCTTGCATGACCATTTAATCTGAAAAAAATAACTAAAAAAGATTTCCCAAGACTTGGTCTTGGATTAGTAGTGTGGGATGAATAAAATGAAATAACGAGGGGTGTTGCACCAACCTCGATTAACGGGAAAAAGAAAATTCGAACGAAATATTTTAAAAAAATCAAACGAGAAAAAGAAAATAAAAATCCGAAAAATTTTCAAACTGGTTGTTGCACCAAATTTGAACTTCCCCGCTCTGATACCACTTGTTGGATCGAGAGAACCGATAGAGGGGGGTGAATATCGGAAATCGTTCGGATTTAGGGATAGAGAAATTGCACAGCGGAAGATAAAAACAAAACACGCGAACACAGTAATTTTTTACTTAGTTTGGAGCCTAGGTCGACTCCTACTCCAAGGCCCACGATCGTTGATCGTTTACTTTGGGCAATTCTATATGAGGTGCAAAAAAACTGTTTACAGTTTTGAGTTACAAATATAGCACAGTAAACTTAACAAATAAAAAGAAAACTCTTCTTTTATCGTCGTCCGATGTAGGTTGTCTTTTTCGGAGCAGCGGGACGTCGTCGGCTCGAGTTGGGAGGTTTCCGGAGTGAGGCGCGAGAGCAGAAGAGCGTAGAAGCGTTGATTGAAAGTGTTGCTTGAGCCTTGGGGTCGAGGGCCCTTTATATAGGGCCTGGGGGCGCCCGGGACGTCGGGGGCGCCCCCCCCACGTGTCGGTCGATCCCACTTTCGCTCGGTCAACGTCTGATCCCTTCAAACTCGGGATCACATCTTGACCGGGGCGCCCGGAACACTGGGGGCACCCGGATTGACCGGGTCAAACTTTATCCCTTGGCTTCACTGGCTTGAGCTTTGATGACCTGCTATTGGGGGCGCCCGGAGCGCTGGGGGCGCCCGGTAGCACGGGGGCGCCCGAGAGTTGAGCTGTCGAAGCTTGTTTTGCTTTCTTGTGTTTTGTGTTTACCTTGGGGGCGCCCGGGACAGTCCGGGTGCCCTGGTCAGCTGTTGCCTCGTTCCTTTGAGGCTCTCTGAGCTGCAGACACTCGTTCCTTTGGTCTTGCATCCAGGGTTAGTCCAAAACACAATAAAACAATAAAATATTAGTTTATACAGCCTTGGCTGTCTTGGTTTTGACTTTCAGCCTCCAAAATGGAACCCTAGGTCGAACCGACGCCTACTGTTCCCTCGACGGGGAACACGTCCTCACCTACTCCTCTCGGGAGAATGTACCTGATGCCAACCGGTCCTTTGGTTGGACTTTTGCCTGGTGATCCTTTGCTAGGTCTTGGATACCGAGCTGTCCTTCGCCCGGTGCCTAACATTCCTTCGCTAGGGCTTCGGTTCCAAGCTGTCCTTCGCCTGGCGCCTAGCAGTCCTTCGCTAGGGCTTTTGACCCTGGCATTCCTTCGCCAGTGCCTAGCAGTCCTTCGCTAGGGCTTTTTACCCTGGCATTCCTTCGCCAGTGCCTAGCAGTCCTTCGCTAGGGCTTTTTACCCTGGCATTCCTTCGCCAGTTCCTAGTAGTCCTTCGCTAGGGCTTTTTACCCTGCACACTAGAGTGACATGTTAGATAACAAGTAAGACTTAACTTTTGAACCCTGTTGCCATTATCAAAACACAGGTTTTACTTTGGTGCTTTCTGCACCAACATTTATACCATGTCGTTTTTATATGTTATGCATATTTAGGTGATTCTATATTTTCTATGGACTGTACTCTATTGACTCTCTACTTAGTTATTCTTTATTTTGCCATCCTTATTGTCTACTCATATACCCACAGAGTCCGCCCGGACTCACCACCGCTACCTCTCATTTTTGTTTCAGGTAGCAGGTAGTTACGTTTCTTGGAGCCAGGAGAGGATCCTGTTGTCAGTCCCCAGAGAATTGAGTTGTTTCCGCATTTGATTTAGTTGCTTTTATTTCGGTACTTGGTGAGTTTTCGCATTGTATTTGTTTATCAGGTATTCGGACTGATTTTGTTATTATTACAGAGACATTTGAGTTCTCTTTTTGAGTTGTGGTTTTTCATTCATGTTTAAGGTGGCTGAGCCACCTGTTCTCTTATGTTGATATTAACTGCGTGGTTGTGTTTTTATATTACAGTTATGATGGCTGAGCCATCTTTTATTTAGTGATGTATGTATATATGCTCCAACTTGTCTGCCGTACAGGGGAGATGCTGCCCGATTTTTGAGTAAGCATGTGCCTCTGGGGGGGTGACAATTTTTGGTATCAGAGCCAGGATTTACGAGTTCCTTTGGGATCTGTGGATTTTTATGATGTTGTTTTTGGTGCGTCAGTTTGTTGAGGTTTTGCGATGTTTTGGTGTCTGTGGGTTTCTGGAGTTGTTTTACAAGATCAATATGTATGTTACAGATTTCTTTATTTTTGCGGAGTCTTTTTCTTGAGGGTTGATGAAGTTGTTTTATTTTACGAGGTCTATCAGTATTTTACGGATTTAATTTCCGGAGTCATTATCTGGTTATGGTTGTGATGGGATGTAACACCCGCTTTTTTTTTCTTTCCATAAAGCGGCGTTACGTTAACATACTTAGGGCATGTAGACATCATAAGGCAGCGGAATAACTTTAAGACTTACACATACATGCCCTACTACCATTCCTATCATAATGACATGGGAACTTGACATATTAACTTCATACTTAGCATCATATCATACTTAGCATCATGTCATATAGTCTCATAAGTCATTATTCAAGCACATAAGTAGCAAACATAAAGTTCTAGCATAAGACCAGTAAACATATTATTTTCGTGGCCAAGTCACTACCACACACATACATTCTTGTCCTCCTGCCGCTTCCTTATTGTCCCCTTGCGTGATCTGCGGTATAAGAAAATAAGACTATAAGCACATCGGCTTAGTAAGACTCTTTCCTACTCACTAAAACCATTCATCACTTAATCATAAGCACATGAAACATAAACATAACTTTATGCTTGAACATAACTATAAATAAACTTACATGGCATGGTACATGACATAACATGAACAAAAATCAACTTAGCATAGCATAATACATGGCATAAACATAAACGCAAATAACATTCTTAACATGCTTGATACATGACATAAACATAAACATAAGGAAACATTCTTAACATGCTTGATACATAAACATAAGTAAACATTCCTAACATGGCATGATACATAAACATAAGTAAACATTCCTAACATGGCATGATACATAAACATAAGTAAATATTCTTAACATACATGATACATGACATAAATAAAAACATAAAACATGAACTAACATGTATGGCATAAACATAGGCATGCTTTCTATCATATCATATGGACATCTTCTTAACATAACCATAAGCATAAATCATTTATTATCATGCATATTTCTTGACATGAGACATAAGTATAAGACATTACTATCATGGCATAATGCATAACATGAATGCATGAGTCTAATGCATATACATAAGGATGCTTAACTTTTAAAATCATACTTTTAAATACTTAAACATCATCATAACATCATTGGGGGTCCCCGGCTTGTACCACATACATACATCATAAGCGCGCATCCCTAAGTAAATACGAGGTCGCGAGCCCCGACTTACTAGGGTAAGGACAGCATAGTCGGTAGTCCCAGAACCGGGGCGTTCTTAAGGTGCCCATCCCTGTTGCACAGCTTCGGTAGTGCCAGAACCGTGGACAGCATAGTCGGTAGTCCAGAACCGGGGCGTTCTTAAGGTGCCCATCCCTTGGACCCATACTTCGGTCCGGTACAAGCCCATTCATAAAGTAAAATACTTTACATGCTTCATCATTCATAAGACATGGCATATATCTTCATTCATAAAATATGACATGCATTTTCATTCATAAACGTGGCATGCATTTTCATTCATAAAACATGGCATGCATTTTCATTCATAGGACATGGCATGTGTAACGACCCGGCCCGTCTATCGGCCCATTTACCGGCCCATTTATCGGTCCTCAAAACTGTCGTACCGTCGTACCGTCGACCATCGACCGTGTCGTTATTCATAAACATGGCATGCATCATTATTCATAAACATGGCATGCATCATTATTCATAAAACATAGCATGCACTTTCATTCATAAACATAACATGCATCTTCATTATAATCATAACATGCATCTTCATTCATAGAACATGGCCTACTTACATAAACATCATTCTTATTCCTAGTGCTTGCATGATCATGGCATATAAGGTAAGCATTGCATTATATTCATTGAACATGACATGTTTGCATAGACAATTATCCTAACCCATAGAGTTTGCATGATCATGATCTCTAAGGTAAACATTGCATTTCATACATAAGCATGGTATTCATCCCAAGTACATGGCATAGGACATAAGACATTCATAAATAAACCCTATTAAGCATGGCATCCAATCATAAACATACAAACATGAAACATGGTGCTTAGAGTTAGGGTTATGGGTAACTTAATTTCTACCACATGCTTGAACCTTTATATATACTTCATAATAAACCATAAACCACCATTCTTCAAACCCTAACTCCATCCAAATCCTAAATTCCTTGTTTGGCAGAAACCTATAGGGAAAGGTTCCATCATACAATTAACATGTAAGATAGCATAAGGTAAAGAAACAACCATACATTACTTATAAGACCATGGGGAGCCATTAGGGCTCATGATTAGGGTTATCCCTAACCTTTAGTCCTCCTTCCTAGGGCTGGACGAAACCCTACAAGGCCATGGGTGCATGGAAAATTTCCATAAAAACCCCAATCAACCATTAAACACCAACCATACCCTACCATAGGGCCATTAGGACCCTTGCTTGAGGGAAGCCCTAACCTTTTTGCCCTAGACCCTTCTTGGCCGAAACTTACAAGGGTCACAAGACCTTGTGAAAATTCACCCAATTCACTTTAAACCTCCTTTTGAATCATGGGGATACCCAAAGTACATACTTGAAGGGTTAGGCCCAATCCTAACCAAAGAATCATGGTGAGAGTCCCAAACCCTAAGGGGTCTTTTAGGGTACTCCAAAAATTCCCCCAAAATTATATTTATTCATATTCATCATGATAACACATTAGAAAACATGATTTAGATTTTTAACATCATTATGGACCCTAAACCCATGGGGCCGAATATGATAGGGGTCCAAAGCATAGTTTCCTCAACATCAAACTCAAAACCAACTTTATATTATGCTAAAAATCACAAAGGAACTATTATACCACAGGTGAGGGAGTCTTACATTGGTTGATCTTGATTATAGACCTTAGATTTGAGAGAAGGATGGAGATCTTGTTGTCTCTTGACCACCCCTAGCCTTTGTATCCTTGTAGAAGCCTTGGATCTTGGAGATGAAGCCTTAGGTGAATTTTTCCAAGGGAGAATCCCTCTTGGGGTGTTCGGCTAGAATGGAGAAGGAGGGAGGAAGAAAGGTGACTTGATGGAAGAAGAGAAGTAACCCCCCATGCCTCTCTTTATAACTCATCAAGGAGGGTAAGTGAAGAGTCATGGTGTCTCTTCATTTCCCCCTAAGCCTTAACCATAATCCACTTCATTTCCTCATAGCACTCCCTTGCTAGGTGAATTGGTTAGAGCATGCATGGTTGTACAAGAGGTCCAAGGTTCAATCCTTGGTGCATGCACTAATTTTTTTCATTTATTTTTGTTTTATTTTCCTATTATTTCGAAAATCTCCTAAAAATTCCCCCATAATTATGTTAATATTCATCATCAAAATCCCTCTATATTTCTATAAATTTTTACCTAAAATTCACCATTAATCATGGTACTAGAAAGCCCATATAAGGCTCATTAGTGTCTTTTTCCCAATTTTAATTGGAAAAACATGGATTCCTAGGTTAAAATTCATGTTAATATTTCTAGGTTCCTCGGAAAATTATCTAGACATGCTTAATATTTTAAAGAAATATTAAGAGAATTTTTCGGGTCGTTACAATCTCCCATACCTCGTGAAAGTTCGTCCTCGAACTTAGAATAGCTCCGGGTACTTGCGCCTCATCTCATCCTCGCGTTCCAAGGTAGCTTCTTCGAACCGCTGACTTTGTCATAGAACCTTGACTAAGGGTACCTCCTTACTCCTTAGCTTCTTGACTTCCCGATCCAAGATTTGGATAGGTCTGCTTTCATAGCTTAGGTCCTCCTGTACTTGTATTGTCTGTGGCTCGATCACTTGGTCCATATTTGGGATACACTTTTTAAGCGTTGACACATGGAACACATTATGGACGGCCGACATCTCTGAAGGCAGCTCCAGCTCATATGCCACCTTACCAACTCTTTTCAGAATCAGGTACGGCCCTACATAACGCGGACTTAGTTTTCCTTTCCTCCCAAATCTTGTCACCCCTTTCATAGGAGCCACTTTAAGGAACACCAAATCTCCAACATTAAATTCCAGTGGTCTACGCCGGACATCGGCATAACTCTTCTGCCGGCTCTGAGCAGCTTCTATCCATTGTCGAATATTCTGTATAGCTCGGGTGGTGCTGTCGATGACCTCCGTTGTGAGCCCCATTTCCTTCTTTTCACCACCCTCGTACCAACAGATAGGAGACCTACATCTCCTCCCGTACAACGCTTCATAAGGTGCCATTCCAATCGTAGCTTGGTAGCTATTGTTATAAGTGAATTCCGCTAATCATAGATATCGACACCAGCTCCCTTTAAAATCCAAGGTACAAGCTCGCAGCATGTCCTCTAGTACTTGATTCACCCGTTCCGTTTGCCCATCAGTCTGAGGATGAAAGGCGGTGCTAAATCGAAATTTAGTGCCCAGAGACTTCTGAACACACTCCCAGAAATACGAAGTAAAGCGACCATCCCTATCTGAGATGATGATCTTGGAAACTCCATGAAGTCTGATTACCTCCTTAACATATAATTGAGCCAGTTGCTCCATTGAATCAGTCATCTTGATTGCTAGAAAGTGAGCAGACTTCGTCAGCCTGTCCACAATTACCCAAATTGCATCATATACATTCGTAGTCCTGGGAAGTCCTTAAATAAAATCCATAGATATGTCTTCCCATTTCCACTCCGGAATTGCGAGCGGCTGCAGAACTCCTCCTGGTCGCTGGTGTTCTGCTTTTACTTGTTGGCAAGTCATGCAAGTACTGACATATTGAGCCACATCCCTCTTCATTCCGGACCACCAAAACCTCTCCTTCAGATCTTGATACATCTTGGTGGATCCTGGGTGCATTGAATAAAGGGTTCCGTGAGCTTCTGCCAGGATTTCCCTTCGAAGCTCCGGATCATTAGGAATACATAGACGATCCCTAAGGTAGAGTACTCCCCCTTTGGCGATATGGAAACAGTCGCCCTTTCCTTCTAGGATCTCCTGTTTTATTTTCTAAAGACTCAAATCCCCATTTTGTTTTTCCAATATGTCCTCAAATAGCGTGGGTGATATGGTCATGGTGGAAAGTCGCCCGGAGATGACTTCAACCCCAAAATTCATAATTTCTTCTTCGAGTGGTCGGGGTAATACAGCTATGGACATCAAGGTGGCACTGGACTTCCAGCTGAGTGCATCGGCCACTTTGTTTGCCTTCCCTGGATAGTAGAAGATCTCGCAGTCATAGTCCTTCACCAACTCGAGCCATCGGCGTTGTCTCATATTCAGGTCTTTCTGAGTGAAGAAATATCGCAGACTCTGGTGGTCTGTATAGATCTTACACTCCGCTCCATAGAGATAATGCCTCCATATTTTAAGAGCGAAGACTACCGCGGCCAACTCCAGATCATGAGTGGGGTAATTCTGTTCATACTCCTTGAGTTGTCTAGAGGCGTAGGCAATAACCTTTCCATTCTGCATAAGTACAGCTCCAAGTCCTAGTTTGGAGGCATCGCTATACATGTCAAAGCTCTGATTACATTCTGGGAGGGTAAGGATTGGAGCGCTTGTAAGTCTCCTTTTTAGTTCCAAGAAACTCCTTTCACAGCTTTCCGTCCATTCATACTTCTTATCCTTCCGGGTCAGAGCCGTCAAAGGGGCTGCAATCCTTGAGAAGTCCTCCACAAATTTTCTATAATAGCCTGCCAGCCCAAGAAAACTTCGGATTTCACTGGCGTTCTTCGGCCGGCTCCAGGTATTCACAGCCTCAATCTTTATTGGATCTACCATAACCCCGTCCTTGGAAATGATATGGCCCAAAAAGCTCACTTGGTCGAGCCAAAACTCACACTTGGAAAATTTTGCATACAGTCGCTTTTCCCGAAGAATCTCTAATACTATCTTCAGGTGCTCGGCGTGCTCTTCTTGGGTCCTTGAATAAATAAGGATATCGTCAATGAAGACGATCACAAATTTGTCGAGGAACGACGAGAATACCCGATTCATAAGATCCATAAACATGGCAGGAGCATTCGTCACGCCGAATGGCATAACCACAAACTCGAAGTGCCCGTACCTTGTTCGGAAAGTCGTCTTTGGAATATCCTCCTGTTTTACTCTAACTTGGTGATAACCAGACCTCAAATCAATTATTGAGAAAACAATGGCTCCCTTTAATTGGTCAAACAGGTCATCTATCCTCGGAAGGGGATACCTGTTCTTGATCGTTACGTTGTTCAGCGCTCGGTAATCTATGCACATTTGCATAGATCCGTCCTTCTTCTTCACAAACAGTACCGGAGCTCCCCACGGGGAATGACTTGGGCGAATAAATCCCTTATCCAGCAACTCCCGCAGCTGTTCCTGAAGCTCCTTTAATTCCACTGGCGCCATACGGTAAGGTGCTTTGGAGATCGGGTTAGTACCAGGAACCAATTCAATCTCAAATTCCACCTCTCTATCAGGAGCTAATCTTGGTAAGTCATCTGGGAAAACCTCTAGGTAATCGCATACCACCCAGACATCTTCCAGCTTCTGATTCGTCACTTGACTGGCATCAACCACATATGCTAGAAATCCAATACACCCTTTGTCCAACATCTTCTGAGCTTGGAGAGTTGATAAATATTTCCCGGTTCTTTTCCTTGGCTCTCCGATGAATTCGAACATAGAACCTGCCTCAGGTCGAAACACCACCTTTCGCTTACGACACTCAATAGAAGCACCGTATTTACCCAGGAAGTCCATTCCCATTATAACATCATAATCTTGCATGTCGAGTACTATCATATCACAGTAAAGTTCCCTTCCTGCGATTCCGACCGGCACCGCACGCATCACATGAGTGGATGTCATTCTTTCTCCCGAGGGTAGGGTCGTTAAAAACCTGCAGTCTAACACTTGCGGACACCTATCTATCTTCTTGGTATATGGCACAGAAATGAACGAGTGTGTTGCCCCAGTATCAAATAATGCAGTAGCATACTGACTGAAAATGAGTATCTGACCTGTGACAACCGTAGAAGCTTCCACAGCGTCTTCCTTGGTAACCGAGAAAACCCTGGCATTTATCATAGTCGGTGGGGCCTCCAGCATCGGGGTACCTTCTGGTTCAGCTTGCATATAGTGTAGTTTCGCTGGGGCACCTTGGTACTGGATGAGTTGTTGAGAAGGTGCCTGGCTCCTGATAGGACAGTAAGCCGCCATATGCCCTTCCACTCCACAGGTGAAACACCGATTAGTACCTCTTCGGCATTCCCCGGGGTGCCGTTTTCCGCATGTCGTGCACAGGATAGGTTTGGCCTATTTATTTGCCAGCCCTCCTTGAGGGTTGTTCCATGGTTTCCGTTTACCGCTCTGGTCTCCCTTCCAGTTGTTATTGGCGCCCTGGGGTTTCTGCCCTCTTTCATTTAGTGCCTTCCTTTGTTGATTGATATTATTCAGATAGTGCACAGTGAGTAAGTGTTGGTGAGAGCCCTAGAGCCGATCATGTAATGATTGTATGGACTAATTTGTATCATATTCCTATGTATAAATAAAGGCATGTTTTATGGTTATTATACTTACGTGTATTTGTGCCAATTAGCTAAGTATAATAATGTCCTTGAGTAGAAGGTTCTTATCTATATCAATCGATTGGTTGAATCGATAGTGAGATGATATGGAGAACACTACTCTAAATTATTCCTAGTCGAGTATTAACATTCAGGGACAATGTTAATACGTAGAGACTAGCATGTAGGTCAACATGATGACTTGATCTCATAAGTCATGGATATAGAGATATCAAGTTGACACATGGGTATGCATTAGAGAATGTATATTGAATGACCCGCCATGAGAAAGTATCATGGATCGTTATATGAGTGTCATATACTTTCTCATGTGGCTATTAGTATGACTATTAGTCCTTGGACCTGAAGTCACCATGGATTCTTACATAAGGAGTTACATACTTTAGCTTCGTCAAACGTCACTCGTAAATGGGTGGACTATAAAGGCGATTACTGGGTATGTAACAAATTATGGAGAGGGATATGAGTGATGTAGATGGGATCTATCCCTCCTATATGACGGGAGTGATATCGTATTCTTGATAGAGTGAGACCACAAAGTGCATGGCCATGCCCAAATGAGTCAATATGAGATATTGAACTCATTTGATAAGTGTGAGTCTACTTGGAGTTCAAGATATAGTTGATTCGAGGATGACACGGTCTATGCCTCAATTGAATCAATCTGGATATCAAGGATAAAGGGACATTATCATATATTGTGAGAGTCACAATTATTAGTCACAAGGTGATGTTGGATCTCAACATTCTTGTAACTTGGGTAGCAATGATGTGTTGCTAGATACCGCTCATTGCTTATGTCTCTAAAAGTGTTTGGAGACATTGCCAATGTTACAAGAACCTATAGGGTCACACACAAAAAGGACATTATATTTGGAGATGAGTTCTTTTAGTTAAGAACAAATGAGCATTGGATGACCAAGACTTGGGTTAGACTCAAGTTGTATTTGGATTAATCTAACCACATGCAACCACACTTGAGTTGGACTCGAGTTGTATCTACTTGAGTTAGACTCAAGTTAAACTTGGATTAATCTAACCACATGCAACCAAACTTGAGTTGGACTCAAGTTATATGCACTTGAGTTAGACTCAAGTTGAACTTGAATTTGGTTAGACACATGCAAGCATGCATGATGTAAATGGCAATAATGTGGTTATGGCAAGGATTAATGATGATTAATTGGTGAATTAATCATGCATTAATTGGAGGCTTGTTATGGCAAGGATTAATGATGATTAATTGGTGAATTAATCACGCATTAATGGAGGCTATTTGGGTGTTGTTGCGTGGAAAAGAAATGGTGGATGAAGGCCTCTTGTGCGTGAGGTCTTTTTGGGTGTGCAAGCAACTTCTTTTGTGGTGTGCCTTCCTCTTCCCTTTTGCTCTTTCCTCTCACAAAGAGTTGTGATACGGTTGCTAGCACAACCGATTCTTCAAGGTGTTTTTGTCTGTGTGGATACTTCTAGAGGAGTATCTATTTTGATACTCTACGAGATCCGGCATCATTTGGACGAGCGGGAAAGCGAAGGGCTACGCTACAAAGGTAACTACCCTATCATGTAGATCTAGTGTAGATCTAGTAATTGATCTTGTACTCGAAATATTTTAAAGTTCGCACGGATCCGTGGCCGAAATTCTGGGGTTTCCGCAACGCAAAAAGCGGTTTTTGCGGCTTAGAATTTCTAACAGTGGTATCAGAGCCACGTGCGAACCTTGTACGAGTTTAAATTTGTTTTTTTTTGTATTAGATACAAAATTTACAGACAAATAATATTCTTTGATTTTTCGAAATTTATAGAATTTATGGGTATTTTTCTCATGAAGTCGAAGCAACAAGTGTTCGGACACTTGTAGGCTTCACCGATCGAGAAAAACTTTCCGAAACGGAAAGATCTCGCTATAATTTTTCGGGACAGCGGCTTAAGTTGCTGTAAGGTGATTTTGGGACACTCGCGAAATTCATTTCGCGAGTAGGGGCGCTGCCCCTAACCCCGCGAGGGGCATTGTCCCGCGATCGTGCCCGAAAAACGTGTAGCGGGACCGTTACGGAAGTGTAACTCATAATATTGTAAAATTGTCGGAAAATTATAGAAATTTATTTAAAATACATAATTTGGAATTATGTATGGATTTGTGATGATCATGGCCCAATAAAAACCCAATATGATTGGAATGTGTTGTAATTCATATTACGGTCTGCGTACCGTTTTTGTGGTTGTGCGTGTTGTATAGTGTATGCGACCTGCGAGTCGGCTTCTTTTATTTTATTTCTGTATTTTTTTATTATTTTTGTAATATACGCTACAAAGACGGTGGGCGGTCTATCCGAAGACGGAGTTATGGAGGGAGCCGACGACACGTGGCGGTCAAAGGAGAAGCTTGGAGAAGCGAAACCCTAGGTTGACCGTCCGATCTTCTCATTGGCTTGAGAAGATCGTAGTAGGGCCATGATCTAATCACAAATTAAATTATTTTGTTTGCTTGTATGTGATGCATGCTAGAGTAAAATAATTAGAGCCTTGTGTATATGATACACCCTCTCTCTTGCGATTAGATTCGATCTAATTCAAATCAACTCATTCTCGAAATGCCTAACAAGCGATGATACCCATCACTACCTCGATCACATGTTGCTGTTGAATCTGCCAAAGCAGAGCAGCACATATTATCTTGGTAGGGTGCGGAGGGACAACCTTGGTCCCGCCTATCAAAGCTTGGGTGAGAACAAACTCAATCAGATTGAGTGAAACTAGTTAACTCGGTCGGATCGAGTCCAACTATAGGCATATTCCAATCATTGGAAAGGTAGGATAAAAATCACATTTATATTAAAACTTGGGCGATTTAGCCAAAGCTAACTCAAGTTTTTCTTTAAATGTAAATTTTAATCCTATAAACAAGAGTTGCATAGAGATGTAATCGGTAAATTGTTACCTACCGATCGTACTAAGTCTTGGGCGATTTAGCCAAAGCTAACTCAAGGCTTAGTATGATGTGGATCTTGTCCCACTATATTATAGTTAAATTAAATAGAATCTTGTAGTGTGGTTTGACCACATCTATGACTTGATTCTACAAAATTTCTATAATTCAGTGGGAGAGTCGTTTAATTAAAGGCCTAATTAAATGATAGTTGGAATGTGATAATTTATTTTCTGCATTTCTATATTTTGTAGATCGCCATGACATCGAATACAAACACTCTCTCTCTGCGTTCTGTCCTTGAGAAGGACAAGCTCAACGGAGCAAACTTCCTGGACTGGTACAGGAACTTGAGAATAGTTCTCAAGCAAGAACGTAAACTGTACGTTCTGGAGCAGCCTATTCCCGAGGCACCTCCTGCCAGTGCCACGCGAGCTGACCGAGATGCTCACAAGAAGCATCAAGATGACGCATTAGATGTGTCATGCCTTATGCTCGCAACCATGAACTCGGAGCTTCAGAAGCAACATGAGTTAATGGATGCTTACGATATGGTTGAGCATCTGCGTCAACTGTATCAAGGACAAGCAAGGCACGAGAGATTTGAGATCTCTAAGGCACTGTTTCAGTGCAAGATGCAAGAAGGGACTCCCGTAGGTCCCTATGTACTCAAGATGATTGGGTACATAGAGAATCTACAGAGATTGGGATTCCCACTGGGCCAAGAGCTGGCCACAGACTTGATCTTGCAGTCCCTACCCGAAAGTTATAGTCAATTTGTCATGAACTGGAACATGAACGAAATTGACAAGCCCCTGCCTGAGATGCTCAGCATGTTGAGAACTGCTGAGCTCAATCTTAAGAAGGCCAAGCCCATTTTGATGGTGCAGAAGGACAAAGGTAAGGGCAAGCCCAAAGGCAAGGGAAAGTCTCAAACCAAGGGCAAGGGCAAGGGCAAAGCACTGAAACCCAAAGGAGGGGTTGCCAAGGATGCTACCTGCTTCCACTGCGGTGAGACCGGACACTGGAAGCGGAACTGCAAGAAATACATGGAAGATCTCCAGAAGAAGAGAAGTCAGACTTCTACTTCAGGTATTCATGTTATAGAAGTCAATTTGTCTATTTCTACATCATGGGTATTAGATACCGGATGTGCTTCTCACATTTGTACTAATGTGCAGGCACTGAGAAATAGCAGGGCATTGACAAAGGGCGAGGTGGACCTACAAGTTGGCAATGGAGCAAGAGTTGCTGCTGTTGCTACATGAGTTTATATGCTATCTCTGCCCTCTGGGCTTGTACTAGAGTTAGATGATTGTTATTATGTGCCTGCTCTGACTAAGAACATAGTTTCTGTTTCTTGTTTAGACAAGAAAGGATTTTCGTTTATAATAAAGAACAAATGTTGTTCAGTTTATTTAAATGAAATGTTCTATTGTAATGCACCTCTGATGAACGGACTCTATCTTCTAGACTTAGAAAACCCTATCTATAACATAAATACCAAAAGGCTCAAGTCTAATGACTTGAAGCAAACCTATATCTGGCACTGTCGCTTAGGCCATATAAATGACAGTCGTCTATCCCAGCTCCATAGAGATGGTTTGCTGAACTCATTTGATTTTGAATCATTTGAGACATGCGAGTCTTGCCTTCTTGGCAAGATGACCAAGACTCCATTTAGTGGACACAGCGAAAGAGCAACCGATTTGTTAGGTCTTATACATAGCGATGTATGTGGCCCTTTCAATGTTGCTGCCAGAGGCGGTTATAGGTACTTCATTACATTTACTGATGATTTCAGTAGATATGGTTATGTGTAC
Source organism: Boesenbergia rotunda (assembly GCA_024364735.1). Lineage (NCBI taxonomy): Eukaryota > Viridiplantae > Streptophyta > Magnoliopsida > Zingiberales > Zingiberaceae > Boesenbergia > Boesenbergia rotunda. The sequence goes on along the minus strand of JAGFNQ010004757.1, from coordinate 881,033 downwards.
TTGATGACACATAAGTCAGAATCCTTTGAAAAGTTCAAAGAATTCAAGAATGAAGTACAAAACCAGCTTGGCAAGAGTATTAAAATACTTCGATCAGATCGAGGTGGAGAATACCTCAGCCATGAGTTCGGTGACTATCTAGCTGAGTGTGGGATTTTATCCCAACTCACTCCTCCTGGAACACCACAATGGAATGGTGTGTCCGAAAGGAGGAATCGTACCCTATTAGATATGGTGTGATCCATGATGAGTCACACAGATCTTCCTATATCCTTTTGGGGATATGCTCTGGACATGGCAGCCTTCACTCTTAACCGTGTTCCATCAAAGGCTGTAGTAAAGACACCATATCAGATATGGACTGGGAAGAGTCCCCAGATGTCTTTTATGAGGATTTGGGGTGTGAGGCTTACGTTCGACGTCAAGTCTCAGACAACTGGGACCCAAATCTGATAAGTGCTATTTCGTGGGATATCCCAAGGAAACTAAGGGATATTACTTCTATATTCCCAGTCAACACAAAGTGTTTGTTGCTAAGACTGGGGTCTTTCTAGAAAGGGATTTTGTTTCTAGAAAGACTAGTGGGAGTTCGTTTGATCTTGAAGAAATTCAAGACAACAACCATAGCACTGAGCCCTTGATGGATACTGAACAGGAACCACAAGAAATTATGGATGAGATTGTTACACAAGAAATTGTGGAACAACAACCTGCTCAGGTAGACTTACCTCTTCGCAGGTCTGATAGGGAACGTCGTCAGCCTGAGAGATATTCATTTCTCTTGCCTGACCATGATGACGTTATGATCATTGAGAATGAACCTACCACCTATCAGGAAGCTGTGATGAGCCCAGATTCTGAGTCATGGCTGGAAGCCATGAGATCTGAGATGGAATCCATGTACACTAACCAAGTTTGGACCTTGGTTGATCCACCTGAAGGGGTCAAACCCATTGGGTGTAAATGGGTCTTTAAGAGAAAACCTAACATGGATGGACTTACTCATACCTATAAAGGTAGACTGGTAGCTAAAGGTTTCAAGCAAATTCATGGTATTGACTATGATGAAACTTTTTCTCCAGTAGCGATGTTTAAGTCTATTCGGATCATGCTTGCTATTGCAGCCTACCACGATTATGAGATCTGGCAGATGGATGTCAAGACAGCATTTCTGAATGGAAACCTCCTCGAGGATGTGTACATGACACAGCCTGAGGGTTTTGTAGATCCACAGCATACTGGCAGAGTATGCAAGCTGCATAGGGCCATTTATGGTCTAAAGCAAGCTTCTCGGAGCTGGAATCTTCGATTCGATGATGCGATCAAACAGTTTGGTTTCATCAAGAAGAAGATGAACCTTGTGTCTACAAGATGGTTAGTGGGAGCACAGTAGTCTTCCTAGTCTTGTATGTGGATGACATACTACTCATTGGGAACGATATCCCTTCGCTACAGTCTGTGAAGACTTGGTTGGGGACTTGTTTCGCAATGAAGGACTTAGGTGAAGCAGCCTGCATTCTAGGCATTAAGATCTATAGAGATAGATCTAAAAGATTGCTTGGCCTTAGTCAGAGTACATACATTGACAAGGTATTACTTCGGTTTGCCATGCAGATTCCAAGAAGGGATTTCTGCCTATGTCACATGGTGTGAGTCTTTCGAAGACTCAAAGTCCCTCTTCTAGAGAGGAGAGAGACCGCATGCATCAGATCCCTTATGCTTCGGCCATAGGATCTATCATGTACGCCATGCTATGTACTCGTCCTGATGTCTCGTATGCTTTGAGCATGACGAGCAGATACCAGTCAGATCCAGGTGAGCGTCACTGGATAGCGGTCAAGAATATTCTTAAGTACTTAAGAAGGACTAAAGAATATTTCTTGATATTTGGAGGATCAGAGGAGCTATCTGTAAGGGTTACAGTGATGTCAGCTTCCAAACCGACCAGGATGATTATCGGTCGCAGTCAGGGTTGTGTTTTTGTCTTAATGGCGGCGCTGTGAGCTGGAAGAGTTCGAAGCAGGACACAGTTGCTGATTCTACAATAGAGGCTGAGTATATTGCAGCATCAGAGGCAGCAAAGGAGGCAGATTGGGATCCGAAGTTCGTTGCAGAGCTTGGGGTGGTTCCTAGCATTGCAGATCCCATAGAGCTCTATTGTGACAATAATGGAGCTATTGCGCAGGCTAAGGAACCTCGCTCACACCAGCGGACCAAACATATACTACGGCGCTTCCATCTCATTCGAGAGATCATCGATAGAGGAGATGTGAAGATATGCAGAGTACCCACAGAGGCGAATGTCGCAGATCCCCTGACCAGGCTTTGGCACAGACAAAGCATGATGGTCACACTAGATCATTGGGTATTAGATACTACAGTGATTGGCACTAGTGCTAGTGGGAGATTGTTGGTGAGAGCCCTAGGCCGATCATGTAATGATTGTATGGACTAATTTGTATCATATTCCTATGTATAAATAAAGGCATGTTTATGGTTATTATACTTACGTGTATTTGTGCCAATTAGCTAAGTATAATAATGTCCTTGAGTAGAAGGTTCTTATCTATATCAATCGATTGGTTGAATCGATAGTGAGATGATATGGAGAACACTACTCTAAATTATTCCTAGTCGAGTATTAACATTCAGGGACAATGTAATACGTAGAGACTAGCATGTAGGTCAACATGATGACTTGATCTCATAAGTCATGGATATAGAGATATCAAGTTGACACATGGGTATGCATTAGAGAATGTATATTGAATGACCCGCCATGAGAAAGTATCATGGATCGTTATATGAGTGTCATATACTTTCTCATGTGGCTATTAGTATGACTATTAGTCCTTGACCTGAAGTCACCATGGATTCCTACATAAGGAGTTACATACTTTAGCTTCGTCAAACGTCACTCGTAAATGGGTGGACTATAAAGGCGATTACTGGGTATGTAACAATTATGGAGAGGGATATGAGTGATGTAGATGGGATCTATCCTCCTATATGACGGAGCGATATCGTATTCTTGATAGAGTGAGACCACAAAGTGCATGGCCATGCCCAAGTGAGTCAATATGAGATATTGAGCTCATTTGATTAGTGTGAGTCTACTTGGAGTTCAAGATATAGATTGACTCGAGGATGACACGGTCTATGCCTCAATTGAGTCAATCTAGATATCAAGGATAGAGGGACATTATCATATATTGTGAGAGTCACAATTATTAGTCACAAGGTGATGTTGGATCTCAACATTCTTGTAACTTGGGTAGCAATGATGTGTTGCTAGATACCGCTCATTGCTTATGTTTCTAAAGGTTAGAAGCATTGCCAACGTTACAAGAACCTATAGGGTCACACACAAAAAGGACATTATATTTGGAGATGAGTTCTTTTAGTTAAGAACAAATGAGCATTGGATGACCAAGACTTGGGTTAGACTCAAGTTGTATTTGGATTAATCTAACCACATGCAACACACTTGAGTTGGACTCAAATTGTATCTACTTGAGTTAGACTCAAGTTGAACTTGGATTAATCTAACCACATGCAACCACACTTGAGTTGGACTCAAGTTATATGCACTTGAGTTAGACTCAAGTTGAACTTGAATTTGGTTAGACACATGCAAGCATGCATGATGTAAATGGCAATAATGTGGTTATGGCAAGGATTAATGATGATTATTATTGGTGAATTAATCATGCATTAATTGGAGGCTTGTTATGGCAAGGATTAATGATGATTAATTGGTGAATTAATCACGCATTAATGGAGGCTATTTGTGTTGTTGCGTGAAAAGAAAGGTGGTATGAAGGCCTCTTGTGCGTGAGGTCTCTTGGGTGTGCAAGCAACTTCTTTTGTGGTGTGCTTTCTCTTCCTTTTTGCTCTTTCCTCTCACAAAGAGTTGTGATACGGTTGCTNGCTTGGGTGAGAACAAACTCAATCAGATTGAGTGAAACTAGTTAACTCGGTCGGATCGAGTCCAACTATAGGCATATTCCAATCGTTGGAAAGGTAGGATAATAATCGCATTTATATTAAAACTTGGGCGATTTAGCCAAAGCTAACTCAAGTTTTTCTTTAAATGTAAATTTTTTTCCTATAAACAAGAGTTGCATAGAGATGTAATCGGTAAATTGTTACCTACCGATCGTACTAAGTCTTGGGCGATTTAGCCAAAGCTAACTCAAGGCTTAGTATGATATGGATCTTGTCCCACTATATTATAGTTAAATTAGATAGAATCTTGTAGTGTGGTTTGACCACATCTATGACTTGATTTTGCAAAATTTCTATAATTTAGTGGGAGAATCATTTAATTAAAGGCCTAATTAAATGATAGTTGGAATGTGATAATTTATTTTCTGCATTTCTATATATTGTAGATCGCCATGACATCGAATACAAACACTCTCTCTCTGCGTTCTGTCCTTGAGAAGGACAAGCTCAACGGAGCAAACTTCCTGGACTGGTACAGGAACTTGAGAATAGTTCTCAAGCAAGAACGTAAACTGTACGTTCTGGAGCAGTCTATTCCCGAGACACCTCCTGCCAGTGCCACGCGAGCTGACCGAGATGCTCACAAGAAGCATCAGATGACGCATTAGATGTGTCATGCCTTATGCTCGCAACCATGAACTCTGAGCTTCAGAAGCAACATGAGTTAATGGATGCTTTCGATATGGTTGAGCATCTGCGTCAACTGTATCAAGGACAAGCAAGGCACGAGAGATTTGAGATCTCTAAGGCACTGTTTCAGTGCAAGATGCAAGAAGGGACTCCCGTAGGTCCTATGTACTCAAGATGATTGGGTACATAGAGAATCTACAGAGATTGGGATTCCCACTGGGCCAAGAGCTGGCCACAGACTTGATCTTGCAGTCCCTACCCGAAAGTTATAGTCAATTTGTCATGAACTGGAACATGAACGAAATTGACAAGCCCCTGCCTGAGATGCTCAGCATGTTGAAAACTGCTGAGCTCAATCTTAAGAAGGCCAAGCCCATTTTGATGGTGCAGAAGGACAAAGGTAAGGGCAAGCCCAAAGGCAAGGGAAAGTCTCAAGCCAAGGGCAAGGGCAAGGGCAAAGCACTGAAACCCAAAGGAGGGGTTGCCAAGGATGCTACCTGCTTCCACTGCGGTGAGACCGGACACTGGAAGCGGAACTGCAAGAAATACATGGAAGATCTCCAGAAGAAGAGAAGTCAGACTTCTACTTCAGGTATTCATGTTATAGAAGTCAATTTGTCTATTTCTACATCATGGGTATTAGATACCGGATGTGCTTCTCACATTTGTACTAATGTGCAGGCACTGAGAAATAGCAGGGCATTGACAAAGGGCGAGGTGGACCTACGAGTTGGCAATGGAGCAAGAGTTGCTGCTGTTGCTACAGGAGTTTATATGCTATCTCTGCCCTCTGGGCTTGTACTAGAGTTAGATGATTGTTATTATGTGCCTGCTCTGACTAAGAACATAGTTTCTGTTTCTTGTTTAGACAAGAAAGGATTTTCGTTTATAATAAAGAACAAATGTTGTTCAGTTTATTTAAATGAAATGTTCTATTGTAATGCACCTCTGATGAACGGACTCTATCTTCTAGACTTAGAAAACTCTATCTATAACATAAATACCAAAAGGCTCAAGTCTAATGACTTGAACCAAACCTATATCTGGCACTGTCGCTTAGGCCATATAAATGAGAGTCGCCTATCCCAGCTCCATAGAGATGGTTTGCTGAACTCATTTGATTTTGAATCATTTGAGACATGCGAGTCTTGCCTTCTTGGCAAGATGACCAAGACTCCATTTAGTGGACACAGCGAAAGAGCAACCGATTTGTTAGGTCTTATACATAGCGATGTATGTGGCCCTTTCAATGTTGCTGCCAGAGGCGGTTATAGGTACTTCATTACATTTACTGATGATTTCAGTAGATATGGTTATGTGTACTTGATGACACATAAGTCAGAATCCTTTGAAAAGTTCAAAGAATTCAAGAATGAAGTACAAAACCAGCTTGGCAAGAGTATTAAAATACTTCGATCAGATCGAGGTGGAGAATACCTCAGCCATGAGTTCCGGTGACTATCTAGCTGAGTGTGGGATTCTATCCCAACTCACTCCTCCTGGAACACCACAATGGAATGGTGTGTCCGAAAGGAGGAATCGTACCCTATTAGATATGGTGCGATCCATGATGAGTCACACAGATCTTCCTATATCCTTTTGGGGATATGCTCTGGACACGGCAGCCTTCACTCTTAACCGTGTTCCATCAAAGGCTGTAGTAAAGACACCATATCAGATATGGACTGGGAAGAGTCCCCAGATGTCTTTTATGAGGATTTGGGGTTGTGAGGCTTACGTTCGACGTCAAGTCTCAGACAAACTGGGACCCAAATCTGATAAGTGCTATTTTGTGGGATATCCCAAGGAAACAAGGGATATTACTTCTACATTCCCAGTCAACACAAAGTGTTTGTGGCTAAGACTGGGGTTTTCTAGAAAGGGATTTTGTTTCTAGAAAACTAGTGGGAGTTCGTTGATCTTGAAGAAATTCAAGACAACCATAGCACTGAGCCCTTGATGGATTGAACAGGAACCACAAGAAATTGTGGATGAGATTGTTACACAAGGAGTTTGGAACAACACCTGTTCAGGTAGACCTACCTCTTCGCAGGTCTGATAGGGTACGTCGTCAGCCTGAGAGATACTCATTTCTCTTGCCTGACCATGATGACGTTGTGATCATTGAGAATGACCTACCACCTATCAGGAAGCTGTGATGAGCCCAGATTCTGAGTCATGGCTGGAAGCCATGAGATCCGAATGGATTCCATGTACACAACCAAGTTTGGACCTTGGTTGATCCACCTGAAGGGGTCAAACCCATTAGGTGTAATGGGTCTTTAAGAGAAAGCCTACATGGAGGACTTACTCATACCTATAAGGGTAGACTGGTAGCAAAGGTTTCAAGCAAATTCATGGTATTGACTATGATGAAACTTTTTCTCCAGTAGCGATGTTTAAGTCATTCGGATCATGCTTGCTATTGCAGCTACCACGATTATGAGATCTGGCAGATGGATGTCAAACAGCGTTTCTGAATGGAACCTCCTCGAGGATGTGTACATGACACAACCTGAGGGTTTTGTAGATCCAAAGCATATGGCAGAGTATGCAAGCTGCAAAGGGCCATTTATGGTCTAAAGCAAGCTTCTCGGAGCTGGAATCTTCGATTCGATGATGCGATCAAACAGTTTGGTTTCATCAAGAACGAAGATGAACCTGTGTCTACAAGATGGTTGTGGACACAGTAGTCTTCCTATCTTGTATGTGGATGACATACTACTCATTGGGAATGAATTCCTTCGCTACAGTCTGTGAAGACTTGGTTGGGGAATTGTTTCTCAATGAAGGACTTAGGTGAAGCAGCCTGCATTCTAGGCATTAAGATCTATAGAGATAGATCTAAAAGATTGCTTGGCCTTAGTCAGAGTACATACATTGACAAGGTATTACTTCGGTTTGCCATGCAGAATTCCAAGAAGGGATTTCTGCCTATGTCACATGGTGTGAGTCTTTCGAAGACTCAAAGTCCCTCTTCTAGAGAGGAGAGAGACCGCATGCATCAGATCCCTTATGCTTCGGCCATAGGATCTATCATGTACGCCATGCTATGTACTCGTCCTGATGTCTCGTATGCTTTGAGCATGACGAGCAGATACCAGTCAGATCCAGGTGAGCGTCACTGGATAGCGGTCAAGAATATTCTTAAGTACTTAAGAAGGACTAAAGAATATTTCTTGATATTTGGAGGCTCAGAGGAGCTATCTGTAAAGGGTTACAGTGATGCCAGCTTCCAAACCGACCAGGATGATTATCGGTCGCAGTCAGGGTTCGTGTTTTGTCTGAATGGCGGCGCTGTGAGCTGGAAGAGTTCGAAGCAGGACACAGTTGCTGATTCTACAACAGAGGCTGAGTATATTGCTGCATCAGAGGCAGCAAAGGAGGCAGTTTGGATCCGCAAGTTCGTTGCAGAGCTTGGGGTGGTTCCTAGCATTGCAGATCCCATAGAGCTCTATTGTGACAATAATGGAGCTATTGCGCAGGCTAAGGAACCTCGCTCACACCAGCGGACCAAACATATACTACGGCGCTTCCATCTCATTCGAGAGATCATCGATAGAGGAGATGTGAAGATATGCAGAGTACCCACAGAGGCGAATGTCGCAGATCCCCTGACCAAGGCTTTGGCACAGACAAAGCATGATGGTCACACTAGATCATTGGGTATTAGATACTACAGTGATTGGCACTAGTGCTAGTGGGAGATTGTTGGTGAGAGCCCTAGAGCCGATCATGTAATGATTGTATGGACTAATTTGTATCATATTCCTATGTATAAATAAAGGCATGTTTTATGGTTATTATACTTACGTGTATTTGTGCCAATTAGCTAAGTATAATAATGTCCTTGAGTAGAAGGTTCTTATCTATATCAATCGATTGGTTGAATCGATAGTGAGATGATATGGAGAACACTACTCTAAATTATTCCTAGTCGAGTATTAACATTCAGGGACAATGTTAATACGTAGAGACTAGCATGTAGGTCAACATGATGACTTGATCTCATAAGTCATGGATATAGAGATATCAAGTTGACACATGGGTATGCATTAGAGAATGTATATTGAATGACCCGCCATGAGAAAGTATCATGGATCGTTATATGAGTGTCATATACTTTCTCATGTGGCTATTAGTATGACTATTAGTCCTTGGACCTGAAGTCACCATGGATTCCTACATAAGGAGTTACATACTTTAGCTTCGTCAAACGTCACTCGTAAATGGGTGGACTATAAAGGCGATTACTGGGTATGTAACAAATTATGGAGAGGGATATGAGTGATGTAGATGAGATCTATCCCTCCTATATGACGGGAGCGATATCGTATTCTTGATAGAGTGAGACCACAAAGTGCATGGCCATGCCCAAATGAGTCAATATGAGATATTGAACTCATTTGATAAGTGTGAGTCTACTTGGAGTTCAAGATATAGGTTGATTCGAGGATGACACGGTCTATGCCTCAATTGAATCAATCTAGATATCAAGGATAAAGGGACATTATCATATATTGTGAAAGTCACAATTATTAGTCACAAGGTGATGTTGGATCTCAACATTCTTGTAACTTGGGTAGCAATGATGTGTTGCTAGATACCGCTCATTGCTTATGTCTCTAAAAGTGTTTGGAGACATTGCCAATGTTACAAGAACCTATAGGGTCACACACAAAAAGGACATTATATTTGGAGATGAGTTCTTTTAGTTAAGAACAAATGAGCATTGGATGACCAAGACTTGGGTTAGACTCAAGTTGTATTTGGATTAATCTAACCACATGCAACCACACTTGAGTTGGACTCAAGTTGTATCTACTTGAGTTAGACTCAAGTTGTATATGGATTAATCTAACCACATGCAACCACACTTGAGTTGGACTCAAGTTGTATCTACTTGAGTTAGACTCAAGTTGTATATGGATTAATCTAACCACATGCAACCACACTTGAGTTGGACTCAAGTTACATGCACTTGAGTTAGACTCAAGTTGAACTTGAATTTAGTTAGACACATGCAAGCATGCATGATGTAAACGGCAACAATGTGGTTATGGCAAGGATTAATGATGATTAATTGGTGAATTAATCATGCATTAATTGGAGGCTTGTTATGGCAAGGATTAATGATGATTAATTGGTGAATTAATCATGCATTAATTGGAGGCTATTTGGGTTTTTGTTGTTGCGTGGAGACAAAAGTGTGTGTGGGTGGATGAACGCCTCTTGCGCAAGCAATTTCTTTTGGGTGTGCTTTCCTCTTCCTTTTGCTCTTTCTTCTCACAAAGAGTTGTGATACGGTTGCTAGCACAACTGATTCTTCAAGGTGTTTTGTCTGTGTGGATACTTCTAGAGGAGTATCTTTTTTTGATACTCTACGAGATCCGGCATCATTTTGGACGAGCGGGAAAGCGAAGGGCTACGCTACAAAGGTAACTACCCTATCATGTAGATCTAGTGTAGATCTAGTAATTAAACTTGTACACGTATTATATTTTAAAGTTCGCACGGATCCGTGGCCGAAATTCTGGGGTTTCCGCAACGCAAAAAGCGGTTTTTGCGGCCTAGAATCTCTAACACGGGACACTCCGGGCGCCCTGGTCAGCAGTTGCCTCACTCCTTTGAGGCACTCTGAGCTGCAGACTCACGTTCCTTCGGTCCTGCATCCAGGGTTAGTCCAAAACACAATAACATAATAAATTAATAGATTTATACAGCCTTAGCTGTCTTGGTTCCGACTTTGGTCTCCAAAATGGAGTCCTAGGTCGAACCGACGCCTACTGTTCCCTCGACGGGGAACGCGTCCTCACCTACTCCTCTCGGGAGAATTTACCTGATGCCAACCGTTCCTTTGGTTGGACTTTTGCCTGACGGTCCTTTGTCAGGGCTTGGATGCCGAGCTACCCTTCGCCCGGTGCCTAGCAGTCCTTCGCTAGGTCTTCAGTCCCAAACTGTCCTTCGCCTGGTGCCTAGCAATCCTTCGCTAGGGCTTTTAACTCTGGCATTCCTTCGCCAGTGCCTAGCGGTCCTTTGCTAGGGCTTTCACTGCACACTTGATTAACTTGTTAGAACACACGAAGGACTTAACTTTTGATCTATGTTGCCATTATCAAAACACAGGTTTGACTTAGGTGCATTCTGCACCAACAATCTCCCCCTTTTTGATTTATGGCAACCCTAGTTCAAAAAGTTAAGTTTAAGCAAGACATGAAAAAGTTTTAACTTTTGTTCCCTCCCCCTGGAAGGAATCTCCCCCTATGTTTTTCAAAAATTTGTGGGGGTTTTAAATACTTTACTTGTACTCAAGTTTTAGGTAACTTAAAAATACATAGTAGAGTTTAAAGCATGATTTGAGTTTCAAGTCTTAAGTTTTACAGTACTCAAAATGTTAGCTTAAATACTCTGTAGTATATAACAAGCTTAAGTACTTAGTAGTTTTTGAAACACTTTAGTACTTAACAAATTTGAAAAACTTTAGCTTTAGAGTAAAGACAAGCTTAAGTAGAAACCTTTTGAAAGGCTAGAGTACTTTGCAAAATTTGAAAGCTTGAAAAAATTTTGAAGCTAGAGTACTTTGCAAAATTTGAAAGCTTGAAAAAATTTTGAAGCTTGAGTACTTTGCAAAATTTGAAAGCTTTAAGTAAAAGTTTCGAAAAGGCTTAAGTGATTTTGAAAGTAGAAGTTTTGAAGGCTTAAGTATCTTTCAGAAAGACTTTTTGAATAAAGGATAGAGTTAAGAAAATTTTGAAAAGAAATTTTACTCTCTCCTTTCCTATCTCTCCCCCTTTGTCATATATCAAAACAATTAAATACCGCATAAATAAGGAAATAAGTAAAATTTTTGCTGTACTGAATCAATCCATACTTAAATTTATACTAAATCAATCAATTCTCTCTGTAGGGGCCTGTCTAACCCAATTAGCTACTTACTAACTGTTATAAACAGTAGTTTTTGCTAGGGTTAGTCAAGTTAAGTGTTTTTGTTCAAGTTAGATTTTCTAAACTTGACACTTAACTTGATTGCTGTATAAGTTGTATTTAGTGCCCCAATTACTGCAGATGCACTGACTTAAAGCATCTTGAATTGAGGCAAAGACCTAAGCATCTCAACCCTTTCTAGGTTATCAATCATAAGTACCCTAAGGTGCTTGTGAGATGCTGGCTTCTAAGTCTATAGGTGCATGCAGTTCTAGGGTTAAAGCCTAGGCTAAGTCCATTTTCGAAAAATCCCTAGTTTTGAAGGGGGTAGTTTTAAAATAAATATAAAACTAAGTCAAGAAGATTTTAGAATTGATTTTTGAAAAAAAACTAAGTTGAAAACTGGTTTTGAAATTTAAATAAAACAGTTTTTCAAAAATAGAAAATTTTAGAAAACTTATTTTTGAAATCAAGTAGAGTAAAAGCAATTGAGTTAACCTATTCTACTGAACACAATCCTAACTGCCTTCTTAGTGAACTGAACTCAGATTCAGGTAAGGGTTTTGTGAATATATCAGCTAGATTGGATTTAGAGTCAATATGCTTAAGTGCTATTTCACCCCTGGCTACATGGTCTCTTACAAAATGATGTTTGACTTCTATATGTTTGGTTCTGGAGTGTTGAATTGGGTTCTTAGTTAAATTAATTGAACTTATATTGTCAATAAATACTTGAGTTTCGGTGTAGTTGAGCTGAAAGTCCTTGAGTGTGTGCATCATCCATAAAAGTTGAGCCACACATTCTCCTAATGCCACATACTCAGCTTCAGTTGTGGATAGAGCTACACAGTGTTGTTTTCTGCTGCACCAACTAACTAGACTCTGACCTAACAGTTGGCAGCTTCCATTTGTGCTCTTTCTATCTAACTTACAACCTGCATAGTCAGAATCTGTGTATCCTATTAAATTAAAAGTTGAAGTTCTAGGATACCAAATCCCTACATTTAGGGTGCCCTTTACATACCTTAAAATTCTTTTTAGGGCTGCTAAGTGTGTTTCCTTAGCACAAGTTTGGTATCTAGCACACATCCCTACAGCAAAAAGAATATCAGGTCTGCTGGCTGTAAGGTACAGTAGGCTACCTATCATACTTCTATAGAGTTTAGGATCCACTGGTTTACCATCAGGGTCACTATCTATTTTTACATTAGTGGCCATGGGGGTACTTATGCTTTTAGAGTTATCCATTTTAAATTTCTTTATTAATTCTTTAGCATATTTGAATTGATGAACATAGTTACCATCCCTAGTTTGTTTGATTTGTAGTCCTAGGAAAAATGTAAGCTCACCAACTAAGCTCATTTCAAATTCATCTTCCATTATCTTAACAAATTCTTTTAGAAAGTTGGTGTTGGTGGATCCAAAGATTATGTCATCTACGTAAATTTGGGCAATAAATATATCTTTTCCTAGGGTTTTAATGAATAGGGTTGAGTCAATTTGGCCTTGTTTAAATTCTTTAGTAGTTAAGTAAGTTGATAGTCTTTCATACCAAACCCTAGGTGCTTGTTTTAATCCATATAGGGTTTTAGTTAGTTTATAGACGTGGTTAGGTTTGTCTAAGTCCTCAAACCCGGGGGGTTGCCCTACATAAACTTCTTCTTTAATAAATCCATTTAAAAAGGCTGACTTTACATCCATCTGATATAACTTGAATCCTTTATGGGATGCAAAGGCCAATAACATTCTAATGGACTCAAGTCTAGCTACTGGGGCATATGTTTCATCATAGTCTAGTCCCTCTACTTGGCTGAATCCCTTAGCTACTAAGCGGGCTTTATTTCTGACTATTTCTCCTTGATCATTTAGTTTGTTCCTAAAGACCCATTTAGTATCTATAATGGATTTACCTTCAGGTTTAGGCACTAGTTCCCAGACTTGGTTCCTCTCAAATTGGGCTAATTCTTCTTGCATAGCTATGATCCAATCAGGGTCAGGTAGGGCTTCATCTATAGTTTTGGGTTCTATTTTTGATATCATAGCTATTTGACTGAGGTTTCTATAGGAGGACCTAGTCCTGACTCCTAGAGTTGGATCACCCACAATTTGATCGGTTGGGTGACTAAGTCTGGGTTTCTTTGTTCTTCTAGAGCTTGGTTCAGCCTCGGGTCCGGCTGGTTGGTTTGGTTCACTATTCGGTTCGACTCTTTGGACTGGTTCATTTGGTGGTTCGATTCTTGGTTCATTAATTGGTTCAATGGTTAACTCGTTTAAGGGTTCAATTAAGGGTTCATTATTTTCTTGGTCAGAGTGTGATGAAGTTAAATCTGGATTATTAGATGTTGAATTGATTTCTTCATCAAAAATTAAGTTTGTAGTTTCTTCAATTTTCTTGGTTTGTTTGTTATAAACTCTATAGGCTCTACTTGTGGTTGAGTATCCTAGGAAGATACCAGGGTTTGACTTGGATTGAAATTTTCCTAAATAGTCTTTGGTGTTTAGGATATGGACTTTACATCCAAAGACCCTTAGGTAATGTAAATTTGGTAGTCTATGGTAGTACAATTCATAAGGGGTTTTGTTGTGTCGCTTATTAATTAAAACCCTATTTTGGATATAACAGGCTGTACTAATTGCTTCTGCCCAAAATTGGTTTTCTAGATTAAATTCGTTGAGCATGGCCCTAGCGGCTTCTTGTAAGGTTCTATTCCTTCGCTCAACTATCCCATTTTGTTGGGGGGTTCTAGGACATGAAAATTCATGTAAATACCCATTTATTTTACAGAATTCTTCGAATCGTTAATTCTCAAATTCTCCCCCGTGATCACTCCTAAGTCTTTTTATTTTAGTGTCATTTTGATTTTCAATTAGTTTACAGAATTCAATGAATAGGTTTAGGGTTACATCTTTAGTTTTTAGGAACCTAACCCAGGTAAACCTAGAGTAATCATCAACTATTACTAAGCAGTATCGGTTCCCGCTTAGTGACTTGGCTCCATGTGAATCAAATAGGTCAAGGTGCAGGAGCTCAAGTGTGGTTTGAGTTAAATCAGACTGAATTAGCTTGTGATTGGATTTGGTTTGCTTACCTTGATTGCATGATTCACATATTAGGTTTTCATTATTTTTGATGTTGGGGATACCTTTGATTAAGCCAAGTTGGGTAATTTTTAAGATAGTTCTCAAATTGGTATGTCCTAATCTCCTATGCCAGAGGTTTGATTGTTCTAATTGTGTTAACATACATTTGGGTATAATAGGAAGATTTATAGTGTATACATTATTTTTCCTAGTGCCCTTAAGTATGATTTCTGAGTCTTGTTCATTTCTAATTAGGCAGTTGGAACTGTTGAAAGTAACTCTATAACCAGTATCACATAACTGACTTATGCTAAGCAAGTTAAAATTAAAGTTTTCAACCAATAGAACTTTCTTAATAGTGAAATCAGATTTAAGCTCAATGTCACCTGACCCAATTACCTTGAGTGTGGCATTATTGCCAAATGCCACTGAGCCTAGGTTTTTGAGTTTGAGCTTGGTGAACTTCAATTTGTCTCCAGTCATGTGTCTGGAGCAACCGCTATCCAACATCCATTGGTCCAAATCTTTATGTTCCTACGCATAAAGAATTTTCTTGATTTGGATCCAATTAGAATCAGGAATAGCTTAAATTGAGTTTCACTGCCTAGTCTGTCTCACCCAAATCTAGGGTTTTCAATCACGTTAACCTTATAGGTTTTGTGAGACAGGTTTTGATAGTTTTGAAAATTTTAAAAATTTTGATTAATTTTGATGGATAATTAAATTTTGAAAACTTAATTAATTAATTTTGAAATTTTTGAAAAGATGTTTAAGTCTATACTTAGTTGAAATTTTGTGTTAGATTCGAATTTGACAAAAATTAATTTGAATTTGAATTTCAAAAATTGGCTTCCAGGTCTTGGCGAGGCACTAGGCCTTCTTTGGCCGAAGCCTTATGGGATCATCCACCCTTTCCTTGACAAAGCCTTTTAATGAAATTTCATTTTCAAAATCAATTTCTGAAAAATTTCTGGTCTAACTAGTTTGGGTTTTGGATCGGTAGCTTCGGCTAGTTCCGCCAGTCTAAAGAGACCAAGTGAACTTGATCTTATTAGAATTGGTTTCCCCAACGTACTATCATCTCACCTCCACCCAATACTATGTTGTCAAATTTCAGCTATGTTTGTTCAGTCCTTAAGCTAGCCTAAGTCTAAGCATGGTATATTGCAGAAAATAAACAATCAATCAATCAAGCAAGTTAAATCAAGAATAACAAGTTTATCTAATAAAAATAGTTTTCAGTTTGGCTCCCCCTGGACTAAAGCCACGGTGATGGTTAGGCAAGATGTGAATCTTGTCCTTGGGGATCCAATACTGATTTGATCCAGTAGGTTGGTTCAGGCATAGTTTAGGTACTCATGCCTGAATTTTTCCTCTGGACTGATTCAGTACAGACAAATATGATCTTTGTCGGGATTTGGTTCGGTAGCCAAGTCCAGATCGATTTAGAACTGATTTCTGTTTTCCAAGGATCATGTCAAGACCCTTGGAACCAGATGTAAATCGTTCTAAAACTGTTCTAAATTCCTTAACCTGAGTTTTCAGGGAGGAGTTCTCCTTTTCAAGTTTTTCAACTTGAATAGAAGTTCCTTCCTGAACCTTCTCGGTTAAGGGTTTAGAGTCAGCTCCCTCTTTCAGGAGTTTTACTTCCTATCGGAGGGATTCGACCCGGAGTTTGGCTTTTGCCAAATCACGAGAAAGAAAAGAAATCAATTCAGTTAACTGTAATCTATTAAAACCAGTTACCTTAATTTCTCCGTCCTCTGTGAAGGTCAGCTCGCCGTCCTCTTGTTCTGATTCTGACTCTGTCTTGACTTTATCTGAGGCGGTCAGAGCTAGGAGGTTGGACTGGGGTGCCTCTTCTTCTTCTTCTAAGGAAGACTCGTCCCAGGTTGCTTGGAGCGCCTTCTTTCTTCTCGGCTTTTTAGTCTCCTTTAGGTTAGGGCACTCTGACTTGTAGTGGCCCTTTTTCTTGCACTCGTAGCAGGTCACATTGGGCTTGTTTGCTGGTTCAGTTGGTTCGTCCTTTCTTCGGCCAGTTTTTCATTTGTTGGTTCGGTTCTTCAGCTCCTTGTAATAGCTTCGAGCGAGCCGGACCAGTTTAGTTTGATCTCCTTCTTCTTCTGAATCTGAGTCTGAGTTAGATTCGGTTTCAGGTTCAGGCTTCTTCTTTGTTGTTCTTCCAGTCTTGCCTGCAAGAAAAGCAATACCTTTCTCAACCATATTGGTGTTAGTTTGTTCGTGCAGTTCTAGTTCAGAAAATAGTTCGTCTAATTTTATTTTAGAAAGATCCCTAGAGACCTTGTATGCATCTACCATAGATGCCCACAAGGTGTTTCTAGGGAAGGCGTTTAGAGCATACCTTATTAGGTCACGGTTTTCGACCTTGTGACCTATTGTGTGAAGACCGTTCATTACCTCTTGGATCCGTGCATGGAGTTGGGCTGCTGATTCGTTGTCCGCCATCTTGATAGTGTATAATTTGTTTAGTAGCAGATCCCGCTTGCTGATCCGAGTATCTGAAGTCCCTTCGTGCAGCTCGATCAGTTTTGTCCATAGCTCCTTTGCACTATTGAAGGGGCCCACGCGGTTCAGCTCTTCTTTTGTCAGCCCGCATTGTAGGGTTTGCGTTGCTTTTGCGTCGGCTTCTATCTTGCGCTTTAGAGTGTTGTCCCACTCCGAGTAGCTTTGTGGAAGTCCTTCTGCATTTCGGGGGATCTCTAGACCGGACTGGATAATGATCCACATGTCCACCTGAGTTTTCAGGTGGACCTCCATGCGACTTTTCCAGTAGGAAAAGTCTTCTCCACTGAAGAGTGGAGGTCTAGCGGTGCTGAATCCCTCTTGCATAGACATTTAGACTGAAAAAGAAAAGCTAAAAGAGATTTGCCAAGACTTGGTCTTGGATTAGCAGTGCTGGATAAATTAAAGACAAGGGGTGTTGCACCAACCTTGCCAAAGAAAACGAATGAAATTTTTCTTCGAAGAATTCGTAAGATAAAGAAAATTAAATGATAAAATTAAAAAGAAATCCGAAAAGAAATTTTCAAACTGGTGGTTGCACCAAGTTTGAATTCCCCGCTCTGATACCACTTGTTGGATCGAGAAGCCCGATAGAGGGGGGGGTGAACATCGGAAAACTTTCGGATTTGAAAAGAGCACGTACGGAGCGGAAATAAAATAAAACAAAACACAGCACAAAAGACACAGTCGATTTACTTGGTTCGGAACCTGTGTCGACTCCTACTCCAAGGCCCACGGTCGTTGACCGTTTACTTTGGGCAATTCTATATAAGCGCAGAATTGTTTACAAAGATTTGATTACAAATAAGTGCAATAACAATATTACAATTTCGATCTTCGTTACCGACGTCCGGAGTGGTTTGACTTGTTCGGGGCTGCGGGACGTCGTCGGCTCGAGTTGGAGTGTTTCCGGAGCAAGGCACGAGCGTAGAAGATCGTTGGGGCGTTGAGAGAACAGTTGTCTTGAAGCCTTGGTCGAAGGTCCCTTATATAGGGCCTGGGGGCGCCCGGGATGTCGGGGGCGCCCCCCACGTGGCGTTTGATCCGGTTGGAGCTCGGTCGCCGTCTGATCCCCTTATCCTCAGGATCCGCTTTGACCGGGGCGCCCGGAGCGCTCGGGGCGCCCGGATTGACCGGGTCAAATCTCATCTTCTGGCTTCGCAGGCTTTTGGTTCGAGGTATGCGCATGGGGGCGCCCGCAGCGCAGGGGGCGCCCGGGAGCAGCGGGGGCGCCCGGAAGCACGGGGGCGCCCGCAGCTTGTACTGTCGAAGCGCACTTTTTGATTGTGTGTTTGGTGTTCACCTTGGGGGCGCCCGGGACACTCCGGGCGCCCTGGTCAGCAGTTGCCTCACTCCTTTGAGACACTCTGAGCTGCAGACTCACGTTCCTTCGGTCCTGCATCCAGGGTTAGTCCAAAACACAATAACATAATAAATTATTAGATTTATACAGCCTTAGCTGTCTTGGTTCTGACTTTGGTCTCCAAAATGGAGTCCTAGGTCGAACCGACGCCTACTGTTCCCTCGACGGGGAACGCGTCCTCACCTACTCCTCTCGGGAGAATTTACCTGATGCCAACCGTTCCTTTGGTTGGACTTTTGCCTGACGGTCCTTTGTCAGGGCTTGGATGCCGAGCTACCCTTCGCCCGGTGCCTAGCAGTCCTTCGCTAGGTCTTCAGTCCCAGACTGTCCTTCGCCTGGTGCCTAGCAATCCTTCGCTAGGGCTTTTAACTCTGGCATTCCTTCGCCAGTGCCTAGCGGTCCTTTGCTAGGGCTTTCACTGCACACTTGATTAACTTGTTAGAACACACGAAGGACTTAACTTTTGATCTATGTTGCCATTATCAAAACACAGGTTTGACTTAAGTGCATTCTGCACCAACAGCCGGTGCCGATTGAAAGGATGAAAGTGAAGGGGAGAAGAAGAAGAGGAGGAGGGGAAAAGTCGGTGTCGGGCTGTTGAGATCCCGATTTGCCACAGCGAGAGGAAAAATTAGGTTTTAAGTGATTGGGGTTTTTTTTCAAATAACCCCTCCGATTTTGGCATATCCGGCGCAGGCCCTTAAGTTTAGATAACTTTGCCTTCTGGTCCCTATAATTTTCAGTATTTTAACAAGCTTGCTGAAGACCATAAATGGATTTCTTTAGTTGACAAACATGAGTTGAAAATTGTGGATGGATAAATCCAGGTGGTTGCTCCATAAATATTATTTCCTCAAGATTGTCATGAAGGAATGCATTAGAAACGTCTAATTGTCGCACAAACTAATTAGAACTAACAAGTACCGATAATAATAGTTGGACAGATGTAATCTTAATGATTGAGCTAAAAGTGTCGTTGAAGTCAATACGTGGTTCTTGATTAATCCTTTGGCTATATGTCAAGTTTTATAAAGTTCAAGAGAACCATCATCTCAATGTTTAAGGCGAAATAGTCATTTAGAACCCACAACATTCATAGAGGAAGTGTGTGAAACTAGACTCTGTTGGTGCAGAAAGCACCAAAGTCAAACCTGTGTTTTGATAATGGCAACAGGGTTCAAAAGTTAAGTCTTACTTGTTATCTAACAAGTTACTCTAGTGTGCAGGTTAAAAAGTCCTAGCGAAGGACTGCTAGGCACTAGCAAAGGAATGCCAGGGTACAAATCCCTAGCGAAGGACTGCTAGGCACTGGCGAAGGAATGCCAGGGTACAAAGCCCTAGCGAAGGACTGCTAGGCACCAGGTGAAGGACAGCTTGGGACTGAAGCCCTAGCGAAGGAATGCTAGGCACCGGGCGAAAGACAGCTCGGTATCCAAGACCTGGCAAAGGACCGCCAGGCAAAAGTCCAACCAGAGGAGCGGTTGGCATCAAGTACATTCTCCCGAGAGGAGTAGGTGAGGACGCGTTCCCCGTCGAGGGAACAGTAGGCGTCGGTTCGACCTATGGTTCCATTTTGGAGACCCAAAGTCAGAACCAAGACAGCTAAGGCTGTATAAACTAATATTTTATTATTTTATGGTGTTTTGGACTAACCCTGGATGCAGGACCGAAGGAACGAGTGTCTGCAGCTCAGAGAGCCTCAAAGGAATGAGGCACCAGCTGACCAGGGCGCTCGGAGTGTCCCGGGCGCCCCCAAGGTGAACACAAAATACATAAAACAAGAGCAGGCTTCGACAGCTCATATCCGGGGCACCCCCGTGCTCCCGGGCGCCCCCGCTGCTCCCGAGCGCCCCCTGCGCCAACTACTGAAGCAGCTCCCCTCGAAGCCAACAGATGAAAGTTTGACCCGGTCAATGCGAGCGCCCCGGTCAAAACTGATCCCGAATGTAAAGGGATCAGAAGCTGACCGAGCAACTTCCGGATCGAGTGACACGTGGGGGGGTGCCCCCAGGCCCTATATAAAGGGCCCTCGACCCCAAGGCTCAAGCAACAATTCATTCAACGCTTCGACGCTCTTCTGCTCCCGCACTCTGCTCCGGAAACTTCCCAACTCGAGCCTACGACGTCCCTCCGCTCCAAAAAGTCGATCTACCTCGGACGTCGGTAACAAAAAGTGATATTTTAATTCTATGCTTATTACACTACTATTGTAATCCATTTGTGTAAACTATTTTTGCGCCTCATATAGAATTGCCCAAAGTAAACGGTCTACGACTGTGGGCCTTCGAGTAGGAGTCGACCTAGGCTCCGAACCAAGTAAAAATAATTGTGTTTGCGTGTGTTGTGTTTTATTTTCCGCTGTGCAATTTCTCTATCCCTAAATCCGTACGATTTCCGATATTCACCCCCCTCTATCGGTTCTCTCGATCCAACAAGTGGTATCAGAGCGGGGAAGTTCAAATTTGGTGCAACCACCAGTTTGAATATTTATCTCGTTCGAATTTCTTCTAAATTTTTCGTTCGAATTTTTTTCGTTAATCGAGGTTGGTGCAACACCCCTCCTTATTTTATTTCCCTTATCCTGCATACTAATCCAAGACCAAGTCTTGGGAACTTTTTTTTAGTTATTTCTTTTTCAGATTAAATGGCCATCCAAGAAGGATTCAGCACCGCCAGACCTCCACTTTTCAGTGGAGAAGACTTTTCCTACTGGAAAAGTCGAATGGAGGTCCACCTGAAAACTCAGGTGGACATGTGGATTATCATCCAGTCCGGACTGGAGATACCCAAAAATGCTGAAGGAGTTCCTCAAAGCTACACAGAGTGGGACACCGCTCTAAAATGAAGAATCGAAGTAGATGCAAAGGCGACTCAGACCCTCCAATGTGGCTTAACAAAAGAGGAGCTGAACCGGGTGGGCCCCTTCAACAGTGCCAAGGAGCTGTGGGCAAAATTGATCGAGCTGCACGAAGGAACATCAGACACTCGGATCAGTAAGAGAGATCTGCTCCTAAACAAATTGTATACCATCAAGATGGCCGACAACGAAACTGCAACCCAGCTTCACGCACGAATCCAAGAATTGATGAACGGTCTTCACACTATAGGTCACAAGGTCGAAAACCGTGACCTAATAAGGTATGCTTTAAATGCTTTCCCTAGAAATACTTTGTGGGCATCTATGGTAGATGCATACAAAGTTTCAAGGGATCTCTCAAAAATTAAACTAGATGAATTATTTTCCGAATTAGAACTTCATGAACAGACTAACTGCAATATGGCCGAGAAAGGTATTGCCTTTGTTGCAGGAAAAACTGGAAGGTCAACAAAGAAGAAGCCACAGCCTGAACCCGAGTCAAACTCAGACTCAGACTCAGAAGACGAAGAAGGAGATCGACCTAAGCTGGTCCGATTGGCCCGAAGCTACTATAAAGAATTGAAGAACCGAACCAACAGAAGGAAGGCCAACCGAAGAAAGGACGAACCAGCTGAACCCACAAATGACAGAAACAAGCCCAACGTGACTTGCTACGAGTGCAAGAAGAAAGGCCACTACAAGTCGGAGTGTCCAAATCTAAAGGAGACCAAAAAGACAAGAAGAAAGAAAGCACTCCAAGCAACCTGGGATGAATCTTCCTCAGAAGAAGAAGAAGAAGCACCCCAGTCAAACCTACTAGCCCTGACCGCCTCAGAAGAAGTCGAGACCGAGTCAGAATCTGAACAAGACGACGGCAGACTAACCTTTTCAGAAGACGGTGAAATCAAGGTAAGTGGTTTCAATAAAAGTCAATTAAACGAACTTATTTCATATCTTTCTCGAGATTTGGCGAAAGCCAAACTCCGAGTCGAATCCCTCCAACAGGAAGTAAAACTCCTGAAAGAGGGAGCTGACTCTAAATCCTTAACCGAGAAAGTTCAAGAAGGAACTCTTACTCAAGTTGAAAAACTTGAGAAAGAGAACTCCTCCCTGAAAACTCAGGTTAAGGATCTTAGAGCTGCCTTAGAACGATTCACTTCTGGTTCCAAGGGTCTTGACATGATTCTTGGAAAACAGAAGTCCGTTCTAAATCGATCCGGACTTGGCTATAGAACCAAATCCCGACAAAGATCTTATTTTGCTGTACTGAATCAGTCCAGAAGTAAAGTTCAGGCATGGGTACCAAAACTATGCCTGAACCAACCAACTGGATCAAATCAGTATTGGATCCCCAAGGACAAGATTCACATCTTGCCTAATCATTATCGTGGCTATAGTCCAGGGGGAGCCAAATTGAAAACTATATTTATTGTTAAATAAACTTTAATTCTTGTAATTTGCCTGATTAATTGTTTATTTAAATTTTTGCAATTTACCATGTTTAGACTTAGGTTAGTATAAAGACTGAACAAACTTAACTGAAACTTGAAAACATAGTATTGGGTGGAGATGAGATGATAGTACGTTAGGGAAACCAATTCTAATAAGATCAAGTTTACTTGGTCTCTTTAGACTGGTGAAACTAGCTGAAGCTACCGATCCAAAATCCAAACTAGTTAGACCAGAACTTTTTCAAAGATTAATTTTGAAAATGAAATTTCATTAAACGGCTTTGTCAAGGAAAGGGTTGATGATCCAATAAGGCTACGGCCAAAGAAGGCCTAGTGCCTCGCCAAGACCTGGAAGCCAATTTTTGAATTTCAAATTCAAATTACTTTTTGTCAAATTCAAATCTAACACAATTTTCAGTTAAGTATAGATTCAAACATTTTCTTTCAAAATAAATTGAAATGTTTTCAAAAATTAATTTAAGGTTATCAAAATAAATAATAATTTTTCAAAATAATTTTACTTATCAAATCCTGTCTCACAAAACCTATAAGGCTAACGTGATTGAAAACCCTAGATTTGGGTGAGACAGACTAGGCAGTGAAACTCAATTTAAGCTACTCCTGACTCTAATTGGATTCAAATCAATTAAACTCTTTATGTGTAGGAACATAAAGATTTGGACCAATGGATGTTGGATAGCGGTTGCTCCAGACACATGACTGGAGATAAATTGAAGTTCACCAAACTCAAGTTCAAGAACCTAGGCTCAGTGGCATTTGGTAACAATGCTACACTCAAGGTAATTGGGTCAGGTAATATTGAGCTTAAATCTGACTTTATTATTAAGAAAGTTCTTTTGGTTGAAAACTTCAAATTTAACTTGCTTAGCATAAGTCAGTTATGTGATTCTGGTTATATAGTCACCTTCAACAATTCTAACTGCCTGATTAGAAATGTACAAGACTTAGAAATCATACTTAAGGGCACTAGGAAAAATAATGTATACACTATAAACCTTCCCTCAGTACCCAAATGTATGTTAACTCAGTTAGAACAATCGAACCTCTGGCATAGGATACTAGGTCACAATAATCTGAGGACTATCTCAAAAGTCACCCAACTTGGCCTAATCAAAGGAATCCCCAAAATTAAAAACAATGAAAACCTAATATGTGAATCATGTAATCAAGGTAAACAAACCAAATCTAATCACAAACTAATCCAATCTGACCTAACTCAAACCACACTTGAGCTCCTGCACCTTGACCTATTTGATTCACATGGAGCCAAGTCACTAAGCGGGAACCGATACTGCTTAGTAATAGTTGATGATTGGGTTTCTAAAAACCAAAGATGAAACCCTAAACCTATTTAATGATTTCTGTAAATTAATTGAAAATCAAAACGATACTAAAATTAAAAGACTTAGGAGTGACCACGGGGGAGAATTTGAAAATCAACGGTTCGAGGAATTTTGTAAGGTCAATGGGTATTTACATGAATTTTCATGTCCTAGAACCCACCAACAAAATGGGATAGTCGAAAGAAGAAATAGAACATTACAGGAAGCCGCTAGGGCGATGCTCAACGAATTTAATTTAGCAAACCAATATTGGGCAGAAGCAATTAGTACGACTTGTTACATCAAAATACCCTATGAACTGTACTACCATAGGCTCCCAAATCTACACTACCTAACGGTCTTTGGATGCAAAGTCCATATCCTAAACACTAAAGACTACTTAGGAAAATTTCAGTCCAAATCAACCCCAGGTATCTTCCTAGGATACTCAACCATAAGTAGAGCATATAGAGTTTACAACAAACAAACTAAGAAAATTGAAGAAACAACAAATTTAATATTTGATGAAGAAGTCAACTCAATATCTGATAATCCAGACCTAACTTCATCAAATTCTGATCAAGAAAATAATGAACAAACTAGTGAACCTTTAATTGAACCCTTAAACGAACTAACTATTGAACCAATTAATGAGTCAACTGAACCAATTATCGAACCAACAAATGAACCAGCTCAAAGAGTCGAATCAAATAGTGAACCAAACCGACCAGCCGGACCTGAGGCTGAACCAAGTTCTAGAAGAACTAAGAAACCCAGACTTAGTCACCCAACCGATCAAATTGTGGGTGATCCAACTATAGGAGTCAGGACTAGATCCTCCTATAGAAACCTTAGTCAAATAGCTATGATATCAAAAATAGAACCCAAAACTATAGATGAAGCCCTACCTGACCCTGATTGAATCATAGCTATGCAAGAAGAATTAGCCTAATTTGAGAGGAACCAAGTCTGGGAATTAGTTCCTAAACCTGAAGGCAAATCCATCATTGACACTAAGTGGGTCTTTAGGAATAAGTTAAATGATCAAGGAGAAATAGTTAGAAATAAAGCCCGCTTAGTAGCTAAGGGATTCAGCCAAGTAGAGGGGTTAGATTACGATGAAACATATGCCCCAGTAGCTAGACTCGAACCCATTAGAATGTTGTTAGCCTTTGCATCCCATAAAGGATTTAAGCTATACCAAATGGATGTAAAGTCAGCTTAGCTGATATATTTACAAAGGTGAGATAGTACTTAAACATATAGACTTAAAATCCAACTTAGCTGATATATTTACAAAACCCTTACCAGAGTCTGAGTTCAGCTCACTAAGAAGGCAGTTAGGATTGTGCTCTGTAGAATAGAGTAACTCTACTTTTGATTTTTTTTGCTTTACTCAATTTAAAAATCAGTTTCTAAAAGAATTTTGAAAAACTGTTGTTTTTAAAATCAGTTTTTTTTAAATTTTTTCCGACTTAGTTTTTTTCAAAACTACCCCCTTCAAAACTAGGGATTTTTTTCGCAAATGGACTTAGCCTAGGCCCTAACCCTAGAACTGCAGCACCTATAGACTTAGAAGCCAGCATCTCACAAGCACCTTAGGGTACTTTTGATTGATAACCTAGAAAGGGTTGAGATGCTTAGGTCTTTGCCTCAATTCAAGATGCTTTAAGTCAGTGCATCTGCAGTAATTGGGGCACTAAATACAATTTACACAGCAATCAAGTTAAGTGTCAAGTTTAGAAAATCTAACTTGAACAGAAACACTTAACTTGACTAACCCTAGCAAAAACTACTGCTTATAACAGTTAGTGAGTAGCTAAATGGGTTAGACAGGTCCCTACAAGAGAAAATCAACTGATTTGATTTAGGTCTTATCATAAATTGGTTTAGTACATCAAAATCATGCAAACATTTTTCCTTATGAAAGTCATTTCCTTTATGCAATTTAATTTCTGCTATATTTATCTGTTTTTGATATATGGCAAAGGGGGAGAGATAAGAAAGGAGAGAATTTAAATTTTTTTTTGAATTTTTTGTCTCTCAAAATTTCAAACTCTATCCTCTATTCAAAAAGTACTAAGCTTCTCTTACTTAAAATTTTCTAAGTACTTAAGCTTTTCAAAATTTTCTAAGTACTTAAGCTTTTCAAAATTCTCTAAGTACTTAAGCTTTTCAAAATTTTCTAAGTACTTAAGTTTTTCAAAATTCTCTAAGTACATAAGCTTTTCAAAATTCTATAAAGTACTTAAGCTTTTCAAAAACTTCTAAGTACTTAAGCTTCTCTAAAATTTACTAAGTACTAGAGCTTCTCAAAAATTTACTAAGTACTAGAGTTTGTCAAAAATTTACTAAAGTACTTAAGTTTTTTTTCCTTACTAAGTACTTAAGTTAAAGCTTTCAAAGACCTTTTGAGTACTTTAAAATTTAAAGCTTTAAAATTTTTGACAAACTCTCTAAACTCATGCTTCCAAAAACTCTTCTATGTATTTTTAATTTAATTGTCAAAAGATTTCAAAGTACCTAAACTTAAGTTTTCAAAAGTGCAAAAAGTATTTTTTTAAATACTTAAGTTTTCAAAAGTGCAAAAAATTATTTTTTGAAAATACAAAAGCCTTCTGTTGGAAATAATTCTAAGTAAAATTTTTCTTAAACTTAGAACCCCACGAATTTTTGAAAAATCTAGGGGGAGAGTCCTTCCAGGGGGAGGGAACAAAATTTAATATTTTTACATGCTTTGATTAAACTTAACTTTTTGAACTAGGGTTGCCATAAATCAAAAAGGGGGAGATTGTTGGTGCAGAAAGCACCAAAGTCAAACCTGTGTTTTGATAATGGCAACAGGGTTCAAAAGTTAAGTCTTACTTGTTATCTAACAAGTTACTCTAGTGTGCAGGTTAAAAAGTCCTAGCGAAGAACTGCTAGGCACTGGCAAAGGAATGCCAGGGTACAAAGCCCTAGCGAAGGACTGCTAGGCACTGGCGAAGGAATGCCAGGGTACAAAGCCCTAGCGAAGGACTGCTAGGCACCAGGCAAAGGACAGCATGAGACTGAAGCCCTAGCAAAGGAATGCTAGGCACCGGGCGAAGGACAGCTTGGTATCCTAGACCTGGCAAAGGACCGCCAGGCAAAAGTCTAACCAGAGGAGCGGTTGGCATCAGGTACATTCTCCCGAGAGGAGTAGGTGAGGACGCGTTCCCCGTCGAGGGAACAGTAGGCGTCGGTTGGACCTAGGGTTCCATTTTGGAGACCCAAAGTCAGAACCAAGACAGCTAAGGCTGTATAAACTAATATTTTATTATTTTATGGTGTTTTGGACTAACCCTAGATGCAGGACCGAAGGAACGAGTGTCTGCAGCTCAGAGAGCCTCAAAGGAATGAGGCACCAGCTGACCAGGGCGCCCGGAGTGTCCCGGGCGCCCCCAAGGTGAACACAAAATACATAAAACAAGAGCAGGCTTCGATAGCTCATATCCGGGGCGCCCTCGCTGCTCCCGGGCGCCCCCAGCGTCCCGGGCGCCCCCTGCGCCAACTACCGAAGCAGCTCCCCTCGAAGCCAACAGATGAAAGTTTGACCCGGTCAATACGGGCGCCCCGAGCGCTCCGGGCGCCTCGGTCAAAACTGATCCCGAATGTAAAGGGATCAGAAGTTGACCGAGCAACTTCCGGATCGAGTGACACGTGGGGGGGGGGGGCCCCCGACGTCTCGGGCGCCCCAAGGCCCTATATAAAGGGCCCTCGACCCCAAGGCTCAAGCAACAATTCATTCAACGCTTCGACGCTCTTCTGCTCCGCACTCTGCTCCGGAAACTTCCCAACTCGAGCCTATGACGTCCCTCCACTCCGAAAAGTCGATCTACCTCGGACGTCGGTAACAAAAAGCGATATTTTAATTCTGTGCTTATTACACTACTATTGTAATCCATTTGTGTAAACTATTTTTGCGCCTCATATAGAATTGCCTAAAGTAAACGGTCAACGACCGTGGGCCTTGGAGTAGGAGTCGACCTAGGCTCCGAACCAAGTAAAAATAATTGTGTTTGCGTGTGTTGTGTTTTATTTTTCGCTGTGCAATTTCTCTATCCCTAAATCCGAACGATTTCCGATATTCACCCCCCCTCTATCGGTTCTCTCGATCCAACAGACTCCATGTTCCATTATGAAGAAGTGTATCAAATTCTGTAGTCATTGTACTACACTAATATGAATCCTTATTTGCTTGAGAAAAATAGGTTGGTTCAATAAATTTTGAAAAGACCACTAGAACTTCTAGAAGAGGATAGTGAGTTGCCATTGATGGATAACGTGTATAAATGTCACTTAAGAGAAGCATGCGACGAGGAAAATTATCATTTGAATCACTTGTTGATGGTGACGAAGAAGTAGGTTGATATGATGATTTTGATGATGAGCTTGTATTATTTGAGGATCCAGAACTAAAAAGTATATTATCTTTGACGGGTGATATTTCTGAGATTGGAATAGTAACTTTCTGATGGTATAGGAGAGTTATTATAGATCTATAATAAACATGATCTATAATAAACATGTCTAGTCCAACACGTACAACAAATAAAGGAGGTTGATAACGACTATGTTCTATTCAATTTAATTTTGTTAGTCCATTTTTGACACCTTTACCACATATATACTAAGATAATTAAAATTTAAAAACTAATAGAAAATATTGATTTACGTATTCCGGCAACCTACTAAGTTTGCAAAAAATAAAAAAAAAACTTTACTGTGCTTTTTAAGTTTTTGTAATTAATTTATAAAATCCATCTATCCAATCATAGTTAAATAAGATCATAATATACAAATAAGTTTTAGCAAATTATCATAAATAAAAAATATCAATTGATGTGTTCAAAATTAGTCTCCTCACTAGATGCTGATGTTGAAGCTTCTTTAGATGACGTGTGTGTACCCTATGGATTAACACGAGGCAAAAGGTGGTTGAATTGTCTAGCAATAACCCCTCTGAAAACAAGGCAAAAAGTCTTTGAATTGTCTAGCAATAGCCCCTTGATGTTTAAATTAGTCTTCGATAGTAGAGCTTGAGAGAAGAATAGGAAAAAAATGATTAACGAGGTTTTTTTAATTTTGGACGATCGATTCGATTTCATGGAAATTTCTCACCGGCCGCTAGGGTAAATCGGAAAGCGTTCGCAATGGGCGGTCTAGAGGCCCAGTGTCCCAGGGTTCGCGCCCTATTTGGAGGAAAAATTTCTTATAAATATACGTCATAGCTGGAGATCGAACCGCGGATGCCTAGGATAGCGACTAGTCGCCCTACCACTGCACCATAACCCCGGAGGCTTAAGAGAAAAATAGGAGAGTTTAGTTAAGGGTGATCAAATAACTTTATCACGATTGATTAAGTTGAGTGTAGACTCCATGTAAAATAAGGTTGATTTAAAACTTAAAAATGTGTGAGAAGTCCAAGTATGATCAAATACTTAGCAATTGGTTGAAAGTTCTAGTGAGATTAGGCAAAAGGAAGTTCTAGATAGGAACTAGACAATGGACGACTTAGTTGGGAACTAAACAATGGAAATCCTAGCGGGGCTAGACAGTGGAAGACGTAGTTAGGAACTAGGTTAAGTCCAAGGTGGCATTGCTGAGAGCTGAACACTTGCCAAAGAGAGAAGTCTTGGAGGAGTAAACTCCAACCATGTGAACCTAGTAGGTTTTGTTTATTGTTTGCTTATTTGTTTTGTAGGACACAACAGCTGGATGAAGGCACAAGTTGGACCCATTGTGAACTAGTTCGAGGTCACTGGATCCATGGTCCGATCGACCAAAAGGAAGTCTGATCGACCAAAAGTTCGATCGATCAGAAGTCGATGTGATCGAGTTCGTATGCATCGGTCCCCGAATAAGTTCTAACAGAGCTCTAGGCAATGGGAGAGTGTTCCAATCGACCGAAAGGTAAAAAATTAGCCCGAAGAGGATCGAATTTGTAAGAAAAGGTCCAGTCGACCGGAGGAGCATCCATTAGACCGGAGAAGTGTCAACCGAGCCATATAAAAGGTCCAGTCGATAGACGAGAAAACTTTAGGATAGACTTGTGAAGTAGTTGGTTGTCTTAAATCTACAAGACCACCAATGAAGGTTATGTCGAGTCTTTTAGGACAATGAATACCTATATGTCCAATTTATAGACAAATTTAATATCTCCGAATGTCTGATATAAAAAATAAAAACAACAAAAACAACATAAGTTGTTGTTGCTGTATCTTGGCTTCTTGTTGAGAAAAATTGCAAGAATAGAAGAGAAAAAGTGAAGCACTAACCAAATGGTGATTGAGTCCAGGGCCAAAGGTACTGAGATTATTCCTCTTGTCATCTACTATCTCATCAAGTGTTGGCGGGTCATAGAAACGAGGAAGGAGGGTGACGACAATCTATAAATTAAGGAGGAAGAGACAAGGCAATTAAAAAAAAATTCTCTTCGAAATAATAATAATAATAATAATAATAATAATAATAATAATAATAATGGTGGCAGCAAGCGTCACATGGAGAAGAAGAAAGACATCGTATAAGAAAAAATGACTCTTAAGGTAAGAAAAGTTATGCTCTGATACCAAGTAAAAAGAATAGGAACAGAGAGAGGAAGAGAGATAACAAAATAACTTTATTTATTGAATAATTTGTTCATGAGATATACAATTTATAGAGGTCTTAGGATGCTTTATCAATTAAAAAATGAATAAAGAAACGATAAATTAACAGATTCATAAAGAAACTCTCAATTATTAGATTAATAAAGAAATGATCTAATTTAATAATTAATATATATAAATTTGATTTGACTCATTTAAAAATCTTATTAAATAATTATTTTCGTTTAGCTTGGGTTGACGAGCAAAGGCCAAGATGGAGCTTAGGTTGCTGATATCTTTAGATGTGTTGTCACGTACTCTAGTCAAGTTGTTGGCCGGAGGGTCCAAGCTAAGCCACTAGGAGGGTTATCGCCAAATGTGTCGGGTCCATTGATGGGGACTTGAGCCACATGGGTTGAGCTTTGCTAAAGTGGAGAGGATCATTATTCTGTATATCACAAATCTCCCCTTCAAATTAGGATACAGAGTAGAGTCGAATATCACAAATCCCCCCTTCAAATTAGGATACAGAGTAGAGTCGAATGAAATCTGACTCAAGGAGCTTGAAAGTTTATGGTAGGTCATGTCATGCCCCATGTTTAATTCGAATTTTATTGCTTTGCTGTTGAATGTCGTATCATTATTATGATATGTTATCCCCATGTATGATTAACGAGGTTTTTTTAACCTTGGATGATTGGTTTGATACCATGGAGATTTTTCACCAGCCGCTAGGGTAAATCGGGAAGTGTTCACGGTGGATGGTCTAGAAATCCAGCGTCCCAAGGTTCGTATCCCATTTGGAGGAAACATAGTAACAAATGATTAACGAGGTTTTTTCAACCTCAGACGATCGGTCCGATCCCACGAAAATTTTTATCGATTGTTAGAGTAAATTAGAAAGTGTTCATGATGGACGATCTAAAAATCCAATATCTCAGGGTTCACGATATGTTATCCCCTGTAATCTAAGAAAGTTATTGATGGAACTTGGGTTTTCTCCTAATCACATGAATTCTAGAAACAAAATAAGAATTCGAAAGAGAAAACACAAGCTATATAAAAGCATGGATCTATTGTTTCATCGAATCATGGCATAACGAAATAATAGGTGTAAACCGAAAGACAAGGAACCTGATTGAAGAGTCATTGTCCTTGTCGTAGCGTCGCCGGCTTGATCCCTGTGGAAGAAGATGCAGCGGAAAGAAGAAGGAGAATCTTCCAAGAGGCTTAGGTTTGACGATGCCGTAAAGTTTCTTGTCAATGGGGAACAAGAAACTAGGTCATAAAGATTACCTAAACCCTTACGGACCTCCCCTTTATATAGTAATCCAATCTGTTATCAGCACATAGATAATAACATATTGGTCTAAAGGGTTCTATACATTAAACCCGCATCCAATAATCCGAAACCCAATAAATATAAGTTAGATCACTTTAAGGGCTCAGATTGTATTTACTTGTGCAACTTACAAATAAGCCCAACTAATAGAGATAATAATAATATCCAATAATCTCCCACTTGGGCTATATGTGAGTTGTATAGTAAATACAAGCAAAACTTTAGTTGATATTAAACTTTATAGGTACAAGATACCCCTATAAACAATCTGGTCCATTAACTTCATTGGTATAGGACTAAAGAGGTCATAGCTATTGAATATGATCGTAACAAGCCCCAACAGTAATCACAATACCAATGTCATTAACGACATAGATCAAGATGCGGATGTATAGAGTTGAAATTACATGAAATGTGATCAGTACATGTCAATTTCCAACTGGTCCAAAGCGACTCAAAAGAGTCTGATCATATTTGCAAACACCTTATGCTAAACTGCAACAGCAAATCATGATCCAAACTTTATGATTCCAAAAGGAATCTGTATCATATTTACAAACACCAATTGCTAAACAGCAGTAGTAAATCATAATATCGTATTCGGAGCGTCAAACAAACATATGAATTCCCATTATTATTTTTTTGAACTTTAGGTACGTACAATAATCAAAATAAAAAATGTTTGTCTTTATTAACATAGAGTAATAAAATAAATATAGACTCCCACTAGATGAGTTCTTCTTCCATAAGAAGAACTCCCATATCCACAACATGCGCATGAAACACCTTGGGCACCAAGCCTTTGGTAAGTGGATCAGCCAACATGGAATCTGTGCTGATGTGCTCTACCATGATCTGACGACTCTGAACTTGTTGGATCGAGAGAAACAATAGAGGGGGGGTGAATATCGTTAAACACTTTTTGGATAGAAATTAGAGCAAGTACGCAGCGGAATAAAAACAATCGCGGACACAGGTAGTTTTACTTGGTTCGGAGCCTAGGTCGACTCCTACTCCAAGGCCCACAGTCGTTGACCGTTTACTGGGGGCAATTCTATATGTGCGCAATAATTCTTACAAAAATATTACAGTAGTAGTATGACAGAATTGAAATGACAGTTCTTCGTTATCGACGTCCGGTATGGGATGTTTCTCAGAGCAGAGGGACGTCGTCGGCACTTGTGTGTCGAGTTGGGAGGTTTCTGGAGCAAAGCACAGGAGCAGAAGAATGTAACAGCGTTGAATGAATTGTTGTGTTGAAGCCTTGGTTCGAGGGTCCTTTTATAGCACCTGGGGGCGCCCGGAACGTCGGGGGCGCCCCTCCACGTGTCAGTCGATCCACTTCCTTCTCGGTCAGCTCTGATCCCTTAAAACTCGGGATCAAGCTTTGACGGGGGCGCCCGGAACGCTGGGGGCGCCCGGGTTGACCGGGTCTCCTTCTTATCCGTTGGCTTCGAGGGGATCTGTTCTGTCAGCTTCACCTGGGGGCGCCCGGAGTGTTGGGGGCGCCCGGGAGTAGTGGGGGCGCCCAGGAGCACGGGGGCGCCCTGACCAATAGCTGCGGAAACAGTTCTTTTACTTCGACTGTTTTGTGTTCACCTTGGGGGCGCCCGGGAGACTCCGGGCGCCCTACTCAGCTGTTGCCTCACTCCTTTGAGGCTCTCTGAGCTGCAGACACTCGTTCCTTCGGTCCTGCATCCAGGGTTAGTCCAAAACAACATAAAGTAATAATATTTAAGTTTTATACAGCCTTAGCTGTCTTGGTTCTGACTTTGGTCTCCAAAATGAAGCCCTAGGTCGAACCGACGCCTACTGTTCCCTCGACGGGGAACGCGTCCTCACCTACTCCTCTCAGGAGAATGTACATGAAGCCAACCGGCTCCTCCGGTTGGACTTTTGCCTAGTGGTCCTTTGCCAGGTCTTGGATACCAAGCTTTCCTTCGCCCGGTGCCTAGCATTCCTTCGCCAGGTCTTCAGTCCCAAGCTGTCCTTCGCCTGGTGCTTAGCATTCCTTCACCAGGACTTCAGTGCCCTGTCATTCCTTCGCCAGGTGCCTAGCTGTCCTTCTCTAGGGCTTTGTACCCTGGCATTCCTTCGCCAGTGCCTAGCAGTCCTTCGCTAGGGCTTTGTACCCTGGCATTCCTTCGCCAGTGCCTAGCAGTCCTTCTCTAGGACTTTGTATCCTGGCATTCCTTCGCCAGGTACCTAGCAGTCCTTCGCTAGGACTTTTTCCTACACACTTGAGTAACATGTTAGATAACATTTATACCTTAACTTTTGAGCCCTGTTGCCATTATCAAAACTCAGGTTTGACTTGGGTGCTTTCTGCACCAACAATCTCCTCCTTTTTGATTTATGGCAACCCTGGTTCAAAAAGTTAAGTTAATCAAAGCATATAAAAATTACCTTTTGTTCCCTCCCCCTGGAAGGAATCTCCCCCTAGATTTTTCAAAAATTCATGGGTTTTTTGAAAATAGATTCTAAGTCTAAAGATGGTTTTGACTTAGAAAATTTTAAGCTTTTAAGCTATATTTTTCCAAAATGATTTTCGTTGTGTACTTTGGAAAAAAGATTTAACCACTTTGACAAATTTTGAAAACTTTAAGAAGGATTTTGAAAACTTAAGTTTTGAGTACTGAAGAAAAAATTTTGACGCCTTAAGTTTGAAGTACTCAACAGTTTTGAAAACTTTATGTTTTAGAGTACTTAGTGAAGTTTGAAAAACTTAAGTACTTCTGAAAACCTTAAGTACTTAGAAAAGTTTAAGTATTTGGAAAAGTTTTTGAGAAGCTTAAGTACTTAGAAAATTTTTGAAAGGCTTATGTACTTAAAAAGTTTTTAAAAGCTTTAAGTCTTTAGAAAAGTTTTGAAAAACTTAAGTACTTTGGAAAAAGTTAAGTGCTTAGAAAAATTTTGAAAAACTTTAAGTACTTAGAAAATTTTTGAAAAGCTTAAGTACTTAAAAAGGTTTGAAAAACTTAGTACTTTTGAAAAATTTAGTACTTTTGAAGAATTTAGTACTTTTGAAAAATTTAATACTTTTTGAATAAAGGATAGAGTTTGAGATTTTTAGAGTTAGAGAAAAAATTAGAAATTTTTTTTAAACTCTCTCCTTTCCTATCTCTCCCCCTTTGCCATATATCAAAAACAAATAAATACAGCAGAATCAGAATAATTAAATTGCATAAAGGAAAATAACTTGCATGATTTTGCTGTACTGAACCAATTCATGATGAGAATTAAATCAAATCAGTTTCAATTTCCTCTTTTAGGGACCTGTCTAACCCAATTAGCTACTTACTAACTGTTATAAACAGTAGTTTTCGCTGGGGTTAGTCAAGTTAAGTCTTCTGTTCAAGTTAGATTTTCTAAACTTGACACTTAACTTGATTACTGTGTAAGTTGTATTTAGTGCCCCAATTACTGCAGATGCACTGACTTAAAGCATCTTGAATTAAGGCAAAGACCTAAGCATCTCAACCCTTTCTAGGTTATCAATCAAAAGTACCCTAAGGTACTTGTGAGATGCTGGCTTCTAAATCTATAGGTGCATGCAGTTCTAGGGTTAGGGCCTAGGCTAAGTCCATTTACGAAAAAACCCTAGTTTTGAAAGGGGGTAGTTTTGAAAATAGAACTAAGTCGAAAAACTTTATTTTAGAATTTTTCAAAACTGAATAAAAGCTGATTTTAAAAGCATTTTAAAAACTAGTTTAATACTGATTTTGAAATGAGTAAAGTAGTAAGAAAACCAAAAAAAATTATTCTACCAAGCATAATCCTAACTGCCTTCTTAGTGAGCTGAACTAAGACTCAGGTAGGGGTTTAGTAAATATGTCAGCTAAGTTAGATTTAGAGTCTATATGCTTAAGTACTATTTCTGTTGGTGAGAGCCCTAGAGCCGATCATGTAATGATTGTATGGACTAATTTGTATCATATTCCTATGTATAAATAAAGGCATGTTTTATGGTTATTATACTTACGTGTATTTGTGCCAATTAGCTAAGTATAATAATGTCCTTGAGTAGAAGGTTCTTATCTATATCAATCGATTGGTTGAATCGATAGTGAGATGATATGGAGAACACTACTCTAAATTATTCCTAGTCGAGTATTAACATTCAGGGACAATGTTAATACGTAGAGACTAGCATGTAGGTCAACATGATGACTTGATCTCATAAGTCATGGATATAGAGATATCAAGTTGACACATGGGTATGCATTAGAGAATGTATATTGAATGACCCGCCATGAGAAAGTATCATGGATCGTTATATGAGTGTCATATACTTTCTCATGTGGCTATTAGTATGACTATTAGTCCTTGGACCTGAAGTCACCATGGATTCCTACATAAGGAGTTGCGTACTTTGGCTTCGTCAAACGTCACCCGTAAATGGGTGGACTATAAAGGCGATTACTGGGTATGTAACAAATTATGGAGAGGGATGTGAGTGATGTAGATGGGATCTATCCCTCCTATATGACGGGAGCGATATCGTATTCTTGATAGAGTGAGACCACAAAGTGCATGGCCATGCCCAAGTGAGTCAATATGAGATATTGAGCTCACTTGATTAGTGTGAGTCTACTTGGAGTTCAAGATATAGATTGACTCGAGGATGACACGGTCTATGCCTCAATTGAGTCAATCTAGATATCAAGGATAGAGGGACATTATCATATATTGTGAGAGTCACAATTATTAGTCACAAGGTGATGTTGGATCTCAACATTCTTGTAACTTGGGTAGCAATGATGTGTTGCTAGATACCGCTCATTGCTTATGTTTCTAAGAGGTTAGAAGCATTGCCAACGTTACAAGAACCTATAGGGTCACACGCAATGAACAAATAGATGGAGAAAAAAAAATTGAAGTCAAGTTTGACTTGGCTAAATATGGAAAGTCCATAAAAGGCAAGTTTGACTTGACCTAAATCCAAATCAAGTTTGACTTGACTTGGTTCCACTTCAAGTTAGACTTGACATGGGAGAAGAAGTGAAGTCAAGTTTGACTTGGCTAAATATGGAAAGTCCATAAAAGGCAAGTTTGACTTGACCTAAATCCAAATCAAGTTTGACTTGACTTGGTTCCACTTCAAGTTAGACTTGACATGGGAGAAGAAATGGAGTCAAGTTTGACTTGACTATTTATGGAAAGTCCATAAAAGGCAAGTTTGACTTGACCAAAACCCACCTCACCTTTGTTTGACCAAGTGATGACTTGGTTTTCCCCCCATTTGAATT
Organism: Boesenbergia rotunda; assembly: GCA_024364735.1. Taxonomy (NCBI): domain Eukaryota; kingdom Viridiplantae; phylum Streptophyta; class Magnoliopsida; order Zingiberales; family Zingiberaceae; genus Boesenbergia; species Boesenbergia rotunda. The sequence continues at coordinate 843,651 of JAGFNQ010004757.1, read as the reverse complement.
TCGAATTCAAATTGAAAGGGGATATGGAAGGCCACCTAATGGCACTTAATAGCCATTATGGCCGGCCACCTAATGGCCATTAATGGCCATTAAGTGGCCGGCCACCATGTGGGAACAAAACCCATGTTTTGTTTCATTTTGGGAGTGGGGCTTTTCTTCTTCTCTCTTGATTTTTGGTGGGAGTGCTTCTTCGACCTCTCCTCTTGGCCGAATGCTATAGGGTGCTAGCACACCGAAGCTTTTGATCCATCTTCATTTGTTCGCGTGGATACGTATAGAGGAGTGTCTGCTTTGATACTCTGAGAGATCCGGCGGCCTTTTGGACAAGCGGGAAAGCGAAGGGCTACGCGTCAAGGGTAATGATTCTTATCATGTAGATCTAATGTAGATTAAACTCGTACTCGTAATTTATTTTTATGTTCGCACGGATCCGTGGCCGAACTTCTGGGGTTTCCGCAACGCAAAAAGCGGTTTTTGCGGCCTAGAATTTCCAACAATTTCACCCCTGGCTACATGGTCTCTTATAAAGTGATGTTTAACTTCTATGTGTTTAGTTCTGGAATGTTGGATTGGATTTTTAGTTAGATTAATTGAGCTTATGTTGTCAATAAAAACCTGAGTTTGGGTGTAGTTGAGCTGGAAGTCATTAAGAGTGTGCATCATCCATAAAAGTTGTGCTACACACTCCCCTAAGGCTACACACTCCCCTAAGGCTACATACTCAGCTTCAGTTGTGGATAGAGCTACACAGTGTTGTTTTCTGCTGCACCAACTTACTAGGCTATTTCCTAACAGTTGGCAACTTCCACTTGTGCTCTTTCTATCTAATTTACAACCAGCGTAGTCAGAATCCGAATATCCTGACAAATCAAAAGTTGAAGTCCTAGGATACCAAATCCCTACATTTAGGGTGCCCTTAACATATCTGAGTATTCTTTTTAGGGCTGCTAAGTGTGTTTCCTTAGCACATGTTTGGTATCTAGCACACATTCCTATAGAAAAAAGGATATCAGGTCTGCTGGCTGTAAGGTACAGTAGACTTCCTATCATACTTCTATAGAGTTTAAGGTCTACTGGTTTACTATCAGGGTCACTGTCTATTTTTATGTTAGTAGCCATGGGGGTACTTATGCTTTTAGAGTTATCCATTTTAAATTTCTTTATTAACTCTTTAGCATATTTGGATTGATGGACATAGTTTCCATCCCTAGTTTGTTTAATTTGTAAGCCTAGGAAAAAGTTAAGTTCATCAACTAAGCTCATTTCAAATTCATTTTCCATTATTTTAACAAATTCTTTTAGAAAGTTTGAGTTGGTGGACCCAATGATTATGTCATCTACGTAGATTTGGGCAATAAATATATCTTTTCCTAGGATTTTAATAAATAAGGTTGAGTCAATTTGACCTTGTTTAAATTCTTTAGAGATTAAGTAAGTAGATAAGCGTTCATACCAGGCACTAGGTGCTTGATTTAAACCGTATAGTGCTTTAGTAAGTTTATAAACGTGGTCAGGTCTTTCTAAGTCCTCAAACCCAGGGGGTTATCCTACGTAAACTTCTTCTTTAATGAATCCTTTTAGAAAGGCTGACTTTATATCCATTTGGTATAGCTTAAATCCTTTATGGGATACAAAGGCTAGTAACATCCTAATGGACTCAAGTGTAACACCCCAAAAATTTCACCATGAATAATATTGTGAATTCATTATGAAATATTATGGGAATAATATTGTGAATTCATTATGAAATATTATTATGGAAGATCATGAAATATTATGGATTCATGAATATGAAATATTAAAAATATTATGAAATAATATTTATGGGATATTATGAAATATTATGAATCCATGAAATATTAATAATATTATGAAATTTCATGATGGGCTTGGCTTAATGGGCTTTGATATGGATTAGTGCAAATTGTGATAAAAAGAAGAGGTAGAAAGGAGGAAGCAAGGATTGAACCTTGAACCTCCTAGTTGCACTCACCATGTCATATCCAATGAACCAAGCAATATTTCATGTAGAGAGAATAAGAAACATTCTTGTTAAATCGAGAGAAGCGAAGAGACATGCCTCTTCATGAGAAGAGTATAAATAAGAGAGGGGGAAAGGAAGTTACACTTCCTCTTCTTCTTTCCCCCTTCACTTTTCGAAAATCAAGAACCCTCTTTCTCCCTTTCCATTTTCGAAAACACCACCCTAGGGTTCTAACCCTAGGGAATTTGAAAGGAAGAGGACCCATTGAAGGTTCTTGCCCTCTACTAAGTCTAAGGAGCCCTAGAGAAGATTTGAAAAGGATTTTCACTTGCCCTCCAAGTCTAGGGTACCCTACGGTTTAAAGAGAAGGTGAAATTCCAGTGCAAGGATGTAAGTGTCCTCTCGCCTGCAGTGTAATCATTATTGTGTGATTGCCATGCTTTTATTGATTTTGAAAATGGGTGTTTTCCTTCTTGTAAGTTTCGGCCAACACCTTCAAGGGAGGCTTTGGTTCTTTCCTTGATGCATGGGAAGACCTTGAGACTTAGGGTATACATGTAGGTGGATTTTCTTCATGGTGTCAAGATCAAAACCTAGGGTTTGTCCTTGTAAAGGGGTTTCGGCCACTTCCAAATGGAAGTGATGGGCTACTCTTTGATACATGAAAGGAACCCTTAGGATTTAGGGTATACACATAGGTGGTGACCCTTCATTTTATGATGACTTCCCATCATGTTGTGATAACAAAAATTAGGGTTTAGCCACCCTACAACTTTCGGCCAAGAGGAGAAAGGCTAGGGCTTTTGGGTTGCTTGCTATCCTATTATGTTCCCATGATTAGTAGTGTAGATAAAGTGTTTGTGTAAATATTTGTGTGAAGATTGGATGTCAAAAACCTAGCCTACCCTACCCTACAAGTTTCGGCCAACCCTAGGGGAATTAGGGTTTAAGGTTGTATGATTTTCCTTATGATATATCCATGCTTAATAAGTATAGGTGAGGTGTTTGTAAGAATGCTTGAATGAATGCTTGATTGGAAAACCAAACTCCTTTACCTGTGACTTTCGGCCAACCCTAGTTCTAGGGTTGGGAAGTACTTAATGAAACCATGAAGCATGCTACCACTTATATGATGTGTGTATAATTTATGTGACCTATCTTGTTAGGTATAAAAGCATGCCTTATAGCCCATGGGGCACCCTTATGACATGAACATGATGTGTTTGATAATATGCTTGAAAAGGAATACTCTATTGAAATTGGGATCAAGAGCACCCTTAAATGTGTGGTGTGTCCCTAGGGGATCATGAGCACCCTTGATGAGTGGTGTGTCCCTTTGAGATGTTATTAGGAGTACCTTTAAGCATATACATATATGTGTAATTGCATGTTAAGATACTTTACTTTGAAGTTGTGTACCCGACTCGGAAGGGGGTCGTTAAACAAAATCCAATGTGCATGTTAACTGAAGGTCATGGCATTGGTAGGACGGAAGGGTCCTGCCCTAATTAAATTGGTGGCTCGCTACCCCAACTCATTAGGGAACGCGCTTGATGTGGTACTACAACTGGGCCCTAGATGATATTATATTTTTAAGTACTTACCTTTATGGAACCTTTTGAAAAGCATTCTCTCATTATGTGATGATCTTGTTCTGTAAAGTACTTAGAAATATTTGATGTGATGCTTATGATGCTTATAATTCTATCTTGATTACTGTGTACATGATATGATGAATTGATATGGATTTTTGCGAGTAGGCCCGGATTCTTACTAAGCATGTTTTGCTTACTAGTTCATGTTGTTTTTCATATGCTGCAGATAGCGGTAAGAAATACTTGAACTAAAGGAAGAGGCAGAGGGAAAGCTAAAAGATGTGTGTGGTGATGGCTCGGGAAGGAAAGAAGGATTCTTATCTACCATTTTTGTTTAGAATCTAAATTGCTTCCACTAAAGGATTACAAGTTGTATTACTATACTCTGATTGTGTGATGACTATGACTACTCTACTGTTGGTCAAGTTAGAGATATGGAACCTATGTCATGTTAGATAACTCATGCTACTTCCTATTTATTGATGCCTTGCTATAGTGTTTAATGGATCACTTGCAGTAGGTTATGTTTAGATTATGCCATGCTCTATCTTGCTCAAACCATGTTTAGATCAGTAAATTGCGAAGTTAAATGATCTCCTATTATGTTGTAAATGTATGTTGATAAATGATAGGTTTTTGCTCAAGCATGCTTACTACTCTTCTTGCATTGTAATTGTTCTACTTGATATACATGCTTAACATGATAAATGATATGAATGTATGGACCCGTAACCCCGCCTTTAGGGTAGATATAAGGGCGGGCGTTACATCAAGTCTAGCTACTAGGGCATATGTTTTGTCCTAATCTAATTCTTCTACTTGGCTGAATCCCTTTGCTACTAAGCGGGCTTTATTTCTGACTATTTCTCCTTGATCATTTAGCTTATTCCTAAAAACCCACTTAGTGTCAATGATGGATTTGCCTTCAGGTTTAGGCACTAGTTCCCAGACTTGGTTCCTCTCAAATTGGGCTAATTCTTTTTACATAGCTATGATCCAATCAGGATCAGGTAGGGCTTCATCTATAGTCTTAGGTTCTATTTTTAAAATCATTGCTATTTGACTAAGGTTTCTATAGGAGGATCTAGTCCTGACTCCTAGAGTTGGATCACCCACAATTTGATCGGATGGGTGACTGAGTCTAGGTTTCTTAGTTTTTCTAGAACTTGGTTCAGCCTCAGGTCCGGCTGGTCGGTTTGGTTCGCTATTTGATTCAACTCTTTGAGCTGGTTCAATTATTGGTTCGACACTTGGTTCATTTGACTTACTAGTTGGTTCAATAGTTAGTTCGTTTATGGGTTCAATTAGGGATTCACCAATTTGTTGATTATCTTCTTGATGAGTATTTGATGAAGTTAGATTTGGATTTGAGTTAATTTCTTCATCAAATATTAGGTTGGTTATTTCTTCGATTTTCTTGGTTTGGTTGTTGTAAACCCTATAGGCTCTACTTGTTGTTGAATATCCTAGGAAGATGCCTGGGGTTGACTTAGACTGGAATTTTCCTAAGTAGTCTTTGGTGTTTAAGATATGGACTTTGCATCCAAAGACCCTTAGGTAGTGTAGATTTGGAAGTCTATGGTAATATAGTTCATAGGGTGTTTTGTTGTGTCGCTTGTTAATTAGGACCCTATTTTGGATGTAACAAGCCGTACTAATTGCTTTTGCCCAATATTGGTTGGCTAAGTTAAATTCATTGAGCATAGCCCTAGCGGCTTCCTGTAGAGTTCTATTTTTTCTTTTGACTATCCCATTATGTTGGGGGGTTCTAGGACACGAAAATTCATGTATGTATCCATTTACCTTACAGAATTCCTCGAACCGTTGATTTTTAAATTCTCCCCCGTGGTCACTCCTAAGTCTTTTGATTTTAGTATCGTTTTGATTTTCAATTAACTTACAGAATTCATTAAAAAGGTTTAGGGTTTCATCTTTGGTCTTTAGAAACCTAACCCAGGTAAACCTAGAGTAATCATCAACTATTACTAAGCAGTACCGATTTCCGCTTAGTGACTTGGCTCCATGTGAATCAAATAGGTCAAGGTGCAGGAGCTCAAGTGTGGTTTGAGTTAGATCAAATTGAATTAGTTTGTGATTAGATCTGGTTTGTTTACCTTGATTGCATGATTCACATATTAAGTTTTCATGGTTTTTAATTTTAGGTATACCTTTAATTAGACCAAGTTGGGTGATTTTTGAAATAATTCTTAGGTTAGTATGACCTAGTCTCCTATGCCAAAGGTTTGATTATTCTAACTAAGTTAACATGCATTTAGGTACAAGGGGAAGGTTTATAGGTGTAAACGTTATTTTTCCTAGTGCCCTTAAGCATGATTTCTGAGTCTTGTTCATTTCTAATCAGGCAGTTAGAATTGTTAAAAGTGACTATATACCCAGAATCACATAACTGACTTATGCTAAGCAAGTTAAAATTGAAGTTTTCAACCAAAAGAACTTTCTTAATAACAAAGTCAGATTTAAGTTCAATACTACCTGACCCAATTACCTTTATTGTAGCATTGTTGCCAAATGCCACTGAGCCTAGGTTCTTGAACTTGAGTTTGGTGAATTTTAATTTATCTCCAGTCATGTGTCTGGAGCAACCGCTATCCAACATCCATTGGTCCAAATCTTTATGTTCCTACACATAAAGAGTTTTGTTGATTTGGATCCAATTAGAATTAGGAATAGCTTAAATTGACTTTCACAACCTAATCTGTCTCACCCAATCTAGGGTTTTCAATCACGTTAGCCTTATAGGTTTTGTGAGACAGGTTTTGAAAAATTATTTTGAAAAATTATTATTTATTTTGAAAAACTTGAATTTATTTTGAAAACAATTGAATTTATTTTGAAACGAATGTTTAAATCTACAAGTAACTGAAAATTTGTGTTAGATTTGAATTTGACAAAGAATAATTTGAATTTGAAATTCAAAAATTGGCTTCCAGGTCATGGCGAGACACTAGGTCTTCTTTGGTCGTAGCCTTATTGGATCATCAACCCTTTCCTTGACAAAGCCTTTTAATGATATTTCATTTTCAAAATTAATCTTTGAAAAGTTCTGGTCTAACTAGTTTGGGTTTTGGATCGGTAGCTTCGGCTAGTTTCACCAGTCTAAAGAGACCAAGTATACTTGACCTTATTAGAATTGGTTACCCTAACGTACTATCATCTCACCGCCACCCAATACTATGTTGTCAAGTTTCAGTTAAGTTTGTTTGGTCCTTAAACTAACCATTCCTAAATCTAAGCATGATAAATTGCAGAAATTAAATAAACAAGCAACCAAGCAAATTGCAAGCAAGAATTAAATTTTATCTAATAATAACTATTGTTTTCAATTTGGCTCCCCTGGACTATAGCCACGATAATGGTTTGGCAAGATGTGAATCTTGTCCTTGAGGATCCAATATTGGTTTGATCCAGTTTGTTTGTTCAGACATAGTTTTGGTACCCATGCCTGAACTTTAGGTCTGGACTGGTTCAGTACAGCAAAGTAGGATCTTTGTCGAGACTTGGTTCTATAACCTAGTCTGGATCGATTTAGAACTGATTTCCGTTTTCCAAGAATCATGTCAAGATTCTTGGAACCAGAAGTGAATCGTTCTAAGGCTGATCTAAGATCCTTGACCTGAGTTTTTAGGGAGGAGTTCTCTTTCTCAAGTTTTTCAACTTGAGTAGAGGTTCCTTCTTGAACCTTCTTAGTTAAGGGTTTAGGGTCAGCTCCCTCTTTCAGGAGTTTTACTTCCTGTCGGAGGGATTCGATTCGGAGTTTAACTTTCGTCAAATCTCGAGAAAGATAAGATATTAACTCGTTTAATTGATTTCTAGTAAATCCACTTACCTTAATTTCGCCGTCCTTTGAGAATGTCAGTCTGCCGTCGTCCTGTTCTGATTCTGACTTGGTCTCGACTTCTTCTGAGGCGGTTAGTGCGAGTAGGTTCGATTGTGGGACCTCTTCTTCTTCTTCGGAGGAGACCTCGTCCCACGTTGCTTGATGTGCCTTCTTCTTCCTTCTATTCTTTTTGGTCTCCTTCAGGTTCGGACACTCTGTCTTGTAGTGACCTTTCTTCTTGCTCTCATAGCAGGTCATGTTGGGCTTGTTCTTTTCGTTTGCGGGTCCAGCTCGTTCATCCTTTCTTCTACTGGCTCGTCATTTGTTGGTTTGGTTCTTTAATTTCTTGTAGTAGTTTCTTGCCAGTCGAACCAGCTTAGGTCTATCTCTTTCTTTGTCTTCTGAGTCTGAGTATGAGTTAGACTCGGGTTCAGGTTGAGGCTTTTTCTTTGTTGTCCTTCTAGTTGTACCTGCAACAAAGGCAATACCTTTCTCGGCCAAATTGCAGTTAGTCTGTTCGTGTAACTCTAATTTAGAGAACAATTCATCTAATTTAACTTTTGAAAGGTCCCTTGAAACCTTGTATGCATCTACCATAGATGCCCACAAGGTGTTTCTAGGGAAAGCATTTAAAGTGTACCTTATTAAGTCATGGTTTTCTACCTTGTGACCGATGGTGTGCAGTCCGTTCATCAGTTCCTGGATTCGGGCGTGAAGCTGAGCTGTTGTTTCGTTGTCGGTCATTTTAATTGTATACAGCTTGTTCAGGAGGAGATCCCTCTTGCTGATCTGAGTGTCTGATGTTCCTTCGTGCAGCTCGATCAGTTTCCCCCATAGCTCCTTGGCACTGTTGAAGGGACCCACCCGGTTTAGCTCCTCTTTTGTTAAGCCGCATTGGAGGGTCTGGGTCGCCTTTGCATCCGCTTCAATTTTCCGTTTCAGAGCGGTGTCCCACTCTGTGTTGCTTTGAGGTACTCCTTCAGCATTTCTTGGAATCTCCAGTCCGGACTGGATGATTATCCACATGTCCACCTGAGTTTTCAGGTGGACCTCCATTCGACTTTTCCAGTAGGAAAAGTCTTCTCCACTGAAAAGAGAAGGTCTGGCTGTGCTGAATCCTTCTTGCATGGCCATTTTATCTGAAATGAAAACTAGACAAAAAAAATATCCCAAGACTTGGTCTTGGATTAGTAGTGCGGGACAAAGAAAAATATTTGTCGAGGGGTGTTGCACCAGCCTCGATCAACGAGAAGAAATTCGAACGAAAAAGAAATATTAGAAGAATTTCGAACAAAAAATATTTGAAGAATTTTGAACGAAAGAAAAAAAATATTCGAACGAGAAAAAAAGAAAATTTAAAAAAAATCCGAAAAATTTTCAAACTGGTGGTTGCACCAAATTTGAACTTCCCCGCTCTGATACCACTTGTTGGATCGAGAGAAACGATAGAGGGGGGGTGAATATCGTTAAACACTTTTCGGATAGAAATTAGAGCAAGTACGCAGCGGAATAAAAACAATCGCGAACACAGGTAGTTTTATTGGTTCGGAGCCTAGGTCGACTCCTACTCCAAGGCCCACGGTCGTTGACCGTTTACTGGGGGCAATTCTATATGTGCACAATAATTCTTACAAAAATATTACAGTAGTAGTATGACAGAATTGAAATGACAGTTCTTCGTTACCGACGTCCGGTATGGGATGTTTCTCGGAGCAGAGGGACGTCGTCGGCGCTTGTGTGACGAGTTGGGAGGTTTCTAGAGCAAAGCGCAGGAGCAGAAGAACGTAACAGCGTTGATTGAATTGTTGTGTTGAAGCCTTGGTTCGAGGGTCCTTTTATAGCACCTGGGGGCGCATGGAACGTCGGGGGCGCCCCCCCACGTGTCAGTCGATCCACTTCCTTCTCGGTCAGCTCTGATCCCTTAAAACTCGGGATCAAGCTTTGACGGGGGCGCCCGGAACGCTGGGGGCTCCCGGGTTGACCGGGTCTCCTTCTTATCCGTTGGCTTCGAGGGGATCTGTTCTGTTAGCTTCACCTGGGGGCGCCCGTAGCACTGGGGGCGCCCGGAGCACTGGGGGCGCCCGGGAGCAGTGGGCGCCCGGGAGCACGGGGGCGCCCTGACTAATAGCTGCGGAAACAGTTCTTTTACTTCGACTGTTTTGTGTTCACCTTGGGGGCGCCCGGGAGACTCCGGGTGCCCTACTCAGCTGTTGCCTCACTCCTTTGAGGCTCTCTGAGCTGCAGACACTCGTTCCTTCGGTCCTGCATCCAGGGTTAGTCCAAAACAACATAAAGTAATAATATTTAAGTTTTATACAGCCTTAGCTGTCTTGGTTCTGACTTTGGTCTCCAAAATGAAGCCCTAGGTCGAACCGACGCCTACTGTTCCCTCGACGGGGAACGCGTCCTCACCTACTCCTCTCAGGAGAATGTACATGATGCCAACCGGCTCCTCCGGTTGGACTTTTGCCTAGTGGTCCTTTGCCAGGTCTTGGATACCAAGCTTTCCTTCGCCCGGTGCCTAGCATTCCTTCGCCAGGTCTTCAGTCCCAAGCTGTCCTTCGCCTGGTGCTTAGCATTCCTTCACCAGGACTTCAGTGCCCTGTCATTCCTTCGCCAGGTGCCTAGCTGTCCTTCTCTAGGGCTTTGTACCCTGGCATTCCTTCGCCAGTGCCTAGCAGTCCTTCGCTAGGGCTTTGTACCCTGGCATTCCTTCGCCAGTGCCTAGCAGTCCTTCGCTAGGACTTTGTATCCTGGCATTCCTTCGCCAGGTACCTAGCAGTCCTTCGCTAGGACTTTTTCCTGCACACTTGAGTAACATGTTAGATAACATTTATACCTTAACTTTTGAGCCCTGTTGCCATTATCAAAACTTAGGTTTGACTTGGGTGCTTTCTGCACCAACACGACTCTCTCTTTAACCGCTAGAAACTTAATGTCGATGTGCTTGGACTTCGACGAACTTTGGTTATTCTTGGCATAAAGTTCTGCAGCTTTATTATCACAGTAGATCCTCAGTGGTCTGTCAATGCCATCAACGATATGCAATGCTGTGATGAAGTTTTGCAGCCAAATCCCATGATTCGATGTTTCATAGTATGCTACCAATTCTACCTCCATAGTAGAAGTAGCTACTAGCGTCTGCTTGACGCTCTTCCAAGATATAGCACCTCCAGCAAGCATGAAGATGTAGCTTGAAGTGGACCTCCTGCTATCTAAACATCCAGTAAAATCAAAGTCTGAATAACCAATCACCTCCAGATGATCTAACCTCTGATACGTGAGCATGTGTCTTTTAGTTCTTTGCAAATACTGCATCACTCTTTTAATTACTTTCCAGTGCGACGGTCCTGGGTTATTAACATATCTGCCTAACATCCCAACTATAAATGTTATATCTGGTCGAGTGCAAACTTGTGCATACATGAGACTTCCCACTGCTGATGCATATGGGAATTGTTCGATCTCCTTTATTTCAAGTTCAAGTCATGGACACTGCTGCAAACTGAACTTGTCACCTCTTGACACAGGTGTGTCACCAGGTGTACAGTTCTGCATGCCATACCTTATAAGTACCTTCTCAATATAGGCTTGTTGTGAGAGTCCAAGAATGCCTCTTGATCGATCACGACAGATCTGAATACCTAGAACAAAAGATGCTTCACCAAAATCTTTCATTTCAAATTTACCAGATAGAAATGACTTGGTTTCATGCAGTAAACCCTTATTATTGCTCGCAAGCAATATATCATCCACGTACAAAACAAGTATAATAAACTTACTCCCACTGAACTTGACATATATGCACTGATCAACGGGGTTCTCTCTAAATCCAAATGAGGTAACCACTTGATCAAATTTCCGGTACCATTGACGTGATGCCTGCTTTAAACCATAAATGGACTTCTTTAATCTACATACTAGGTGCTTTGAGTCTGAGGACTCAAAGTTCTCCGGTTGCACCATATATATAGACTCCTCTATGTCTCCATTGAGGAATGCAGTCTTTACATCCATTTGATGTAACTCCAAATCAAAATGAGCTACAAGTGCCATGACTACCCTAAGGGAATCTTTCGTCGACACAGGTGAGAAAGTCTCCTTATAATCAATGTCTTCCTTTTGAGTGAATCCCTTGGCAACAAGACGAGCCTTATACCTTTCGATATTGCCCTTCGAATCTCGCTTAGTTTTAAATATCCATTTACAACCAACGGGTTTCGAACCTTCGGGCAATTCGACAAGTTCCCAAACGTTATTGTCTGTCATAGACTTCAACTCTTCTTGCATAGTGTTAATCCACCTTTCAAGGTTAGAGCATTGTTTGACTTCTTGGAAAGATGTAGGATCACTTTCCAACCCTATATCAAACTCATGCTCTTGGAGATAAACATAATCATGAGAATTCGTGCTTCTCCGTTCCCTTGTGGATCGCCTTAAGGGCACTTATGTTTGAGGTGGTTGAGGTACTTGCTCATCAATATGAGGCAATACTTCAATTTCAGTGGTAGGCTCCTCCAATTACATTGGAGATGCCATGTGAATATCTTGGTTCACTACGCTCACTGGATGTGCAATATCCATAATGTGTGGTATGGTAACCATACCACCACTGATTGCACTAGTAGTGACAATAAGAGGATTGCCAACGCTTTCCTCAAAAGATACTTCCCTGACTTTATCGCTCCCACTGTCCTCAATAAACTTGACATTTCCCGTTTCGAAGAAGGATCTATTAGATGGATCATAAAATTTATACCCCTTTGATCTCTCAGAGTAACCTACAAAATTGCAGCTAACAGTTCTTGAGTCCAGTTTCTTTTTATTAGGCTTGTAAGGCCTAGCCTCAGCTGGACAACCCCAGACGTGTAAATGCCTAATGCTAGGCTTTCTACCCGTCCACATCTCGAATGGGGTTTTAGTTACTGTCTTACTAGGTGAGTTGAGAAGGTAAACTGCAGTCTTGAGTGTCTCACCCCACAAAGACTCCGGTAGAGAAGTGAAAGCCATCATACTTCTCACCATGTCTTTTAGGGTTCGATTGCGACGCTCAGCTACACCATTCTGACTGGGTGTACTAGGCATGGTATACTGAGGCACAATCTCACACTCAGCAAGGTAATTTGCAAAAGGTCCTGAACGTTGTTCACCTGATCTATCATATCGACCATAATATTCTCCTCCACGGTCGGATCGGACGACTTTAATTTTCTTACTTAGTTGAAGTTCAACTTCGGCTTTGAAAATTTTGAACATGTCCAAAGATTGCGACTTCTCATGAATAAGGTACAGATAGCCAAATCTAGAATAGTCGTCTATGAAACTAATAAAATATGTGTGTCCATTCCAAGATGCCTTAGGGAATGGTTCACAAATATCTGTATGTATTAGCTCTAAAACGTCACTACAACGGCCAGCCCCTTTGTTCCTTTTGTTAGTTGTCTTCCCCTTAACACACTCTATGCAGACATCAAAGTTTGACATGTCAAGGGAATCAAGAATTCCATGTGACATTAACCTTTCTAGGCATTGTTTGGATATATGTCCTAAACGCCTATGCCACAACATAGAAGAATTCTCGTTGGTCAATTTACGTTTCGTACCTACACTATGCATTATCACGTTGTCAGTCGTAGGAGTAAAGGTGTTTAATTTATAAAGCTTATCAACCAAGGAACCATTCCTAATCAAAATTGAATTATAGAAAATACTAAACATTTCATTTCCAAATGAACAAGAATAACCTGATTTGTCCAAACAAGAAATTGAAATTATGTTTCGTCTGAAAGACGGTACAATGAATGTATTCTCTAAATCCAAATAAACATCAGTTCCTAAATAAAGCCTAAAAACACCAATAGCCTCTACTGCAGCCTTTTTTCCATTCCCCGAATAGATGTATCTTTCACCATCAAGTGGAAGTCGGCTCCTGAGACAACCCTACATAGTGACACTTATGTGAGTAGTAGCACCAATATCTATCCACCAAGTGTCAATGGGTATAATAGCTAAATTGACTTCTAAACTAACAAAGTTGAGAAGTTTACCCTTCTTTACACGCTAGTTGGCGTACTTGAGGCAGTCTTTCTTCATATGACCCTTCTTCTTGCAAAAGTAACAAGTGGATTCCTTATCCTACTTCTTTTGCTCCTTATGGGCATTGCCTCTTAAATCTGCAGTTTGCTTTCCCTTACCTTTGTTATTGATCCTCTTTCGCTTCTTGCTCACATTTTGAGAACCAGATGCTAAGTGAGCACTTTCAGATATCTCAATCTTCAGTATCCCCTCCTCTTGCACGCATTGAGCAATAAGCTCATTCAATGCCCACTTTTCCTTTTGAGTATTATACGATATCTTAAAAGGAGTGAACCGTGCAGGTAGAGACATCAAGACGAAATGCACTAACATACTCTTAGATATATCGAGTTTTAGTGCTTTCAGACTTGTCGCTATATTGGACATCTCCATAATGTACTCCCTTATGTTTCCTTTACCACTGTACCACATGGTTACCAACTTCGTAAGAAGTGTGGTAGTCTCGACTTTTTCATTTGAGGTGAATCGGTCTGCCAATTGGTTAAGGAAACTCCTAGTATCTTCACTCTCTGTTATTGAGCCCTTTATTCGTGCCGGTATAGAAAGCTTCATGATGCTTAGACTCATGCGATTTGATTTCTCCCACAGCTGAAATTCAGCCCTCTGCTCTATAGTACTAGTATTGGTCAAAGGTGTGGGACGATCATTCCTTAATGCATAGTCCAAGTCCATGCAGCCTAAGACTACGATCACGTATTCTTTCCATTCAGCAAAATTCGAACCAGTTAATGTTGGGATGTTATTAATGTTGGCAGTTACAGATTGCACTGAAAAAAAAATTATTTAAGCTCACGATTTAACTAAAGCCAAGAACATATATATAATAAAATTATGCAAATAAATAAAATTTTAAATGCATATTAAATGGGCTCCTTATGAGACACCAAATACAACATTGTATTTTAGTGTAGATTAAAATATAATTTGTTAGCGGTATTTTATGATATAACTCAACCTTTAATTGGCTACACAATGTGCCTTCCTTTGGGCCGACCCATTGTGTGCATAATATGAAACTTTATATGAGTTATATTTTGGTCCATAGTTTACAACAACTTTAATCTGCCACGCAATATGTCTTTCTTTGGGCCGACATATTTTGTGCATGATCAGAACAAAAATAAATTATGTTCAATAATTGTAAACTATCTTGAACATATATCTGGCATAAAAGTAACCTTCCTTTGGGCCGATTACTCTTAGCATAGATATACGTCTACCAACACAAAATACGCTAAACCGACCTAAGGTGTCTTCCTTTGGGCCGACACAATAGTTCAATTTAGTAGCACGTTGTGTAGATAGACCCAAGAAAATTCTAGATATTTAATCGAATAGATAATTTCTTTATTAGTCTTAATACCTCAAAATTAAGCTTATTAATCGATTGATACCATACGATAATCAAATGGTATGATCCAATTGATTATCCCAATCGATCTAAAATTTAATATATATGACTACATGATCATGTATAGAACCTTCCTTTAAAAATTAGAGTTTCTTTATGGTTCTATAATTAAATAATATTAAATAATATTATTTAATTTCTTGATCATTATGCATTAAAAGAGAATATTTAATGCATTAGTTTATATATATTATAATATATATATGGTTTATGTATATTAATATATATATATATATTATAATATATATATATAGATATATACTGTTTACGTATATAATAATATTTTTTTCTTTCATTTACCATTTACGTGATAATTTTTTTTTCTTCCATGAAACTGTTTCTTTTGTAAAAAAAACATCCATAAGAAAAATTTAATCAATATCATTTCTAATTCATCTTATCATAAATTTAAGATGATAATTGATTAAATCAAATTTATTCTATTCACAATTTTAGATTTGATAATCAATTGATTGACCAAGTCAATCGATTAAACCATCACATTTTAACCTAAAAATTAGATTAAACATGATAGTTCTTCCGTCGTTTTCATATGTTTCACATAAAATATGAAAACTTAGAAAACAAGTCTATCCTAGAATTTTCTTTTACATGATTTTCGACGATAAAAATTGTATTATACTAGGAAAATTTAATTTAGCATACATACAATAAATCGACGAAAAAAAATTTAAACTTTATTACAAAAAAACGATGAAACAAAGCCAAGACTCTGATACCAATTGATGGAACTTGGATTTTCTCCTAACCACATGAATTCTAGAAACAAAATAAGAATTCGAAAGAGAAAACACAAGCTATATAAAAGCATGGATCTATTGTTTCATCGAATCATGACATAACGAAATAATAGGTGTAAATCGAAAGACAAGGAACCTGATTGTAGCGTCGTCAGCTTAATCCCTGTGGAAGAAGATACAGCGGAAAGAAGAAGGAGAATCTTCCAAGAGGCTTAGGTTTGACGGCGCCGTAAAGTTTCTTGTCAATGGGGAACAAGAAACTAGGTCATAAAGATCACCTAAACCCTTGGGGACATTCCCTTTATATAGCAATCCAATCTGTTATCAGCCCATAAATAATAACATATTGGTCTAAAGGGTTCTATACATTGAACCCGTATCCAATAATCCGAAACCCAATAAACATAAGTTAGATCACTTTAAAGGCTCAGATTGTATTTATTTGTGCAACTTACAAATAAATCTACCTAATAAAGATAATAATAATATCCAACAGTTGTGTCATTAATGTTGAATGAATGGTTTCCTCTCTATTAACATAGTGCATCGGTAGCTTTCTCCGAGGTTGGGTCGCATTGTTTGATGGGTATGGGCATCTCGAAGTGTTATGTCGATACTAATACAGAGCTTTTATATATATATATATATATATATATATATATATATATATATATATATATATATATAAAGTATTTGAACTTATTATATAAGTGTTTAATATTTAAAATTATTCTAGTAATTAAAATATATAACTACTTTCTAAAAATATTTGAAAGGTATAAAATAACATCTTAAAATAATTGATTATAAGAATAAAATAATTCTTACAATTACTTGAAAAGTTTTTGAAATTAATTTGAAGATTTATGAATAAATTTAATTTTTTTTAGGTTAGTTAGAGATTTTAAATTATTTTTAAATATATCTAAAAATTCTTAATTTTAAATATTTAAATAATTACTTAAAATATTTAAAATTAGATATTATTTTTAAAAAATATCTTATATATTTAATATAATATTAATTAATTAATATTTATTATAAATCTTAATAATTTTATTTAAAAATATCATAGATTTAATTAATTAAAGCTCTAATGATTTCACTAAAATCACCAATCCAGCTTCTCCCTCTCAACCATGAATGAACTGATGATCGTTGTTCCGAAGGAATCGATGCGAATGATCAGTTATTAGAGTCTAGCCTACAAGGATGGTGATGAAAGAGAAGAAACTCTCACCCTGCGAGATTAACACGAGTGTTAATAGGAATACGCCGGAGATTTTCTAGTAGAGCCCACTCTGACGCTCAAATCAGTACTTGAGTATATTGAAGAAAAAGAACTAAGGAAGAGTTATGAGTAAGATCAACGTAACCCCTTTACCTGAGGGGTTGGAGTACCTTATATACCTAAGGCAGCGGTCACACGTGTCCCCACGTTCTCCTCCACGTCTCCTCAGTTACTGGTTAATGGATAACCCTTGTAATGACCACTACAGTAATTAAATCCAGGTTGTTGCGATAATTAAGACCTTAATGGCCGCATATTATTGGCCATGATTATCTAATAATTATCGGCGATAATTATCCGCAGATCCGGAAAAAGGGGGACAGTTACTTGAGGTTGGGCCATCGGATAGGATGATCCTCAGGCTTTGCTCTCCCGAGGTGATCTCGGGGTCCTCTGGCCCGGGAGGGTCCTGAGCGTCTGTCTTTCCGAGGTGATCTCGGGGACTTGTCCTCCCGAGGTGATCTCGGGCGTCTGTCTTCCCGGGGTGATCTCGGGGGTACACCCTCCCCGAGTGGTCTCGGGCGTCTCCAGCTTTAGAATGGTCTCAAGCGTGTTCAGCTTGGGAGGATCTCGAATGTCTGCCTCCCAAGATAATCTGGAGGGCCCGACCTTATCATTCGGGTTCGGTGTGCCTTAACATGTAGCTTCCCTTTGATCCATGCCAACCCGGACGGGCTCAACCCCATCACAAGTCTCTCCCTTCAAGTCTAATCAAAGGAAGTGTGGCTGATTGATTAGACCAGTGACCCAATGAAGGGAAGCTATGCATCGGTGGGTCCCTATATCCATTATTTCTTGGTGACCTGTTGGGTCCGAGGAATCGAAACATTCGTCCTTGGATTCCAGGCGATTTCTTGATTTAGTCCAAAATCCCCGTGAGTTTTGAGGCAGCGCCATGATAGCTGTCCATGGCACATTAAAAGTGTCTGGAATTTCTTAATGGTGTCAAGGTGGCCCAGTGAATGTAGCCTCACCACGTACTTCACCATTCTCTGTGCGGCGATCTCCCGCTGCTTTGCGCCGCAGGGTCATACGAAGTGACGACCGTAAAGAGGGGTGGCACCTCGAGATGCGCAACTAGCGTTGTCGACGTGCTACGCTCCCATTGCTCACACGAGGGCGGCTTCCCTCTATAAAACGGAAGCAACAACACCCTTCCGCCTTTTTGCGTTATCTGCTAACAACGTCCTTGTTCGTCCTCTGCTCATCTTGCTGCTGCATCCCTTCCAAGTGTAAGTCTTCTCCTTCCGTCTTCTCCCTTCATTCACCATCATGAGTCCAGTAGAGAAGAAGAAGAAGACCCGAGGCGGAGGTGAAGATCACTCAGAGGAACCGACTAATCACCCGGAGTGGTATGAAACCATCTCCTCTAGGGTTAGGTTAGAGACCCTCCAAGCTGCCCGTGAGAAGTATGGTATCCCGACGGACTTGGAGGTGGAAGTCCCTATGTTAGGTCAATCACCTATAGAACCTCCTCTAGGTTTCTTTACTTTTTTCTTAGGGCAGGTAGAGTTAGGGCTTCGTTTCCCTATTCCCCCCTTTCCATGAGTATTGCTACTTACTTTGACATTCCCCTTCACCAACTGGCTTTAAACGACTTTGCTCAAATGGGTGGGGCATTTGTCCTTTTTAAACTTTTTGATATCCCATTGACTCCCGATCTTTTCATTTCTTCTTCGTCCCTACCTTAGCATCCAGGGGCTTTTAGTTTTACAGCCCGTACCAACCATAGGTTCTTAGGGAGTCTTCCTTCCTCCCATAAGGGATGGAACGTTTTTTCTTTATTCGACTCCCCCAGCGTCCCTTTAGCTCCAGTCGCTGGAGGGAGAGCTGCCACCCATCCCGATTGTTAGGATGTATACTAAAAGCCTTGCTTGTGGTTAGAATACATTTACATTTTAAGAGAATCACAAAATCACACGGTGCATATTTATATTAGTATGTGCACAAAATGTCTCATACTTGGCATTATAGATAACATTGTGTGTGGTGCCACACAGAAGATCATGTTATCAAGTTCCTTGCAGAAGTATAAGAAAGAGGCTCACAACCGAGATGGAGTTGGACAAACTATCGGAATGATTGTAGTGTAATTAAGTGTGGTTTGTGTTAATCATAGAATTACACTAGTGCACTTTGTGTTCATTGAGTAGGACCGAAAGAGAGGTCATCCAATTTTGTACTGACTTCATAAATTGGATAAGACCTCGACTATATATTATGGAGTACGAACTCTTAATCCTGAAATAATAACGGGTACGTATAATTAATTATTATTTCTTTGACTTATCAATGGGCGAGATTTATTCTGTTAAATCGATAGGCCTGGTAAATTGGGAGATAATATTAATTATATGATGTGCCATTGATTATTGACGGAATCCGTGTCCTGGTGAGTCGGGATGATGATGCCCCCTTGATGAGCTCAAAAGGATCGTCATGTCAAATCTTGCAAGTGGACTATGGTCCGACATGTTGAAAAGGTTGAGTGGTACTAGTCAAGGATCAAGAGGATAATTAAATTAAATTATCAGTAATTTTAAATTAATTATCGAACATTCGATATCTTAAACACGGGGAGATGGATGACTCATAATAGGTGGAGACCATATGAAAATATGAGGGTTGGTGAGGAAGTTTAATGAGATCCTTTAGTGGAATGGATCTCCATTAATGGATCGGGTTTAGATCCATTAGCAGGCCAAGAACGAACTCCTCCTCATGGTCCCTACCTTAGCCCTATAAATACCCCATAGGAGTCATGATACAGGGCTTAACGAATTAATTGAGAATTAATTCAATTAATTAAAAACCCAAAAACCCTCCCTCTCTAATTCTCTCTCCTAGGGCAGATTTGCGCCGGCGACAAGAAGGTGGAAGAAGAGGAGATTTCTCCTCATCCTTCATTCATCTCTTAGGCGTGAAGCTTCGGTAAGGGAGGGAGGAGCACCCTGGTGCTTGGCTTGGAGCAGAGGAGCGGGAGGAGGGTTGCCGCGGTGGGTTTCTTGACTTGCGACGCTGGCGGTGAGGAAGGAGAAGAAGTTTGGTTCTTCTTCTTCACCTTCTCCAAACTCTTCTTCTTCCTTCACCATATCTCCTCTGCGTGCGCAAGCAAGGAGCAAGGAGTAGAGGAATCCGGCGGCCGTAAAACAGAGGTTTCTGTTGGATCGATAGAATACGATAGAGGGGGGTGAATATCGTAAAACCGTTTCGAATTATAAGATAGAGAATACACAGTGGAAATTAAAATAACAAACGCAAACACAAGGTTTTTTTACTTGGTTCGGAGTCGCGGTCAGCTCGTACTCCAAGGCCCACGGTCCTTGACCGTTTACTGCGGGCAATTCTATAATGCGCAATGTTTTACAGAAAGTTGTACAGTAGTATTGCAGTAAAAACAAAAATCTAACTCTTCATTACCGACGCCCGGTGTGGATCGTTCTTCGGTGCGTAGGGTCGTTGTCGGCGCTAGGACCTTAAGATCAGAAATTTTCGGAGCAGAGCGCTTGAGCGAAGAGTGTTGAGGCGTTGAAAAATTGTAGTTAGAAGCCTTGGGGGTCGAGCCCCTTTTATAGTACACCTGGGGGTGCCCGGGATGCTGGGGGCGCCCTCTACGTGTCTCTCGATCCGCAAACCTTCATCCGGAACTCGGTCAGCCCTTATCCCTCCAGGATCGGGCTCGAGGTTTGACGGGGGCGCCCGGGACACAGAGGGCGCCCTGCTTGACTTGGTCTTGCTGGCTTCTCGGCTAACTTCAATCCAATTGCATCGTTGGCTTGGACCCAAGGCATCCGGGGCGCCGGGACCATGGGGGTGCCCGGGAGCTTGGGGGCACCTAGCCCAGTGAGCTTCCGAAGCGTTTTCATGCTCAACTCATGTTTGGCTTTGACCTTGGGCGGCCGGGACCTCTCGGGCGCCTGACCCAGCTGCTGCCCCTCTCCTTTGGGGCGTTCTGAGCTGCAAAACTCGTTCCTTCGGTCATGCATCCAGGATTAGTACCAAACAAAACAAAGCAAGAATGTTAGTGAATTTTACAGCCATAGCTGTCTTGATTTTGACTTTGGGTCTCCTAAATGGAACCCTAGGTCGAACCGACGCCTACTGTTCCCTCGACGGGGAGCACGTCCTCACCTACTCCTCTCAGGAGAATTTACCTGTTGCCAACCAGCTCCTCCGGTTGGACTTTTGCCCAGCAGTCCTTCGCCAGGTCTTCGTTACCAAGCAGTCCTTCGCCTGGTGCCTAGCAATCCTTCGCCAGGTCTTCGATACCAAGCAGTCCTTCGCCTGGTGCCTAGCAGTCTTTCGCTAGGTCTTAGACTCCTAGCAGCCCTTCGCTACGTGCCCAGCCGTCCTTCGCCAGGTCTTAGGGTTTCGATGTCTAGCAGTCCTTCGCTAGGTGCCTAGCAGTCCTTCGCTAGGTCTTCAACTCCTAGCAGCCCTTCGCTAGGTGCCTAGCAGTCCTTCGCTAGGTCTTCAACTCCTAGCAACCCTTTGCTAGGTGCCTAGCAGTCCTTCACTAGGACTTCTTTCTGCACACTTAGTAACATCGTTAGATCGCAAACAGTAATTAACTTTGAATTCTTTGCCAATATCAAAACAAGGTTCGATATGGTGCTCCCTGCACCAACAATCTCCCCCTTTTTGATTTATGGCAACACAATTCAAAGTTAAGTAAAAATTATAACAGATTAAGCAATAAGGTTAAGACCAATTAAATATAGCAATTTTGAACAGTATAAAGTCTAAGACCAATGTAATTTTGAACAGAAAAAATAAAAAATTTCATCATACTCCCCCTGAATAATTGTGTAATAAAACACATAAAACACTTAACTTTGACCTTTCCTCCCCCTTTGACATATATCAAAAATATTCATGGGTGAACAAGATAACTAATAGGGATGCAGTTTTTGTAAAACTTCTAAGTGTTTCTTGTTTTTGACAAAGTGTTTTTTTTAAAAAAATAAAGTTGAAGCGTTTGCACCAAAAAACTTTTTACACATAGAAAAGTTTTGCAATCCTAAATTTTGTTAAAAAACCTTTTACTTACAAGGCTTTGCAAAAAGAATTTTACTAAAAAAGTTTACTTAGGC
This sequence comes from Boesenbergia rotunda, assembly GCA_024364735.1. Taxonomy (NCBI): domain Eukaryota; kingdom Viridiplantae; phylum Streptophyta; class Magnoliopsida; order Zingiberales; family Zingiberaceae; genus Boesenbergia; species Boesenbergia rotunda. The sequence continues at coordinate 821,582 of JAGFNQ010004757.1, read as the reverse complement.
AAAATTTTGAAGCCAAATTTCCCTTAAAGAATTCAACTTTGAGAATTGGGAAAAAATTTGTTTACCAAAAAAAACTTTGCACACTTAGAAAAATTTGCTTGGAAATACTTTGTGCATTTTGAAAAACAAAATCTTTAAGAAATTTTTCAAAAAGTTTTTCACCAAAAAAAACTTTTCTTAGAAACATTTATCAAAATTTTCAAAAAGATTTTGCTCAGACAAATTTTGTTTACTAAGAAAAATTTTACGTAGGAAAAAAGCATGCGCTTAAAAAATTTTGAAGCACTTAGAAATACTTTAGAAATTTTTGAAGCACTTTTTGAAAAAGAGAAAAGAATTCTTTTCTCTCTTTCCTTTCTCTCCCCCTTAATGTGAAATTGTTCTCCTTATGTTTTAGACCATTTCTAAGATAAACTTTCTTTGAAAAGGGGAAAAAGTTTATGGAAGAATTTAATTTTCACTTTTTCTACTCTCCCCCTTGGCCATATATCAATAAAGAACTCTTAAAAAATATATTTTGAAAGACATTTTAAATTTGTGTATCAGAGCCTATGAGTTTTGAAAACATAAAAAATACTTAGTATAACTCTTGAAGGTATTGCAAAAAGCTTTAAATTGCACCAACAAAACTCTACTTTGAAAATTATTAAAAAAATATTTTGTATTTGTAGGCAAGTCTTTGAGAAAATTCACACACTTAGAACATTATTGCCTTGAAAAGTATTAGTATTTTTGAAAACATTATATTTTGAAAAATAGAAGTACTTTTGAAAGATATTATTTAAAAATAATTTTTATTTTATTTTGAAAATATAATACTTGACTCGGTTTCTTTTCTAGTCTGACACAATCCTAGGAAACCTTGTTAACTACAAGGACATTTCCCTAAGTGTCCTGGAAAATTTTCCAAAGTCAAGTAAGTATTATTTTCAAAAGTATTCTAAATGGATTTTAAAAGTATTCCAAAGTAAAGTAATATTTTGAAAGTGATGGTATACATATAAGCAAAATGATTTAAAAGGATAGTATTTTGAAAGAAAATTTATTTATATTTTCAACAGGATTTTAAAAGTGCAGTGCATGAAAACATATAATTTTGAAAAATATTTAATAATTCTTTTAATTTAATATCCCCCTAAGCTTGACCTAGTCCTAGGAAGCTTGTTGACTACAAGCGATCTTCCTCTGAGTCTTAAGGTTTGATTCAAATTATAAGAATTATCTAATAATTTTGAAAAATAATTGTCAGAAATAATTTCTTTCGATTTAGACTCCCCCTAAATTTGACACATCCTAAAAGTCCTTATAGATCATGAAGTAGACCTTCCTCTGTATCTTTAGGGTTTACTAAAATCAAAAGAATAGTTTTGAATAACAGTATGGTAATATAATTTTAGAAAATTTAATTTGAAATGAAGATAATTTTAAAGTATAAGCCCCGTTTTGGAAAAACATTTTGAAATGATAATGGTTTTTGTAAAGCACAATTTTTGAAAAAATATAGTGATTATTTGAAAACATAGTATTTTTAAACTTCTTTTAATTTGAACTCCCCCTAAACCTGACACAGTCCTAGGAGGCTTGTTGACCACAAGTTAATCCTCCTCTGAGTCGTAAGATTTGATTCAAACAAAAGAATAAAAAAAACTAAGTTTAAAACAACTTTTGAAAACTATTTTGTTTTAGCGGTTTGAAAAACAAATTCTTCTTTTTCTTTGAACAAGTTAAAGAACTAGGAAGAAGAAATTCTATTTTAAAATGATTTCCAAGAGAGAAACAAAATACCCTTAAGTTCGAAAAATATATAAATATCAAAATCCGGACTGCAGACATTTTTCGAAAAAAAAAAATCCTAGGTAATACCCAAGGTGACTTTTGCTACACTTATTTTTCAAGAATAAATTGATTGTCTAAAAGAAGTTCTTTATATAGAAATGTTTAAAAACATTAAGTAATTCTTAGGTAAATGAGCAAAAGAAACCTAAGGTGAGCAATTTTGAAACATTAAACCTTAGTTTAAAAGTTAAAATGATTTTTGAGGATTTTGAAATTAATTAGAATTTTAACTTTGAATTTTAAAAATTGTTAAGTTGAATTTTGAAAATAATTGATTGAGAATAATTAAGTTGAATTTTGAGAATAATTAGTTGAGAATAATTAAGTTGAATTTGTTTTGTAAGGTTGATTGGGTTGGACTAAACTTTTAGGTCCTGAGCATCTCACCCATTTCTAAGTGACAAAACAAGGTATCCTTATCTGTTTTGTGAGATGCGTTAAATTTTATCTTTGAATTTAAATTAAAAGCTATAATTTGATTGAAGCTTGTGTTAGATTCAAGTTTAACAAATGACAATTTGAATGTAAGTTTCGATAATTGGCTTCCAGGTCTTGGCGAGGCATAGAAGCCTTCTTTGGTCGTAGCCTTATTGGATCAACAACCCTTTCCTAGACAAAGCCTTTTAAAGAAATTTTATTTTCAAATTGCTTTCTGAGAAACATTGGTCTAACTAGCTTAGGATTCGGAGAGGTAGCTTGGGCTAGTTCCACCGGAATAAAAAAACCAAATAGGGTACTCCTTACCCTACCTGACTCCTTAGTCAGGCTTCCCTAACGTACTATCATCAAACCTTGTCCTAATACTAGGTTGTTCAAGTTTCAATTTAATCATTTGTCCTTAATCTAACCAATCCTAAATCTAAGAAAAAAAAAATTAAGATTGCAAAAGAAAATAAACAAGCAAACAAAGAAAAAGTTATCTAAGTCACATCATAATTGATATAATACTTAGGGTTTTTAAAATCAACAAGGTTGGGAATTAAGTTGTCTAACATATTAGCCTTAACTAATTTATATAAATTAATTACGTTCTTTGAGGTAAATATTAGATTTTCAAATATCGTAAATTTACCTTTTGATTCCCGGTTGGGAATCTCCCCCTTGATACTTGACGTCTTTCTTTTTTGTTTCTTTATCATCTTGTAGTGATCACAAGCTAATCGGACCAGTTTAGTTCGATCTCCTTCTTTGTTGTCAAATTCTGAGTCTAAGTTGGACTCAGGTACTGGTTGAGGCCTCTTTTGCAGTTCTCTTAGAGTTTTCCCTGCAATGAAAACTAAACCTTCCTCGGCCATTGCAGTATCAACTTGATTATTTAATCTTTATTCAGAAAATGATTCAAAATTAGTTACCGATTTTGTCTCAGAAAACTCGTCGTCCGACTCTGGTTCGATTTCAACGTCGGGTGTTGAGTCTGTCTCAGCTACTTGTGCTTGGGCCGAAAATACAAAATCTTCTAAGATCTCAATATCGGAGCTCTCTTCGTGTATATTGATTACCTTTTCCCACATCTTTTTGGCACAGTTGAAGGATCCGACCCGCTTCAATTCTTCATTGGTTAGGCCACATTGTAGGATTACAGTCGCCCTTGCATCTGTCTCGATCTTCCTCAGGGTTGGTTCATCCAGTTGGTCCCACGTAATTGATAGTCCATCTTCTGTAGGGAGGGAGAACCCTGTTTGAATGATCATCCATATGTCCATATGGGCCTTCAGATGGAACTCCATTTGACTTCTCCAATAATTGAAGTTCTCGCCGGAGAATAGCGGTGGATGGGCACTGTTCCACTCTTGGTTGGCCATTTAGTTTAACCTCGTACAGAAAAGAAGTAACAAAAATGTACCAAGACTTGGTCTTGGATTAGTAGTGTGGGAGAAGAAAAAATTGCCCAAAATAAATATTGTACGAATTTCGAGGTAAAATATTAAAATAATAATTAAAAAAAATTTATGACAAATTATTGAAAATATTAGCTTTATCAATTTTGATTAATGATGAAAAGGTATGAATTCAATGATTGGGAAAAATCTGCTCGATTTAAGATAGCACAAATTTTGAAAAAAAAAATTAAAATAATAATAAAAAGTTTATGACAAATTTTCAAAGATTGATCGTTTTATCAATTTTAAAACCACGCACAAATATTATTTATTTGAAATAAAAAGCGAAAAAGATCGAGTGGTGTTGCACCAACCTCGATTAACAAGAAAGATTAAACAAATAAAATAATTTCAAAAATCTGAAAAAGTCTCAAATTGGTGGTTGCACCAAATTTGAGCTTCCCCGCTCTGATACCACTTGTTGGATCGATAGAATATGATAGAGGGGGGGGGTGAATATCGTAAAACCGTTTCGGATTATAAGATAGAGAATACACAACGAAAATTAAAACAACAAACGCGAACACAAGGTTTTTTTACTTGGTTCGGAGTCGCGGTCGGCTCCAACTCCAAGGCCCACGGTCCTTGACCGTTTAGTACGGGCAATTCCAGAATGCGCAAAGTTTTATAGAAAGTTGTACAATAGTATTGCAGTAAAAACAAAAATCTAACTCTTCGTTACCGATGCCCGGTGTGGATCGTTCTTCGGTGGTAGGGTCGTCGTCGGCGCTAGGACCTTGAGGACAGAAGTTTCCTGAGCAGAGCGCTTGAGCGAAGAGTGTTGAGGCGTTGAAAAATTGTATTTAGAAGACTTGGGGGTCGAGCCCCTTTTATAGTGCACCTGGGGGCGCCCGGGACGCTGGGGGCGCCCTCCACGTGTCTCTTGATCCGCAAACCTTCATCCGAAACTCGGTCAGCCCTTATCCCTCCAGGATCGGGCTCGAGGTTTGACGAGGGCACCCGGGACACAGAGGGCACCCTGTTTGACTTGGTCTTGCTGGCTTCTCGGCTAACTTCAATCCAATTGCTTCGTTGGCTTGGACCCAGGGCGCCCGAGGCATCCGGGGTGCCCGGGACCATGGGGGCGCCCGGGAGGTTGGGGGTGCCTAGCCCAGTGAGCTTCCGAAGCGTTTTCTTGCTCAACTCATGTTTGGCTTTGACCTTGGGCGCCCGGGACCTCCCGGGCGCCTGACCCAGCTGCTGCCCCTCTCCTTTGGGGTGTCCTGAGCTGCAGAAACTCGTTCCTTCGGTCCTACATCCAGGGTTATTACCAAACAAAACAAAGCAAGAATGTTAGTGAATTTTACAGCCGTAGCTGTCTTGGTTCTGACTTTGGGTCTCTTAAATGGAACCCTAGGTCGAACCGACGCTTACTGTTCCCTCGACGGGGAACGCGCCCTCACCTACTCCTCCTAGGAGAATTTACCTGTTGCGAACTGGCTCCTCCGGTTGGACTTTTACCTAGCAGTCCTTCGCCAGGTGACTAGCAGTCCTTCGCTAGGTCTTCGTTACCAAGCAGTCCTTCGCCTGGAGCCTAGCAATCCTTCGCCAGGTCTTCGGTACCAAGCAGTCCTTCGCCTGGTGCCTAGCAGTCCTTCGCTAAGTCTTAGACTCCTAGCAGCCCTTCGCTAGGTGCCCAGCCGTACTTCGCCAGGTCTTAGGGTTTTGATGCCTAGCAGTCCTTCGCTAGGTGCCTAGCAGTCCTTCGCTAGGTCTTCAACTCCTAGCAGCCCTTCGCTAGGTGCCTAGCAGTCCTTCGCCAGGTCTTCAACTCCTAGCAACCCTTTGCTAGGTGCCTAGCAGTCCTTCACTAGGACTTCTTTCTGCACACTTAGTAACATCGTTAGATCGCAAACAGTACTTAACTTTGAATCCTTTGCCAATATCAAAACAAGGTTCGATATGGTGCTCCCTACACCAACAGTTTCTTCCTTTGATTGGTGCCGACGGTGAGGGAGAAGGAGACAGGGTTTCCGGTGGGTTTTGGGAAGAAGAAGGAGTTCTCTTAGCTTCTTCTTCCCCTTCTTCATCTTCCTAGCTTTCCTCTCGGTGCTTCCTCGTGGCCAGCCGAACCTTGGAGCTAGAGGTGACCGGCGGCGTGAGGTGGAGAGAAGACAAGGTGGCTGGCCGAAAACCCTAGCTAGGGTTTTTATTGGCAAGAAGGAAGTGGATTGAAGAAGGAAAGGAGATTTTGTCAATCCTTGGTGACTCCGCATTTTGGTAGCTCTTCGCCCACACGATGTCCAGGAGGGGAGGGTCATAAGGTAGAAGATTGTGAGGTAAAAGGCGAGGTATACCTCTCCCTAGCTCATTTTGTTTTCTTATTATTTCATGCTATGTTTCTTATCGTAGATTAATTATTTATTAATAAATATGATAATTAATTTATGTCATGGACCCCGAAGATAAACATAAAATCGACGATCCATTCGTCGTCTTTTCCACAGTTAATTAATTTGGAAAGTTACAAGACCTTAATCTTGGTTTTGGCTAAGTTGTGACTTGGATTAATTAATACGACGATGAGACGGTCGTTTGGGAGACGGTCGTTTCTATTCGGATTAAATTTTTTAATCCATAGACATAGAGAGGTCTCTCATGTTCGACCCCGTGATTGAGAAGGAAACCCTCAAGCCATTTAAGAATTTATATTCCCATCAATTGGTATCACACCGAGGTTTCCGGTTATGTGTGTTTAGGATTTGGTTATTTTTCTGCACATTATCATGTACTTTATTTTTGCTGGATAATTTTTGGATCTGCGTAGGCTAACTCTTTGTTGCAGGCACTAGATTCCAACTATTATGGCATTAATTGGTTATGTATGTGATTGATTGTGTGTGTTGTAAATTAATTGAATCCTCGGGGTTGACGAGGCTAAATAAGTTATTTAATTTTTGTAATTAAATATGGTACTAGTTTAGCCAAGTTTTTATTTACTTTTGATCTAGTCTACATGTACACTCCTTTGTGGAGTATAGGATCAATGGATGTAAATAAGTAAGCTATTCATCTCGGCTCGGGGACTCCTTCATGGTGGCTTGCGCATGGAAAGGATGGAGTGGACGAGGTGACAACACGACTGGAGGCGCATTGGAGACCAAGGCCATAATAGTTGAAAAAAATATAGGATTTTTCATTGTCTATTATATTGGTTTATGTGCTTGTCGTATGTGTGTGCATGTGAAAAACCTCAACATAAATAACTAAGTGGGAGAGGGACCCCGAGGGTCGCGCGACCTCCATTATAATCTGACAAGTGATGCGAACAAGCTCGCGCGTCGGCTTTGAGTGCCTTTCTCCACAATGGATAGGCTCGTTCTGCGGATCACTGGGTTAGAAAATATTATAGAAAATTTTTAAAGAGCGTGTGTACTTCCCCAACGGATGACACATAATCGGAAATAATTTTCTCAGTGTCGTGTAATGGTAAACACTTAGATACAAATATTAGTATTCTCCCTAACGGAGTAACTGCTATTATTTGTAGGGCCGAAGAGGACCAACTATTAATTTTACTTGTCAAAAGTTAGGTTGACAAGATAGTAAAATTAATGGGTAAAACCTCCTCTTACAAATGTAGAATTCGTATACGTCCACACTAATGTGGCATGCGAAATTCTCGGTGTTTTGAGGTGTTGGTTGATTTTGAAATAAATTATTTTTGAGGAGTCAATTTATTTTCGAAATCTAAAGTGTGTGATTGTTGTGATTCTCAGGTGTTTAAAATGGATCTAGACCCTCTTGACCTAATTGATAGAGAAAACCAACTTAATGCCCCTAACAATATGGATTGAGAATTAAATATGGACTTTATCTCTACTATCGAGGAACCCAAATGTGATCTTGTCGAGTTTTGTGCCGAAAAGCCTAGCGAGATTAACACAGAAAAGGAGTTTGAATATTTTAGGAAATGGCTGGAAGCAGACGAGACGACTGAGTATCATCAAAATCAGGCTTCTTCCATTACCAGTAATAAAATATCCAAACTCGAGGAACTCTTCGGGCAGAGTAATCGAGCCGTTGGGCATGAGATCTTGAAGAACTTGATGACGACCATCTTGGTTGAGGGTATGCCCGTAAGGGAACATGTTCTCAAAATGATGGCTTGGCTAAAGGAGATGGAAATCCTTGGAGCAAAGATCGATGGGGAAACTCAGATCGATTTCATCCTCCTGTCTCTACCAAAGAGTTTTGAGAAGTTGCCTGAGATACAATATGGGCAAACGTGCATATTCGTGGGCAGAACTTCTGACAGAACTCGAGACGGCAGAAGGGTTTTCTCCTCAGAGTTCATAGACTTTCGTTGCTCAAGGGGTTTCTACTTTTAAACCGAAAGGCAAGAAGAAGAAGAAACAAGCTGGAGCGAAGAAAGTAGCAGGATTACAGGGACCTTAGGGATGCATAAAAAAGCCGAAAGGCAAGTGCTTTGTGTGCAAGCAGTCTGGACATTGGAAGACGGATTGTCCCCGCTGTCAGAGTAGTGATACAAGTATATTTTCTTTTTTTGTCGTTGTAACATGTTTAGCGGTGATATCTACTAGCACCTGGTGTGTAGTTACGGATGCCACTAATCATGTCTGCATTTTTGTGCAGGGGTTCCAGGAAACGCGGCGGCTAGCTGAGGAGGAGATTACTGACTACCTGGGATAGGCTATGGAGATGACTTTTGCAGTGGGAGTTTATTTGTTCATGTCTTCTATATAGGATGTTATAGTTTTGGTTTTATAGAAATTGCTTTTATGTACTTAATTTTTGAAAAGAACTTTTGTTCAGTATTTGGAATAAGATATTCTATTGCTTTTATTATTAAAAGTGGAATAGAAGGATTATCTGTGTTGGTACATTAGTAGGCAATTGATACATCTTAAAACCAAAAGCTCTCATGATGCAATTAGATGTTTAATAGCTTATCATTTTAACTAATGTAAGAGAAAGGTTTCTTCCAAGTAGAACCAAACATATATTTTGGCTCTAAGGCTTGGTCTTATTAACCTTTAGCGGGATTCAATAGTTGTTAGCCAATGAGCCCTTGGTTTCATTGGTGATGGAAGACTTGTCTTCCTTAAGATCTTTGACTCTTAATAGGAATGTAACAAAACCAAAGAGATTTTTTTTCCTAAACTTAGGGGCATAGAGCCAAAGATATGTAGGAATTGGTTTAAACTGATAAGTATAAGTCCTTTGTCTATCTAGAATAGAGGTAACCTTGAAGACTTTGTTTATTTTATAAATAATTATTCAAGGGTCAAAATATATTTACTTGATGTACCGCAAGACTGATTGCTTTGATGGGATCAAAGAATTTAAGTCTGATGCAGAGATACATCAGAGTAAAAGTATGGCGACATTACGATTAGATCGTAGTGACAAGTACCTCTAGGGATAGTTGTAGGACTTACTTATCAGTAATTGGGATTCGATCCCAACTCACTGCACCTGGTGTGCCCCAACACAACAGTGCAATACATGGAAGGAAGAATGTCTCTTAAGGTAATGGTTAGGAAGATGATAAACCACTCTGAGAATAGCCAAATTTGTTCAAAGGGACATGCCCTAGATACGAAGGTGTATATGTTTGATTCTATTTGGGTTAGTAGTTTCTTAAAACCATAGGAATGTAGACTAAGCGAAGGCTTAGTCTAAGGCATGTTTAGATTATGGGTAATTCAGCACATGTGCTGAAAGAAGATACCGATAAGTTGGAATCTAGTGCATATGTTTGTAGGCTATTCTAAGGGAACAAAAGGTAGTTTAATAGTCCTAGGATCAGAGGATATTCGTTGGTATGAATGTCTGATTCTTAGGAAAAGGACTATGAATTAAACCACAAACCCATGAGTAGAATTATTCTGTGTAAATCAAATAAAGGGACATTCGAATCTTAGTACTAACTGTACAAGAGGGAATACCACAAGACACAGCACCTCGTGTAACAGAAGATACACAAGGGGTACCTTATCATAGTGGGAGGGTTAGTCAACCTAAAAGATTCATGTTCTTGGAGAGTCTTTGGACTGGGTCCTTGGTGAACATGAACCGGATCCCTAGACCTATGATAAGGATCATTCGCTTTGAAAGAAATAAATCAAGTTATATGGATTTGTTCAAAAGTGATAGACCGTTTGTCGTACGCTAGAGGGGGGTGAATAGCGTTTCGCCGAATTCTTGTTCCTACACGGTTAGTTTGCACAGCGGAAATAATAGTAAAACAATAATAAAATCACTAACCAATGCTAACACGGCGATTTTAGTTGGTATCCACCCCGGTCGGGTGACTAATCCAACAATTCGTCGGTGGATCAAACCCCGGATAACCTCCGGCTAGAACTCGTCGCTCCTTGTGGGTGGAGAAACCTCGCCACAACACCAAGGACACTTCCTGAGTACAAGACTACTAACTTGCCCTATCCAAGCAAGTTTCGTCAAGAAACTCAGCCACAACGAAGTTCTCTTTAAATAGGACTCGGGGTTGATTTCTCGCTACCAGTCGACTGCCCCCAGGGCAGTCGACTGGTGCCAGCCAAATTCGACCGTTGACACTCCCAATGTTCGAATTTGCCAGCTCACCAGCCACCAACCAGTCGACTGCCCCCAGGGTAGTCGACTGGTCCCTAGCTGAAACCCTTCCCGAGTACATTCACACGGCACTCGACCCTTACGACTTGACTGACTCCTCCTCCACAGCCTCGACTGTTGCCTTCGCGCCCTCTTCATCTTCGGCCCTTGTCCCTCGGATGCGCACGCAAGCCTCCAACTTGCCTCCATGCCACCCTTCACGTATGCCTCGAAGTCCGCGCCCCTCAGCTCATCGTCTCTGCACTCCATGGTCCCTCAGATGCGCACGTCAGCCTCCAGCTGGCCTCCATTAAGCGAAAAAGATCGAGTGGTGTTGCACCAACCTCGATTAATGAGAAAGATTAAAAAAATAAAATAATTTCAAAAATCTGAAAAACTCTCAAATTGGTGGTTGCACCAAATTTGAGCTTCCCCGCTCTGATACCACTTGTTGGATCGATAGAATACGATAGAGGGGGGTGCATATCATAAAACCATTTCAGATTATAAGATAGAGAATACACAACGGAAATTAAAACAATAAACGCGAACTCAAGGTCTTTTTACTTGGATTGGAGTCACGGTCGGCTCCTACTCCAAGGCCCACGATCCTTGACCGTTTACTGCAGGCCATTCTAGAATGCGCAAAGTTTTACAGAAAGTTGTACAGTAGTATTGCAGTAAAAACAAAAATCTAACTCTTCGTTACCGATGCCCGGTGTGGATCATTCTTCGGTGCGTAGGGTCGTCGTCGGCGCTAGGACCTTGAGATCAGAAGTTTCCTGAGCAGAGCGCTTGAGCGAAGAGTGTTGAGGCATTGAAAAATTCTATTTTGAAGCCTTGGGGGTTGAGCCCCTTTTATAGTGCACATGGGGGCGCCCGGGACGCTGGGGGCGCCCTCCACGTGTCTCTTGATCCGTAAACCTTCATCCGAAACTCGGTCAGCCCTTATCCCTCCAGGATCGGGCTCGAGGTTTGACGAGGGCGCCCGAGACATAGAGGGCGCCCTGTTTGACTTGGTCTTGCTGGCTTCTCGGCTAACTTCAATCCAATTGCTTCGTTGGCTTGGACCTAGGGTGCCCAAGGCATCCGGGGCGCCCGAGACCATGGGGGCGCCCGGGAGCTTGGGGGTGCCTGGCCCAGTGAGCTTCCGAAGCGTTTTCTTGCTCAACTCATGTTTGGCTTTGACCATGGGCGCCCGGGACCTCCCGAGTGCCTGACCCAGCTGCTGCCCCTCTCCTTTGGGGTGTTCTGAGCTGCAGAAACTCGTTCCTTCGGTCCTGCATCCAGGGTTATTACCAAACAAAACAAAGCAAGAATGTTAGTGAATTTTACAGCCGTAGCTATCTTGGTTCTGACTTTGGGTCTCTTAAATGGAACCCTAGGTCGAAGCGACGCCTACTGTTCCCTCGACGGGGAACGCGTCCTCACCTACTCCTTCCAGGAGAATTTACCTGTTGCCAACTGGCTCCTCCGGTTGGACTTTTGCCTAGCAGTCCTTCGCCAGGTACCTAGCAGTCCTTCGCCAGGTCTACGTTACCAAGCAGTCCTTCGCCTGGAGCCTAGCAATCCTTCGTCAGGTCTTCGGTACCAAGCAGTCCTTCGCCTGGTGCCTAGCAGCCCTTCACTAGGTACCCAGCCGTCCTTCGCCAGGTCTTAGGATTTTGATGCCTAGCAGTCCTTCGCTAGGTGCCTAGCAGTCCTTCGCTAGGTCTTCAACTCCTAGTAGTCCTTCGCTAGGTGCCTAGCAGTCCTTCGCTAGGTCTTCAACTCCTAGCAGCCCTTCGCTAGGTGCCTAGCAGTCCTTCGCCAGGTCTTCAACTCCTAGCAGCCCTTTGCTAGGTGCCTAGCAGTCCTTCACTAGGACTTCTTTCTGCACACTTAGTAACATCGTTAGATCGCAAACAGTACTTAACTTTGAATCCTTTGCCAATATCAAAACAAGGTTCGATATGGTGCTCCTTGCACCAACAGTTTCTTCCTTTGATTGTCGCCGACGATGAAGGAGAAGGAGACAGGGTTTCCGGTGGGTTTTGGGAAGAAGAAGGAGTTCTCTTAGCTTCTTCTTCCCCTTCTTCATCTTCCTAGCTTTCCTCTCGGTGCTTCCTCGTGGCCAGCCGGACCTTGGTGCTTGAGGTGACCGGCGACGTGAGGTGGAGAGAAGAGAAGGTGGCTGGCCGAAATCCCTAGCTAGGGTTTTTATTGGCAAGAAGGAAGTGGATTGAAGAAGGAAAGGAGATTTTGTCAATCCTTGGTGACTCCGCGTTTTGGTAGCTCTTCACCCACACGATGTCCAGGAGGGGAGGGTCATAAGGTAGAAGATTGTGAGGTAAAAGGCGAGGTATACCTCTCCCTAGCTCATTTTGTTTTCTTATTATTTCATGCTATGTTTCTTATAGTTGATTAATTATTTATTAATTAATATGATAATTAATTTATGTCATGGACCCCGAAGATAAACATAAAATCGACGATCCATTCGTCGTCTTTTCCACAGTTAATTAATTTGGAAAGTTACAAGACCTTAATCTTGGTTTTGGCTAAGTTGTGACTTGGATTAATTAATACGACAATGAGACGGTCGTTTGGGAGATGGTCATTTCTATTCGGATTAAATTTTTTAATCCACAGACATAGAGAGGTCTCTCATGTTCGACCCCGTGATTGAGAAGGAAACCCTCAAGCCATTTAAGAATATATATTCCCATCAATTGGTATCAGACCGAGGTTTCCGGTTATGTGTGTTTAGGATTCGGTTATTTTTCTGCACATTATCATGTACTTTATTTTTGCTGGATAATTTTTGGATCGGCTAGGCTAACTCTTTGTTGCAGGCACTAGATTCCAACTATTATGGCATTAATTGGTTATGTATGTGATTGATTGTGTGTGTTGTAAATTAATTGAATCCTCGGCGTTGACGAGGCTAAATAAGTTATTTAATTTTTGTAATTAAATATGACACTAGTTTAGCCAAGTTTTTATTTACTTTTGATCTAGTCTACATGTACACTCCTTTGTGGAGTATAGGATCAATGGATATAAATAAGTAAGCTATTCATCTCAGCTCGGGGACTCCTTCATGGTGGCTTGCGCATGGAAAGGATGGAGTGGACGAGGTGACAACACGACTGGAGGCGCATTGGAGACCAAGGCCATAATAGTTGAAAAAAATCTAGGATTTTTCATTGTCTATTATATTGGTTTATGTGCTTGTCGTATGTGTGTGCATGTGAAAAACCTCAACATAAATAACTAAGTGGGAGAGGGACCCCGAGGGTCGCGCGACCTCCATTATAATCTGACAAGTGATGCGAACAAGCCCGCGCGTCAGCTTTGAGTGTGTTTCTCCACAATGGATAGGCTTGTTCTGCGGATCACTGGGTTAGAAAATATTATAGAAAATTATTAAAGAGCGTGTGTACTTCCCCAACGGAAGACACATAATCGGAAATAATTTTCTCAGTGTCGTGTAATGGTAAACACTTAGATACAAATATTAGTATTCTCCCTAACGGAGTCACTGCTATTATTTGTAGGGCCGAAGAGGACCAACTATTAATTTTACTTGTCAAAAGTTAGGTTGACAAGATAGTAAAATTAATGGGTAAAACCTCCTCTTACAAATGTAGAATTCGTATCCGTCCACACTAACGTGACATGCGAAATTCTCGGTGTTTTGAGGTGTTGGTTGATTTTGAAATAAATTATTTTTGAGGAGTCAATTTATTTTCGAAATCTAAAGTGTGTGATTGTTGTGATTTCAGGTGTTTAAAATGGATCTAGACCCTCTTGACCTAATTGATAGAGAAAACCAACTTAATGCCCCTAACAATATGGATTGAGAATTAAATATGGACTTTATCTCTACTATCGAGGAACCCAAATGTGATCTTGTCGAGTTTTGTGCCGAAAAGCCTAGCGAGATTAACACAGAAAAGGAGTTTGAATATTTTAGGAAATGGCTGGAAGCAGACGAGACGACTGAGTATCATCAAAATCAGGCTTCTTCCATTACCAGTAATAAAATATCCAAACTCGAGGAACTCTTCGGGCAGAGTAATCGAGCCGTTGGGCATGAGATCTTGAAGAACTTGATGACGACCATCTTGGTTGAGGGTATGCCCGTAAGGGAACATGTTCTCAAAATGATGGCTTGGCTAAAGGAGATGGAAATCCTTGGAGCAAAGATCGATGGGGAAACTCAGATCGATTTCATCCTCCTGTCTCTACCAAAGAGTTTTGAGAAGTTGCCTGAGATACAATATGGGCAAACGTGCATATTCGTGGGCAGAACTTCTGACAGAACTCGAGACGGCAGAAGGGTTTTCTCCTCAGAGTTCATAGACTTTCGTTGCTCAAGGGGTTTCTACTTTTAAACCGAAAGGCAAGAAGAAGAAGAAACAAGCTGGAGCGAAGAAAGTAGCAGGATTACAGGGACCTTAGGGATGCATAAAAAAGCCGAAAGGCAAGTGCTTTGTGTGCAAGCAGTCTGGACATTGGAAGACGGATTGTCCCCGCTGTCAGAGTAGTGATACAAGTATATTTTCTTCTTTTGTCATTGTAATAAAATGTTTAGCGGTGATATCTACTAGCACCTGGTGTGTAGTTACGGATGCCACTAATCATGTCTGCATTTTGTGCAGGGGTTCCAGGAAACGCGACGGCTAGCTGAGGAAGAGATTACTGACTACATGGGATAGGCTATGGAGATGACTTTTACAGTGAGAGTTTATTTGTTCATGTCTTCTAGATAGGATGTTATAGTTTTGGTTTTATAGAAATTGCTTTTATGTACTTAATTTTTGAAAAGAACTTTTGTTCAGTTTTTGGAATAAGATATTCTATTGCTTTTATTATTAAAAGTGGAATAGAAGGATTATCTGTGTTGGTACATTAGTAGGCAATTGATACATCTTAAAACCAAAAGCTCTCATGATGCAATTAGATGTTTAATAGCTTATCATTTTAACTAATGTAAGAGAAAGGTTTCTTCCAAGTAGAACCAAACATATATTTTGGCTCTAAGGCTTGGTCTTATTAACCTTTAGCGGGATTCAATAGTTGTTAGCCAATGAGCCCTTGGGTTCATTGGTGATGGAAGACTTGTCTTCCTTATGATCTTTGACTCTTAATAGGAAGGTAACAAAACCAAAGAGATTTTTTTTCCTAAACTTAGGGGCATAAAGCCAAAGATATGTAGGAATTGGTTTAAACTGATAAGTATAAGTCCTTTGTCTATCTAGAATAGAGGTAGCCTTGAATACTTTGTTTATTTTATAAATAATTATTCAAGGGTCAAAATATATTTACTTGACGTACCGCAAGACTGATTGCTTTGATGGGATCAAAGAATTTAAGTCTGATGCAGAGATACATCAGAGTAAAAGTATGGCGACATTACGATTAGATCATAGTGACAAGTACCTCTAGGGATAGTTGTAGGACTTACTTATCAGTAATTGGGATTCGATCCCAACTCACTGCACCTGGTGTGCCCCAACACAACAGTGCAATACATGGAAGGAAGAATGTCTCTTAAGGTAATGGTTAGGAAGATGATAAACCACTCTGAGAATAGCCAAATTTGTTCAAAGGGACATGCCCTAGATACGAAGGTGTATATGTTTGATTCTATTTGGGTTAGTAGTTTCTTAAAACCATAGGAATGTAGACTAAGCGAAGGCTTAGTCTAAGGCATGTTTAGATTATGGGTAATTCAGCACATGTGCTGAAAGGAGACACCGATAAGTTGGAATCTAGTGCATATGTTCGTAGGCTATTCTAAGGGAACAAAAGGTAGTTTAATAGTCCTAGGATCAGAGGATATTCGTTGGTATGAATGTCTGATTCTTAGGAAAAGGACTATGAATTAAACCGCAAACCCATGAGTAGAATTATTCTGTGTAAATCAAATAAAGGGACATTTTAATCTTAGTACTAACTGTACAAGAGGGAATACCACAAGACACAGCACCTCGTGTAACAGAAGATACACAAGGGGTACCTTATCATAGTGGGAGGGTTAGTCAACCTAAAAGATTCATGTTCTTGGAGAGTCTTTGGACTGGGTCCTTGGTGAACATGAACCGGATCCCTAGACCTATGATAAGGATCATTCGCTTTGAAAGAAATAAATCCAGTTATATGGATTTGTTCAAAAGTGATAGACCGTTTGTCGTACGCTAGAGGGGGAGTGAATAGCGTTTCGCCGAATTCTTGTTCCTACATGGTTAGTTTGCACAGCGGAAATAATAGTAAAACAATAATAAAATCACTAACCAATGCTAACACAGCGATTTTAGTTGGTATCCACCCCGGTCGGGTGACTAATCCAACAATCCGTCGGTGGATCAAACCCCGGATAACCTCCGCTAGAACTCGTCGCTCCTTGTGGGTGGAGAAACCTCACCACAACACCAAGGACACTTCCTGAGTACAAGACTACTAACTTGCCCTATCCAAGCAAGTTTCGTCAAGAAACTCAGCCACCACGAAGTCCTCTTTAAATAGGACTCGGGGTTTATTTCTCGCTACCAGTCGACTGCCCCCAGGGCAGTCGATTGGTGCCAGCCAAATTCGACCGTTGACACTCCCAACGTTCGAATTTGCCAGCTCACCAGCCTGGGGGCAGTCGACTGGTCCCTAGCTGAAACCCTTCCCGAGTACATTCACACGGCACTCGACCCTTACGACTTGACTGACTCCTCCTCCGCAGCCTCGACTGTTGCCTTCGCACCCTCTTCATCTTCGGCCCTTGTCCCTCGGATGCGCACGCAAGCCTCCAGCTTACCTCCATGCCACCCTTCACGTACGCCTCGAAGTTCGTGCCCATCAGCTCATCGTCTCTGCACTCCATGGTCCCTCAGATACGCACGCCAGCCTCCAGCTGGCCTCCATGCCATCCTTCACCGTACTGAGGTCGTCCGCTCATGTCCATATGCGTAACCTGTACAACCTGCACACTCAACATACGCATATCAAATACAAGGGTAAACCTAACTTAATCACTTTGCCCAAACATCAAAACCCATGGTCACTCCGGACCATCTTAGGGCTGATTGCTCCAACAATCTCCCCCTTTTTGATGTTTGGCAATCCGTTTATGTTAGGAAAGCAAGATAGTAGTAAATAGCAAAAACCATGCTAAATGAATGCATATGCAATGCATAACTGGATCCTATCCCAAGGCATCCCACACCTAACCCTCCAAGTTAGGAATTTTATACCTAGCCCTCCAAGCTAGGATTTTCACCACCTAACCCTCCAAGTTAGGATTTTCCCACACCTAGCCCTTCTAGCTAGGACTTTTATCACCTAACCTTCCAAGTTAGGATTTTTCAACACCTAGCCGTCCAAGCTAGGACTTTTCCCACCTAACCCTCCAAGTTAGGATTTTCTACCAAACCGGGCTTTTTAAAGCTTTTCCCAAGCTCCCCCTTACACTGGACTTACAAAGGCTTTTTAAAAACCTCTCCAATGTTCCCCTTACGCCAAGAAGGGAGCAGCCATGCTCCCCCTCAAACTTAGCTCCCCCTAAACCTAGGGTTTCTTTCTAGCAAAGGTATTGGTTTCCCACTTAAACACAATATTTCTCCCTCTTTGCCATACATCAAAAAGAACCCAAAAATTACCTAATTATTGGTTCTTTAAATTCCCAATGACCCTAAACACAGTGTACTAGACTCCCATACACTTGTTCCTTGTCATTTGGACCCCAAACCAGCTACTGATACCCAAATCAGCCTATGGCAGTCGACTGCCCAAATGGGCAGTCGACTGATACTCTAATTTCAGTCTTTTCTGGCCATTTTCAGAAATGCGCCAGAAATTCCACAAATCTTCAAAAATTCCCAAATTTCGTGGAGAACTTTGTGGTACCCATACCTACTTGGGAAAAATACATCTACCCATGTATCTATCACCATTTCCAAGTTTGACACAAAACCTAAAAATTTCAAAATGAAAATCAAGGCAACTAGGAGGCAACCTCCCCCTTTACCCATGTCTTCTCCCAATTTTCATTTTTCCCAGGCTAAGTTCTACCCAACTTAACCTCCTAAACACCATGTTGAGTTATCCCCAACCCAACATCCGAGTTCTTCCCCTTTTGGACACCATTAAGGCTTGCTCCCAAGCAACCTTTCTTCTAGTGCCAATTAGAACTCTACAAAACCTAAAATATTCTAAAGTTTGCAAACACACTTGCTTGGATATACCTTATCCTAGAAAAATATGATATCATGAAAATATCAAGTGTGTTTGACTTTTGGTACACATCTAAATTCCTTAAAAGATTTGGCATTTTGAAATTAAGTCATTATTCCTTGTGTTTGCCTCTTCTAACCCTTTCAAATTGACACAAGGAATTGTCCTCAACTCTAAGGTTCATTCATAATTCCAAGTGTTTCTGAAAAACCCTTCAGAAATCCCTTATTAACACTCTGCCCAGACCACCAGTCAACTGCCCCCATGGGCAGTCGACTGCCAAACTTCACAGAAAGTTTTCGGGCTGATAGCAGTCGACTGCCCAAATGGGCAGTCGACTGCCACCTGAATTTCATTTTTTTTCAGCCAACTTTCCGAAATACCCTAAAAATTCTACAAATCTCCAAAAAATATGAAATTTTGTGGGGAGATTTGTGAAGCCAATATGTACTTGGGAAAAATATGTTTCCAAATAAATGTACTCCAAATCCCAAGATTGGCACGAAATCCTACTTCTTCTAAAAAGTATCAAATGAGCTCATCCTAAAAGTTCTAATTCTCACTTCTCTTCAGTGTTTCTTCTTATCCTTGATCACAATTCATTTCTACCACTGAAATACATGGTATTCCACCATTAAACCTCAATTTTGTGATTTATAGCTCCTTTTTCACCTTTTCTCCCTAAATTCTCCTTTTGATGTGCCAAAATCTAGGATTAAGACTTACCCAAGTCTTCCAACCCTTTTTGGGACATTTCACCTAATTTCCTAAGGGAGAAACTTTTGAGATCCATTTACCATGGACCCCAAAGGCTCCTAGAGCTCCCCCTTGAGCTCTTAGCCTTAGCCACCTCCCTAGGTGACTCGATCCACACTAAGCCACACCGGTGTGCCACCGGTGACTCTTGGCCTTCAAAGTGAGCTTTCTTAACCTTGGACACCTTGTCCTTGGTTAAGTCACCCTTTCTACCTTTGGATGACATCCCCTTGCTATCCTTGGACCTTCCCTCCTTACTAAGATATTATGCTTTCCCAACATACTTCTTTCCATTGCCCTTGGAGGTCTTAGATCGGTACCCCAATACCGACCTATCATAGTTGGGTTTTATACTACCCAACACCATGTCTAAGCCCTTAGATCCAACCGTGAATCTTTCTAGGGCTTTTTCTAATGTATCAAGCCTTGCCCTCAAGGCTTGATTTTCCCTCTCTAGACCTTTAACCTTGTAGTCCATATGCTCACTTTGGACATTCCTAGAACTACCCATTTTCTTAGGCATTTGTTTTCCTCCCTTGGGGTTAATGCCTTTAGCCTTGGATACACAGGTCTTAGATTTACTATGATGCATGCTTTTCTTAGGATATGTATCTACCTTATTATCCTTATTTCTATCATGATATTTAAAACTATGGTTATGCACAAAAAGACAATTTTCATGAAATCTAGCATGCATGGATGAATGATTTGCATTATTTCTAATATTCATGGATGGGTAATTGGCATGATTCTTAGCATTCATGGAGGAACTTAAATATGAATGACAATTTAATCTAGGGTTAGGAATTACCTCCCTTACCCTTGTAGTCCCTCCTTGATGTGGGCTTCTTCTCTTCTTTCTTTCTTCTTTTCCCATCTCCTTAGGTGCTCCATTTTCTTTAGCTCTTTCTTCCTTGGGCACTTGGTGTGGTAGTGCCCTAGCTCACCACACGTGAAGCATCGAATCCTCCTCTTCTTCTCTTGGGTTTCTCCAATCCTACACTTTATGTTAGAGTTTAAAGAACTTGAAATAAGTGTAGATTTACCTCCTTTTTACCTTTCGGGCACTTGTCCTTGTAGTGCCCCTTTTCATTACACCCAAAGCATGTAATGTGGTCCTTTCTCTTGGCTTTGGTGGAGGTGGAGGTGGAGACTAGGTTGACTTCTTCTTCTTCAATCTCGGATGATGTGGAAGCTTCCTCTTGATCATGTGTAGATGAGGGTTTCTCCTCCTCCTCAATTCTTGAAATTGATGCCTCTTCTTCTTCTCTTGAGGAGGTTGATGATCTTTTACTTAGCTCCTCTTCCTCACTTGAAGAGGTTGACACTTTTTCCATTTCACTTGATGATGTAGATGATTCTTTTTCTTTTTCCTCTTCTCCACTTGAACTTACTTCTTCAGACTTTTGAATTTGTGTAGGATTTTCATGATATTCTTTTATCTTTTTCCATAGGTCGTGCGCATTTTCATATTTTCCTACACAACTCAAAATATTATTAGGCAAAACATTGCTTAAAACACTAATTACCTTTTCGTTTGCTCTAGAAAGATCTTGTTGTTCTTGACTCCAATATCTAGGCCTAAGCCTCTTCCCGTGCTTATCCTTTGGAGTCTCATATGGCTCTTCAAGCGCAATCATTTGTTCCCACTCCATCGCGAACCACGTCTCCATCCGTGACTTCCAATACCCGAAGTCTTCATGGACGTAGGCCGGCGGAGTGTAGATGTTGTCCCCAAGTTTGTCTTCCATCGTTCTTCTCCTCTAGCGTGTACTCTCTCGGCGGTTAGTCTGATCAAGAGCAGTCCTTGCTCTGATACCAATTGATAGACCGTTTGTCGTACGCTAGAGGGGGGGGTGAATAGCGTTTCGCCGAATTCTTGTTCCTACACGGTTAGTTTGCACAGCGGAAATAATAGTAAAACAATAATAAAATCACTAACAAATGCTAACACGGCGATTTTAGTTGGTATCCACCCCGGTCGGGTGACTAATCCAACAATCCGTCGGTGGATCAAACCCCGGATAACCTCCAGCTAGAACTCGTTGCTCCTTGTGGGTGGAGAAACCTCGCCACAACACTAAGGACACTTCCTGAGTATACAAGACTATTAACTTGCCCTATCCAAGCAAGTTTCGTCAAGAAACTCAACCACCACGAAGTCCTCTTTAAATAGGACTCGGGGCTGATTTCTCGCTACCAGTCGACTGCCCCCCAGGGCAGTCGACTGGTGCCAGCCAAATTCGACCGTTGACACTCCCAACGTTTTAATTTGCCAGCTCACTAGCCACCTACCAGTCGACTGCCCCCAGGGCAGTCAACTAGTCCCTAGCTGAAACCCTTCCCAAGTTTCACACGGCACTCGACCCTTACGACTTGACTGGCTCCTCTTCCGCAGCCTCGACTGTTGCCTTCGCGCTCTCTTCATCTTCGGCCCTTGTCCCTCGGATGCGCACGCAAGCCTCCAGCTTGCCTCCATGCCACTCTTCACGTACGCCTCGAAGTTCGCGCCCATCAGCTCATCGTCTCTGCACTCCATAGTCCCTCAGATGCGCACGCTAGCCTCCAACTGGCCTCCATGCCATCCTTTACCGTACTGAGGCCATCCAGTCAGGTCCATATGCATAACCTGTACAACCTGCACACTCAACATACGCATATCAAATACAAGGGTAAACCTAACTTAAACACTTTGCCCAAACATCAAAACCTATGGTCACTGCGGACCATCTTAGGGCCGATTGCTCCAACAAAAAGGACAGATGATATTGTGTATATAAGATGTGACGGAAATGAAGTGGTATTCTTGTACTATACGTAGATAATATTTTGTTGGTTGACAACAATGATGGAATATTGTCTGACGTAAGGGTATGATTGTCAAATCAAGTAAGGTATGAAGGACTTAAGAAAAACAGAACACATCCTTGGCGATCAAAGATCTAAGGGGTCACCAGAAAAGGATGTTGTGTTTTTCCAAACTTCATATATGACACTGTCCTAACTCGTTTTAGCATGGTGACCTCCAAGGGAAGTTTTGTACTTTTCAGAAGTGGAGCTACTCTACCTAAAGAGATATGTTTAGATTATCAAAAGAGATAGAGTAGGTAATGGCAGTTCTATTAGCATTGGCTAAAGGAAGCCTGATGTATGCTAAAAACGAGTCCAGATATCTGTTGTGACATGAGCATAGTTAACAGATATCGGAGTAACCCAGGTCAAGGAAATTGGATTGCGATAAAAGCATATATTAGTGCCTGAGAAGGACTAAGGACTATATGCTGGTTTACTAGGCATACCAATCTCCTATGGGTTATATGGATACAGAATTCCAATCAAGATAAGGGGCTAATATAAGTATTTCTCAGGGGTTTGTGTTTACTTTTAGGAGGTGGAACCATAGTATGGGAGAGTGTCGCGCAACGGATGCGTGATGGACTCTACCATAGAAGCTGAATGATTAGCAATCTCTTAGATAGCCAAGAAAGCTACATGGTTCAGGGACCTCAAGATGGACTTCGATGTGATTCCTGGATTACTCAGAGCTATCACATTTGATGTGATTAAAATGGTGCAGTTACAAACTCGAAGAAATCACGAGTTCATAAGGCAAGTAAATACATAGAGCGCAAGTACCACCCTGATAGGGATTAGCTGTTGTTTCCTAGAGTGCATCAGAGGATGACCTAGGGGGATCTTTTTACTAAGGCCTTGGTAGTGAGAGCTTGTAGGCATGTGAAGGATCTAGAGGTCAGATGTATGACATTTTGAAAACAACAAAGTCTTTAAGTATAAGTGCGAGATTGTTAGGATGTATACTAAAAGTCTTGATTTTGGTTAGAATACATTTACATTTTAAGAGAATCACAAAATCACACGGTGCATATTTATATTAGTATGCACACAAAATGTCTCATACTTGGCATTGTAGATAACATGGTGCGTGGTGTCGCACAGAAGATTATGTTATCAAGTTCCTTATAAAAGTATAGAAAGAGGCACACAACCGAGATGGAGTTGGACAAACCATCGGGATGGTTGTAGTGTAATTAGGTATGGATTGTCTTAACCATAGAATTACACTAGTGCACTTTGTGTGCATTGAGTAGGACCAAAAGAGAGGTCATCCAATTTTGTACTGACTTCATAAATTAGATTAGACCTCGGATATATATTATGGAGTACGATATCTTAATTTCGAAATAATAACGGGCACGTATAATTAATTATTATTTCTTTGACTTACCAATGAGCGAGATTTATTCTGTTAAATCGATAGGCCTGGTAAATTGGGAGATAATATTAATTATATGGTGTGCCATTGATTATTGACGGAATCCGTGTCCTGGTGAGTCGGGATGATGATGCCCCATTGATGAGCTCAAAAGGATCGTCATGTCAAATCTTGCAAGTGGACTATGGTCTGACATGATGAAAAGGTTGAGTGGTACTAGTCAAGGATCAAGAGGATAATTAATTTAAATTGTCAGTAATTTTAAATTAATTATCGGGCATTCGATATCTTAAACACGAGGAAATGGACGACTCATAATAGGTGGAGACCATATGAAAATATGGGGGTTGGTGAGGAAGTTCAATGGGATCCTTTAGTGGAATGGATCTCCATTAAATCAAAAACCCAAAAACCCTCCCTCTCTAATTCTCTCTCCTAGGGCAGATTTGCGTCGGCGACAAGAAGGTGGAAGAAGAGGAGATTTCTCCTCATCCTTCATTCATCTCTTAGGCGTGAAGCTTCGGCAAGGGAGGGAGGAGCACCCTGGTACTCGGCTTGGAGCAGAGGAGCGGGAGGAGGGCTGCCGGCGGCGGGTTTCTTGACTTTGTTCTTCTCTTTCTCCTTCTCCGATCTCTTCTTCTTCCTTCACCATTATCTCTTCCTCTGCGTGCGCAAGCAATTGGAGCAAGGAGTAGAGGAATCCGGCGGCCGAAAAACAGAGGTTTCTTCCTTTGATTGGCGCCGGTGGTGAGGGAGAAGGAGACAGGGTTTCTAGTGGGTTTTGGGAAGAAGAAGGAGTTCTCTTAGCTTCTTCTTCCTCTTCTTCATCTTCCTAGCATTCCTCTCGGTGCTGCCTCGTGGCCGGTCGGACCTTGGAGCTTGAGGTGGCCGGCGGCGTGAGGTGGAGAGAAGAGAAGGTGGCTGGCCGAAAACCCTAGCTAGGGTTTTTGTTGGCAAGAAGGAAGTGGATTGAAGAAGGAGATTTTGGCAAGCCTTGGTGACTCCGCATTTTGGTAGCTCGTCGCCCACACGTCGTCTAGGAGGGGAGGGTCATAAGGTAGAAGACTGCGAGGTAAAAGGTGAGGTATACCTCTCCCTAGCTCATTTTGTTTTCTTGTTATTTCATGCTATGTTTCTTATCATTGCATGTTGTTAATTAATTATCGTAGATTAATTATTTATTAATTAATATGATAATTAATTTATGTCATGGACCCCGAAGATAAACATAAAATCCGGTGATCCATTCGTCATCTTTTCCATGGTTAATTAGCCCGGAAAGTTACCAGGCCTTAACCTTGGTTTTGGCTAAGTTGTGACTTGGATTAATTAACATGACGACGAGACGGTCGTTTGGGAGACGGGTTTCTATTCGGATTAAATTTTTTAATCCGTAGATATAGAGAGGTCTCTCATGTTCGACCCCGTGATTGCAAAGGAAACCCTCAAGCCATATAAGGGTTTATATTCCCATCATCCCGGACCTCGGCGACTTCCAGCAGGACGTAGGGTACCAGAGGGTTAGGTGTATCCTGGCCGAGATAGAGTTCCATGGCCTCAAGTTAGTACAATGGAAGGAGCTTCTTTACAGGGTTGACCTCAACCCTAAAGTCATGAGCTTTAGCCCTAATCTCCGTAGGTTTTCTTTTTTATAAATATCTTTGTTAATTCTAACTGATACCCCTTTGTCTTTATTTTGCAGGAGACATAATGCTTTCTTGAGCTATTAAACGACTCCTGAAGAGGGAGCAAGCTAACGAGCATGCCCTGGTTCCTGCTCAAGCTCCCTCTGCCCTGGTGGCCGACCCGAACGAGGGCTCCGAGGAGGCGGCAGAGCGGTCAGAGGACTAGGAAGCCCTAGAGCCACCCAATGATTCAGGGGCGACCAAGCTGCTCACCAAGCCCGAAGGGGATTCCCCTCCCTCTCCCGTCAAGACAGGAGATGGGGAGACCGCGCCTGCGCTTCCAGCCGACCACGCGGTGCCCCAGGTAACCGAGAAGGGGAGGCAGAAACGACTTGCCCATAAGCCAACCCCCTTGAAGAAGTTGAGGAAGGTCACTTCCTCGGAGCTTCCGCCCGTCATCAATGAGGAGGACGTGTTGCCGCTGTGTAAGCGCATCCGGAAGATGCCCTCCGCTACCTCCAGACGCCCCACTGACTTGGCCACCCCGATCGATGCTCCAGATGCCCGGCGAGGCAAAGAGGTGCTATGCGGTGCACCATGCTACTCCCAGAAGACCCCGGTGGCGAAAAAGGCGGTGGCCAAGGGACCTCGGTCCATACAAATAATGGTTGTCCCCTCCGAGGGCCACGTGCCTCAAGTAGCATCCAGCTCGAGGAGACGTTCCCGACCCGAGGGACGTCCCCTGCCCGTCGACTCTATCCTCTGGGGAGCACCTCGCCCCTCCTGCTGAGCTGAGGAGGTTGGCCGGGTCAACCAGGCATCTGGTCAAGCTACACCAATCTCTGCTATAGGTATCTTATTTTTATCTACTGGCTCTATCTTTTTCCCTTTTTTGTTGCAGGTCACTTCGATTGCGCCTCTATGAGCCGCCAACTATGCTCTCAGGGGGTGACCGAAGACCTCCTCCGACTGGTGGCGCCATCGGAGGCGGAAGCTGGTCGCGCCCGCGAGGCAGGCCTCCTGCAGCTGGAGGTCAGCAGGGCCCTAAGGGTAAAAGTAGAGCGTTGTCTCAATACCCTGCTAGCCTCCGAGGAGACCCTACACGGCTATCGCCTCCGGGAGCGTTCCCTGTCAGTGAAGAATTAGTCTCTCTCCGAGGACCTGCAGAAGATGACCCTGGAGCGGGAGCAGCTCCAGATCCAGACGAAAGAATTGTCTGCCAGCGTCCAGCTCCTGGAGTCATCCACAAAGACCCTGGAGGATCGGATCAAGAACAGGAGCGTCAGCTGACCGATAAGGACTCCGAAATAAAGATGGATCAGACCAAGGAACAGGAGCGTCAACTGACCGATAAGGACTCCAAAATAAGGATGGTCACCGCATATGCAACCGATCTCCAGGAGAAGGATTCTCGAGCCAAGGCCAAGGCTTCGACCACCTCCCAGAAACTCCAGGAAGCCTTAGGGGCTCATGATCAACTGTCTTGGGTGGTGGCCGAATTGAAGTTTGCTAAGAAGGAGGTCGAAGCTGAACTGCAGAACTACAAGACCGACCAAGCAGCTGAATTGTCCAAGGCCGAGGAAGAGTTCAAGGATAGATTCTTGCAGTTTGATGAGCTTGGCAACCTTCTGGCTGGCAGGTATTGAAGCGCCTAAAATAGGGTTTCAATGGTGCCATTAGTCAATTGCAAAAAGCTCAATGGCTGAAAGCAGATGCAGATCCGAGTGCCCTGAGCATCAGCCAGGTTTGGGAAGAGCTTTCACCCGAAGAGAAAGAAATATAAAGCTCTTCCCAGACCTGTTCCCATCTATACTTTATAATTTTCCATTTTTTCCCATGTAATCACCCTGAATTGATGAAAACATCTTTTGGCCTACTTTCTCTTGGATGTCTTCTTTTCCTTTTTGGTACTCTGAGTCCTTCTTGTTTCTTTTTAATCTGTGGTTTCTTATGAAATTGAACATCCCCCTTCTGCCCTCAGGGTAAGTTCATTTTATTTCTAGCCAAGGACCAAGAGGTCATAGCCCCCTCCAAGGACCAAGGAGTCACATGCGCAGTGAGGGTGGCTTTCAGCTCAAGAACCCTAGGGCTTAGCGGCCAAAAGGAGACTACGAAGCAATACAAGTCTTTGCCGGACAACCACAAGGAAATGACATGGCAATAAAGGAGAGGCCGAACAAATCCTACTAACCACGGGCATCCGCAACACCGCGAGGTAGTAGGGTTTTCACAGCCCTTGGTCGGGCATCCGCAACATCCGAACCAAGCCTACTCACCTCGGGCATTTGCAGTACAGCGAGGTAGTAGGGTTTTAGCAGCTCTTGGTCGGGCATTCGCAGCACCCGGACCAAGCCTACTCACCTCGGACATCCGCAGCACCGCGAGATAGTAGGGTTTTAGCAGCTCTTGGCCGGGCATCCGCAGCACCGCGAGATAGTATAATTTTAACAGCTCTTGGTCGGGCATCCGCAGCACCCGGACCAAGCCTACTTGCCTCGGGTATCCGCAACATCGCGAGGCAGTATGGTTTTAACAACTCTTGGTTCGGCATTCGCAGCACTTTGACCAAGCCTACTCACCATGGGCATCTGCAGCACCACAAGGTAGTAGGGTTTTAACAAATCTTGGTCGGGCATCCGTAGCATCCGGACCAAGCCTACTCACCTCGGGCATCCGCAGCACCGCGAGGCAGTAGGGTTTTAACAGTTCTTGGTCGGGCATCCACAGCACCTGGACCAAGCCCACTCATCTCGAGCATCTGCAACACCGCGAGGTAGTAGGGTTTTTACAGCTCTTGGTCGGGCATCCGCAACTCCCAGACCTACCCCACTCACCTCGGGCATCCGCAGCACCGCGAGGTAGTAGGGTTTTAATAGCTCTTGGTCGGGCATCCACAGTACCCGGACCAAGCCCACTCATCTCGGGCATCTGCAGCACCGCGAGGTAGTAGGATTTTAACAGCTCTTAGTCGGGCATCCGCATCACCCGGATGAAGCCCACTCACCTCGGGCATCCATAGCACCACGAGGTAGTAGGATTTTAGCAGCTCTTGGTCGGGCATCCACAGCACCCAGATCAAGCCTACTCGCCTCGGGCATCCGCAGCACCACGAGGCAGTAGGGTTTTAACAGCTCTTGGTTGGGCATCCACAGCACCAGGACCAAGCCTACTCACCTCAGGCTTCCGCAGTACTGCGAGGTACTAGGGTTTTAATAGCTCTTGGTTTGGTATCCGTAGCACCCGGACCAAGCCTACTCACCTCGGGCATCCACACCACCATGAGGTGGTAGGGTTTTAGCAGCTCTTGGCCGGGCATCTGCAGCACCTCGGCCAAGCTACTCACCTCGGGCATTCACAACACCATGAGGTAGTAGTGTTTTAACAGCTCTTGGTCAAGCATCCGCAGCACCCGGACCAAGCCTACTCACCTCGGGCATCCGCAGCACCGCAGGCAGTAGGGTTTTAACATCTCTTGGTCGGGCATCCGCAGCACCGCGAGGTAGTATGGTTTTAACAGCTCTTGGTCGTGCATCCGCAGCACCCAGACCAAGCCTACTCACCTCGGGCATCCGCAACACCGCGAGACAATTGGGTTTTAACAGCTCTTGGTCGCGGGTATCTGCAGCACCCGGACCAAGCCCACTAACCTCGGGCATCCGTAGCACCACGAGGTAGTAGGGTTTTAACAGCTCTTGGTCGGGTATCCGCAGCACCCGGACCAAGCCCACTCACCTTGGGCATTCGCAGCACCACGAGGTAGTAGGGTTTTAGCAGCTATTGGTTGGGCATCCGCATCACCCAAACCAAGCCTACTCACCTCGGACATCTGCAGCACCTCAAGGTAGTAGGGTTTTAGCAGCTCTTGGTCGAGCATCCGCAACACCCGGACCAAGCCTACTCACCTCGGGCATCCGCAGCACCTCTAGGCAGTAGGGTTTTGACTGCTCTTGGTCGGGTCTCTATAGCACCACGACCAAGCCTACTCTCCTCGGGCATCCGCAACACAGCGAGTTAGTAGGGTTTAGGCAGGCAAGTACTTGGATTCCTGTATGTAACATCTTATTTGCTTCTTGGTTTACTGAAACTGCAATGCGTTGCCCACAAGAATACAAGTATATTTGGACAACTTAAAGTCTCACCAAGTACAATAGGGTCGGAGATGGTTGGCATGCCATGGTCTCTCCAACCCCTTGCCTTTGTCATCCTCCAGATAGTAGCTGCCCCCTGTGAGCTTTCAGGTGATGATGTAGGGTCCTCCCCACTGCGGCTCCAGCTTCCTGGGATCCCCGACAGGCTTAATCCTCTTCGAAACTTTGTCTCCGAATTAAAAGCTATGGGCAATCACTCGGCGATTGTAGGCTTGTTGCTAATGTCGGACGACTACTTTATCACGGACCTCTGACATGAGATCTAGGTCTATCAGCCGCTCTTGATCATTGTCTTCTTTGTTATAGTGTTGCCACCGGACGGACTCCTCGCCTACTTCCACCGGAATCACGACCTCAGCTCCATACACCAGCTGAAAAGGACTCTGACCTGTTCCTTCTCGTGGAGTAGTACGGTAGGACAACAAAATACTGGGGAGTTCTTTGACCCAGCTATCTCCGATGTGATCTAGCTTTATCTTGAGTCCTCTGAGGATTTCCTGGTTTACAACATCGGCTTGGCCATTGCCCTGAGGGTACGCGACTGACGTGAAGGCTTGGTGAATACCTAACCCTTCGCACCTTTCTTTGAGTTTGCACCCGGAAAACTATCTTCCATTATCTGACACTTGCTTGTGAGGGATGCCATATCTGGAGACAATATCCTTTCATAGGATCTTCTGTTAAATACAGCAAAAAAAATAGTAAAATAAATTTTCGGAAAACATACTGGAAGATTTAGGGTTATCAAGAGTGTAAGTAGTTTAACCCTAAAAATTATTTGAGGTTAAATTATAATAAATGGAAGGGTTAAAGGGTTAAAACCTTTAACCTAAGGGTCGAGGGTGAATTTGAGAAAAGTGAGGGTCTTTTCTGTAAAAGACCCCCTTCTTTATTAAAGCTCTTCCTTCCCTCTCGTCCCCTAGCCGCAGATGCGCCGCCCCCTTCCTCCTTTCGTTTTCTTCATCCTCCCATCGCGAAACCACAGCCAAGCGCCGACCCGATTCCCTTCCTCTCCCCTTCGCGTGACCTAGCCACAAGAGAAGCCCTTCCTCCTCATCACTTCTCTTCCATTCATTCGCGAACCCTAGTCGCAGCCTATCTACATCAGACGACTACTCCTTCTGCTGACCTTGCACACGCGGACGAAGGACGACGCTAGGTTACCGTCGGAGGAGGGTTTGCGATGTCGGAAATCTGAGATTCTTGTTGCTTCCGAGGATCCCTAATTACTCCTTCTGATCGCAGCTATTTGAGGTCGTGAATTTCAGGTAAGGATCACCATCTAGGCTTAGGCTTGGATGGATTCCGAATTGGGATCAGATAGGTGGAAGTTATCATATTAGGTTTGATTGTAAGCCTGATTGGAGTTGTGACTGCTGGTTTGATATCCTGTTGTCAGGGAATTGTAGACTTGCGGTTCCTTGCTGATCGCCGGAGCTGTGGAGCATCGCCGGTGATCAACTGAGGTAATATTCAACTACTTTAGTGTTGAGATTCGATACTGATCTGTTTCCATTAGGTGAGAATCGATTGTAGATCAGTTTGAGTGTTCTGTTCTTGGGTTGGACCTGGTTTCGGATTTGATCTTCATGGGTTTTGTGTTCTCGAATTCTGTAGATGAGGGCAGTTTTGAATTCCTGTTTAGGTGGGTGTGGTTCTGCCCTTTTGTCGTAAGTCCATCTCGTGGACCAAGCTGAAAAAGGAGGGGATACATGTGATGTTTAGTTTTCCAGATAATTTGTAATTTAAGAAAGCTCTTAGGGGGTTGATTGATTTGGGGGAAATAATGGTGGATGGTTCTGATAGGTTAATATTGTTGTAAATATTTTCCTAATCAGATTTGTCGTAGCCTTGAGTGGGAGTTGAAACCTTTGGCAGCATCTTGATTTTTGCTTGCCGAGAGCTTTTGGAAGAGCTATTGATTAACCTACGGGTTAGGTTCTGTTTGGAATTTAAACCTAATGAGTTAACTTGGTAAATTTGGATTCCAAAACCTAATTAGAATCTAATCGTGGTAATTTGGGATAATTAAGGGTTAAACATCTAATTATGGTTAATTAGATGAAGCGACGATAATTAAAAAGATCCTAATTACTGGAGATAGCTCGTTAGCTATAAATTACATATTTTTGTAGTTAAATCTTATGCCTTTGATACAGGGCATTGATTGGATTTATCATTGTTGATTAGCGGATGGGAGGTTCTTTCGGATACGAGCATCTTACGATCGAGGCAGGTACCCTTGACTTATCTTTTAGATATTGTCGTATTGCTATGCATGTTTGTTATAGATAACAGTAAATTTATATGCTATACCTACTTTAGTATACAAGTACTTGATATCTGTGGCTTATCCTTGAGGATATCTACTTTTTAACTTCATACAGTCTCAATAGTTGTTATGTGTATATATATGTGCCTAGATGGAGTGATATGTTCCCTCATATTCGACATGGATGGATCATTGGTTATTTTGTCAGTATACCTAGTAGGTTACATGTATCCCATGATATAGGATTCTGACCTATATATAATACACAGAGGTGATAGATAAGGACTTAGTGGGTGTTGTATGTGTTTGTGTCATGCACCATCCTTGTATTGTTGCATGCTGACGATCATCGGCTCTTATGTAGTCTGAGCCCATCGCCAGTTACATGAGGATATGCACACACATCCACTCAGGGGTAGTGGCTGCCATAGAGTGTGTGCATTTGCCCTGTATTGCTCCGTACGGTCAATATTTGGAGGGTGGTTCCGGTGCGTGGTAGAAGCCAGGGATCCCTTCTCGTACAGAGACACGAGGAGATGAGAGCGAGGCTCCCCCATTGCTTGGGGTAGGAGAGTGACCTCCGCCAGCATCCTGTCCATTCGGTCACTCAGGAGCGGTGATGGCAGAGTGCGTACAGGTTGTCACAGCTCTACCCACGCGGACGTTCATTTATGATAGGTGGACGGTGTCTTGACTGGGATCAGGGGGTGACACATGTCATTGCACCATGTGCATATTTTGCATCGTGCATTGTTTGCTGCATTTGATTTCTGCACTTGATTGACATGCATATACTGGAGACTTGTTTACTTGGATTATGTGTTATACTTGTTCCATATGGAGGTATTTCACCCCTCTGCAGGATAGATGGATGCTGGTATGTACCTTCATTTAGTATCTTCAGTGTATACCCTTGTCTATTATTCATATGAGACTGTATCAGCGTAGATTCTTATTGTTAGTATAACGTACTATGCATATCTATTCAGGGTATCCACTGAGTTCTTTTGGACTCACATCGTTGCTATATTTTCTAATTTCAGGTTGATATCTTCAAGGAGAGTCCGAGTCGCCAGTCCCATGTTTGTGACGACACCTGATTTGGTTTTATCTGCTATTTTCTGTGTTAGGATTATATTACGTTTCATTTTGTCGCATTTGATGATGGTGGACTTGTATTATGTGACTTTCTTTATGGGATTGTACTTTTGAATCCTATATTGGACTGTGTGTGGTTTTTGCTACGTTCCTGCCCCTGGCAGCCCAGTAAGTTCGCATTTTGGTTTTATGAGTATATTGTCATATATGTTGTTATTCTATTTGGATTTGAGGCCTGAGACCCATTTAAACTGCGTGGTGATGTTATATATGTTGTATATATGTGTAAATTGTCCGCCGGACATGGGAGGTGCTGTCCGATTTTCTATTGGATCATCAGCTCCTAGGTCTCGGGGCGTGACAATTTATTTTTTGTATCAAAGCCCAGGTTGTCGGATACTTTGGGGACTTGTGGATATTCGGTGTCCATCTGATACCAATTTATTTTGGTATCAGAGCATAGGTTTGCGATGCCAACTTGTTTTTGCGTGTTTTTTGGATCTTTAAAGTCGTTGTCGCGACATGATTGCACTTTGGGACTGGGCAGCGGCAGGACCTCTCCAGGCGGCAAATAGGTAAATTGGTAAAGTTAACCATTTGATCTTGTTTGTAATACTTGGTAACAATTCAACAGGTATGACTCGGGGTGCATATGTTCCTACTCCGAGACGTGGTCCGGGACGGCCACGTAAGAGGACTTTAGAGTCTCAGGCTGCAGAGTCACCTGAGAGAACTACTGAGGCAGAGTCTGTTAGTCGTGGCCAGACTCAGCAGGATAATCCGAGGGGTCAGGATTCCCAGACTCAGAGGGTCCCTCCTCCGTTTCCATCAATAGACCCTGATATTACTCCTGCTATATCCGCTCCGGTATTATTCATTGGGTCAGCAGCAGTACCCCCTCCGGCAGATCTAGTACCATTAGGATCTGCTTCGGTTTTCCCCACTGTTCCGTCGGAGACGCCTGTTCCGACATATCCTATTGTCTCTTCTATGGTGACTGCTCCGACGCATGCGGTAGTTACCTCGGTGGTACCTATTCCGGTTATCCCTACTATTCCATCGGAGATGCCTATACCGGCTCCGATTTATCCTACTATTCCATCAGCAGTACCAGTCCCATCTTATCTTACTGTTCCATCAGTAGTACCGGGTCCATCTTATCAGACTATTCCACCGGCAGTACCGGCTCCATTCTACTCTACAGTTCTACCTGGGATGTCGGCTCCGATGTATTCTACTGCTCCCCCGATTATGATTACTTCAGCATATCCCACTGCTCCGACTATGATGCAGGCCCCGGTGCTCCCTTCAGTCTCACCTGCGTTAGCTGCCCCCGGATTTCCTGTAGTCCCTACGATACCACCCGCAGTGGCCATCCCGATCCTGCCGACGGCTCCATCCATGGTCCCTGCTCCGGTATTCCCCACTGTGCCCCCGCAGTATCTGCTTCTACAGGCGGCGTTGTGGACCGAGCCCGGATTCCGATGCTGGCGGAGTCCGTAAAGGGTCGGTTCACGTTGTTCCATGGAGGACCGGATCTGGCCGCGACCCGAGCTTGGATCAGGACATTAGAGAGCACCTTCCGATATGTGAAATGCTCGGACTGGGAGAAGGCCGAGCTGACCATTTATCATCTGCGGGATCACGCGTATACTTGGTGGACTACGTAGCAGACTATCATCGGTGAGCAGTACATCACATGGGACACCTTTAGAGAGACATTTGTGGCGAGGTTCCTTCTAGCTGCATTTCGTATGGCAAGGCGACAGGAGTTTCTGAATCTCCAGCAGGGAGATCGATCTGTATTAGAGTATGAGGCGGAGTTTAACCACCTAGCAGAGTATTGTCCTCATATGGTTGCCGATGACATAGAGAGGATGACGCAGTTTCACCAGGGCTTAGCAGCGTACATTCAGGTTCGTATGTCAGGATTTGTTGCTACATCCTACCGAGAGGAGTTAGAGCGAGCTCTTGTTATCGAGATGACCCAGCATAGACTGTTTGGAGATAAGAAGAAAGGTAAGTAGGGCATACAAGACTAAGTTCAGACTCAGCAACCGCAGACCATTAGGCAGATGCGCGACAGCCAGAGTATCTTTGAGGCATCATCCAGACCCCAGAAGTCGGGTCGTTCTTCAGCAGGATCGTTCCGGTATTCTCAGTAGAATCGGGAGAAGTCTACTGTTGGATCACACTGTGTACAGTGTGGATCTCAAGAGCATATTAGGGTGGATTGTCCATTGGAGCATTCAATTTGCTACTATTGCAAGCGTCGAGGACACCTGAGCCGAGACTGTGCACTGAAGGCACATAACGAGAAGACTAGAGCTGCTAGTCAGAGTGGACATTCTGGACAGTCAGGATCTCAGAGGGGAGGGCACAGGACACAGTCTTCTTTCCGTCAACCACCGTTCGCCCCTCTAGCACGTGCCTATTTTATGCCGGGATATGAGGCCAACTATACCCCACCTATATCTCAAAGTTTAGAGGTAGGACCTCAACAGCAGTCTATTCCTCAGCATCAGACTTATTTAGCATATCCGTCTATGACGTATCAACCTCAGTACCCGGATGGAGGATCAGCTTCGCAGGCTCAACACCTTGTCGGAGGGTTAGCTCTGCAGCCTCCGCGTCAGTTTCAGGTTTCGTCTCAACAGTATTCGACGATGCCACCACCACCGCCTGCGATGGGTCAAGTTTCTGCTGGTACCAGGGAGGAGACACCGCAGATCGACGGATCGACCTATCGCGGTGTGAGATTCATATACACATTTTCAGCTAAATTAGTGATAGATAGTGATAGTTCTCTTCGTACTTATTTCGGATATACTTGAGTAGTATCCATAGAGTACCTAGGATTTGATCATGGAGTTTTACGAGTGTCTTACCGGTGGTAGAGATATGGGTTATCAAACAGAGGTTAGGGGAGACCCCTGCAATACTTATTTGAGCTATTTATTTCTCAAAATTGGTGAAGCTTGGTTAGATTCCGTTTAGCATTTATACTACCCATGAGTTGTTAGTATTGTTGGTGCAAGTTGCATCAATGATATTCCTCTTTAAGTGTTTTAATGTTTGACAATATACTTAAGTCAGTGATACATTGAATAGACAAAGGGGAGTAAGAGAGAAGTAACCAAAGCTGAAGAAAAGTCCTAGTTAATCTAGGCATCGAAACCCTAAGTCCCAGCGAAGGGCTGCTGGGCACCTAGCGAAGGGCTGCTAGGTATCGAAACCTCAAGACCTAGCGAAGGGCTGCTAGGCACCTAGCAAATGGCTGCTAGGTATCGAAACCTTAAGACCAAGCGAAGGGCTGCTAGGCACCTAGCGAAGGGCGGCTAGGTATCGAAACCCCAAGACCTAGCGAAGGGCTGCTAGGCACCTAGCGAAGGATTGCTAGGGAATGAAGTCTTGGTCCGAGGGACTAAGCAACTTAGCTGAGCGATGACTAAGGACAGGAGTAGAGACGGGTCAGGGTTTGGGCATCTCGAGGTTCGGAAGTATCGGAAGCTAAGCAAAAGTCCACCCGAAGGGCTGGGTGGCAACCGTCTCTTGAAAGGAGTAGGTGAAGGGCGAGTTCTCGGGGATAGGAACTCGTGTCGGTTCGACCTAGGATTTCGTGCAAATCCGAAGTCCGAACCAAGTCCTTAAGCTCAATATTCTATGCATATATGCTTTGTGTTTGTGTATCTTGCAGGTAACAAGAACTGGAGACAAAGCAAGCAGAAAAACCAGCTGTGCAGTCTTTATGCAGGGCGCCCCCATCAAGGAGGGCGCCCCCATCATCCAGGGCGCCCTCAACAGCCAGGGCGCCCTGAGCCAAATGTAAAAATGCAGTAAACGTGAAGCAGGCAGAACAGGTGTCAAGCGGGGCGCTCGGAGCGTCCGGAGCGCCCTGGTTCAAAGCTGTATTTGCAGTTTCGAACCCAAAACACAGATAAGCCATCATGAGGGCGCCCAGGAGGTCCGGGGTGCCCTGGTCAAAGGTTTTATCAGCTGCGGTGAGGTCGGCGCAAGGATAAAGTTTGACCGGGTTTATCGGGGCGCCCCCAGCGTCCAGGGCGCCCCCAGCGTCCAGGGCGCCCCCAGGAGGCCTATATAAGGGGCTTCGACCCCTTTGCTTCAAAAACAACTTCCAAGAGCGATCCCAAGCCTTCTGACCGACGACAACACGCTAGAGACGAGGCTCTACGACCGGGAGGCTCCAGGAGGAGGTGCGCGGCACTTCGGAGGTCCAGATCGGCCGAGCTTCTGACTTTGTCTCGTTGGTTTGCTTTTTAATTACTGTACTTAAATTTCTATATTATTGCTTGTAATATTGCACTGTAAGTCGGGTTTCTCCGCCTCTGGAAAGTCCGGAAAGGAGACCAATAGTCGACGGGCGTTCCCGTGCATAGGCCTTGGATGTACTGACCCTGGGGGGTCGGGAACCAAGTAAAAATCCGCTGTGTACCTGTGTTCGTTTTGTTTTTATTTTCTGCTGCACTAACGATCTGAATAGTTTTACGAACGAAGATTTCCGAAAGGTTTTCACTATCGATATTCACCCCCCCTCTATCGACGGCACCGGTCCTACAATTGGTATTAGAGCCGAGCCGCTCTTCACCGGACTAACCGCCGACGGAGCAACGACGCCAGGAGTTGAGGGGGAGCCCAGGGGTGAATCAGGTACAATTTTTTTATGTCAAATTTTAAGTTGCATATTATTTGTTTCACGTGCAGGGAGAGAGGGCACTACAAAAATCAGTGCCCTACTCGTAAGAATCGTTCGTCACCGGCGGCAAAGGAGGTACCAGCGCCAGGAAACCAGAGGGACAAAAGTCACGTACAATGCTTCAAATGCAAGAAATACGGACATTACAAAAACAAGTGTCCGACGAAGGTACGTAAGATTTACATTCCAAAAGTTTTACAATTTCCTGCACTGTCTTTTGATAATTCAGTTAATTTTTCTGATAAATTAAATTTTCTGCATAGTAGATTAAATATTTTGCATGAAAAATTAGAAAATACGGATATGATTAAAATATCTAAAATTAACTATTTAATTATTAATATCAATTCAATAATTGCTAAAATTAATTCTGATATTAAATCTAAAATAAACTCTGATAATTCTACAGATAATGATACAATTAATTCTAGTTCTAAATCTGAAATTAATCCCGAATTCGAATTCAAAAATCCTAAGGATAAATTCGAATTCAAATTTGAAAATCCTAAGGATAAAGCTGAATTCAAAAATCTTAAGGATAATTCTAAATTTGAAAATTCTTTAGATGATTACAAATTCAAATTTGAAAATCCGTTGTACAAATCTGAATTTGAATCTGAAAATCTTAAGGATAATCAAGAAATTAATTCTGAAAATCTTAAAGATAATCCAGAAATTAATTCTAAGGATAATCTAGAGATTAATTCTGGATGTCTGGAAAATATTGAAGATATATCTGAGGATAACTCTGAGGATAATTCTGAAAATAAAAATCTCCTAGATAATAACTTAATCATAGATAATATTGAATATTATTATAAAACTTTAACTAATGGCCCAATTTACTCCACCTACTGTAAGGATATTGAAAAATCAAATCTTAAAGAGGATATGGAACTATCTAAGATAAAGGCCATAATCAATAAAAATTACAAAAATTCAAATAAATCAAAATTATTAGAAAAACTTGAAAAGAAAGATAAAGATGAAGAAGAAATTCTCGAAATAATGAAAATAGTGAATTTAAACCCACAATTATTAATTAATCATCATAACCTAAAAAAAACTTTAATTAAATTTTAATTAAACTCAAATTAATTTTTAATAATTCAAATTAATTAATTCTTAATAATTCAAATTAATTAGTTTTCAAATAATTCTTAATAATTCGAATTAAATTCAAATTAAATCTTAAATAAATTCAATTAAATTAAATCCTAATTAATCTTAATTAAATTCAAATTAAATCTTAAATAAATTCAATTAAATTAAATCCTAATTAATCTTAATTAAATTCAAATTAATTCTTAAATTAATCTTAATTAAATTCAAATTAAATCTTAAATTAATCTTAATTAAATTCGAATTAAATCTTAAATTAATCTTAATTAAATTCAAATTAAATCTTAAATTAATCTTAATTAAATTCAAATTAAAGTCAAAATTAAATTAATTCAAATTAATTAAAACTTAATTAATCAAATTCGAATTAATTAAATTAAATTTAAATTAATTAAATCTTAATTAAATTATAATTAACTCAAATTAAATCTTAATTAAAATTAATTAAATCTTAATTATTCAAGGTAAACTTAATTCAAAGTTAAATTAAATTCAAAGTTAAACTTAAATTAAATTCAAAATAAAATTAAATTTAAATTTAAATTAAGTTTAAATTTAAATTAAAATTCAACCTTAAATTAAATTCAAATTCAAACTTAAATAAAATTCAAATTCAAATTTAATTTAATCCAAATTAATTGAAACTTAACTTTATGAATTCTCAATTGATTAATTAATTCAATCAATTCTTAATTAACCTGAATTCAACTAAAATCTTAAATAACTTAAACTCAAACTAAAATAAAATTTTACCCAAACTATAACAATTAAAATTAATAACATTAAATATGTCAAAGTGGGTTGACATATTCGCAGGTTCACTCGACATGTATCAAATCGGGAATTTGATACATTTTAGAAACTTAAATAAAATTATTTGACTTGTTTGACTCATGCATAACTGCCATGACATGCATCTGCTATTCTTTTAAATAATATATAACATGTCATTCATATTTAAATTTTATGTATATATTAGAACGGCTATAGGAAAAAGAATAATTGAAACTTGATCAACCTAGTATTGGGTGGCGGTGAGATGATAGTACGTTAGGGAAGCCAATTCTAATAAGGTCAAGTATACTTGGTCTCTTTAGACTGGTAAAACTAGCCGAAGCTACCGATCCAAGACCCAAACTAGTTAGACCAGAATTTTTCAAAAAGTGATTTTGAAAATGAAATTGCATTAAAAGGCTTTGTCAAGGAAAGAGTTGATGATCCAATAAGGCTACGACCAAAGAAGGCATAGTGCCTCGCCAAGACCTGGAAGCCAATTTTTGAAATTCAAATTCAAGTTACTTCTTGTCAAATTCAAATCTAACACAAGCTTCAATTAAAACTTAGAGTTAATAATAAATTAAGAAAAATGATTCAAGCATCTCACAATACACCTATAAGGCAATCATGCTTGTTGTATTGATACATCTAAATGGGTGAGATGTTAAGGACTAATAAATTGAAAAGTGTTTTTCAAAATTGTTTTTCAAAATCATTAGAATATTTTTCTAAAAATTTATTTTCAAAATAGTGTTTCAACATAATAATGTTTTTATGGAATTCATGCTTGTCTGATTGAATATACATATTATACGATTTTCAAAAATTA
The DNA here is from genome assembly GCA_024364735.1 of Boesenbergia rotunda. Lineage (NCBI taxonomy): Eukaryota > Viridiplantae > Streptophyta > Magnoliopsida > Zingiberales > Zingiberaceae > Boesenbergia > Boesenbergia rotunda. Next base: position 781,525 of record JAGFNQ010004757.1, on the reverse strand, counting down.
TATCCTTTCAAAAATTGTTTGACTCACTCAATTAGACACAAGCCTCTTAGGACAACACTAAAGTTCCTTAAGACACATAGATAGAGTCAAACGGTATCGGACACAGGGGGAGTGATTTTCATTTTTTTTTGGCTTTCGAAATCTACACTGTAAAAATTACTATTATTTGAAAATACTTTTCGAAAACTGAGCTTTAAATCGTTATCATTTGTGTTTTTCGAAAAAAAAAGGTTTATGTTGTAAAATTTATCTGTCTTGTTTGATTTTGATAAACCCTAAAGACACAGAGGAAAGTCCAACTCATAATCTACAAGGACTCCTAGAATGTGTCAACTTTAGGGGGAGTATAAATCAAACTTCAGAACTAATCTTGTTTAATTAATTGTTTTGAAATTATTAGATAATTTCTTTAATTTGAATCAAACCTTAAGACTTAGAGGAAGAGTACTTGTGGTCAACAAGCTTCCCAGGATTGAGTCAAGTTTAGGGGGAGATCAAATTAAAAGAATTATTGAATATCTCAATGTTTTCATGCGCTGTATTTTCAAATCTTGATAGAAACATAAGTAGTTTTTTCAAAATACTATTAGTCTATTGTTTTCGTGTGACCTATGAAATTATCTTTGAAACAATATTTACTTGAGTTTGAAGAAATTCCAGGACACTTAGGAAATGTCCTTGTAGTCAACAAGGTTTCCCAGGATAGTGTCAGACTGGAAGATAAACCAAATCAAGTAATGTATTGAGTCTTCAAAAGTTCACACATTTTTCAAAATCCACTAGCATATGTTTTCAAAAGTATTATCATTTTTTTTAAAAATCTATTAATACTGGAAAGAAACTTGAAAAATTTCCAGGACACTTAGGAAAATGTCCTTGTAGTCAACAAGGTTTCCCAGGATTGTGTCAGACTGGAAAAGAAACTTCGTCAAGTAAAATATTATGTTTCAAAAATTACTTATATTTCTCAAAGTCTCATCTCTTTCAAAACAGTTAAGTGCTTACAAAATAAGCATAATATTTATATTTTCCAAAATAACATTTTTTTCAAAAGTTATGCATTTTCAAAAGTACTTTATATCCTTCAAAAAAATTACAAATTCCTTCAAAAGTACTTGCATGTTGTTAAAGATCATTTTTAATTGTACTTTTCGAAGCGCATAACATCTTTTTCAAAATTATGCACCTCTTTTTAAAAATGCAATATAATATATTCAAAATACAATGCTTTCAAATTTCTGCACAAGTATTTTTCAAAAAAGAACCAAAATTTTCATTGTGGTGCAAGTATTTCTTGTATTTTTTTTGATAGTATGACAAAGGGGGAGAGGTATGCTCTTAAGTTTTTCTTATATTTCCTAGAGGATCAAAAATTAGAAATTTTTTTCTTATTTTCCTAGAGGATCAAAAATATGTTCAAAACAAAGGTCATTTTTTTGTTTGATCTCAAGGATAGGTTAGCCCCTTAAACCAATCTAACTTAAGTTATTATCAAACATCAAAAAGGGGAGATTGTTGGTGCAAGTTGCATCAATGATATTCCTCTTTAAGTGTTTTAATGTTTGACAATATACTTAAGTCAGTGGTACATTGAACAGACAAAGGGGAGTAAGAGAGAAGTAACCATGCTGAAGAAAAGTCCTAGTTAATCTAGGCATCGAAACCCTAAGTCCCAGCGAAGGGCTGCTGGGCACCTAGCAAAGGGCTGCTAGGTATCGAAACCTCAAGACCTAGCGAAGGGCTGCTAGGCACCTAGCGAAGGGCTGCTAGGTATCGAAACCTTAAGACCAGCGAAGGGCTGCTAGGCACCTAGCGAAGGGCTGCTAGGTATCGAAACCCCAAGACCTAGCGAAGGGCTGCTAGGCACCTAGCGAAGGGCTGCTAGGCATAGAAGACCTAGCGAAGGCTGCTAGGCACCTGGCGAAGGATTGCTAGGGAATGAAGTCTTGGTCCGAGGGACTAAGCAACTTAGCTGAGCGATGACTAAGGACAGGAGTAGAGACGGGTCAGGGTTTGGGCGTCTCGAGATCCGGAAGTATCGGAAGCTAAGCAAAAGTCCACCCGAAGGGCTGGGTGGCAACCGTCTCCTGAAAGGAGTAGGTGAAGGGCAAGTTCTCGGGGATGGGAACTTGTGCCGGTTCGACCTAGGGTTTCGTGCAAATCCGAAGTCTGAACCAAGTCCTTAAGCTCAATATTCTATGCATATATGCTTTGTGTTTGTGTATCTTGCAGGTAACAAGAACCGGAGACAAAGCAAGCAGAAAAACCAGCTGTGCAGTCATTATGCAGGGCGCCCCCCCCCCATCAAGGAGGGCGCCCCCATCATCCAGGGCACCCTCAACAGCCAGGGCGCCCTGAGCCAAATGTAAAAATGCAGTAAACGTGAAGTAGGCAGAACAGGTGTCAAGCGGGGCGCCCGGAGCGTCCGGAGCGCCCTGGTTCAAAGCTGTATTTGCAGTTTCGAACCCAAAACACAGATAAGCCATCATGAGGGCGCCCGAGAGGTCCGGGTACCCTGGTCAAAGGTTTTATCAGCTGCGGCGAGGTCGACGCAAGGATAAAGTTTGACCGGTTTATCGGGGCGCCCCCAGCGTCCAGGGCGCCCTAGGAGGCCTATATAAGGGGCTTCGACCCCTTTGCTTCAAAAAACTTCCAAGAGCGATCCCAAGCCNAGGACACTGACATGGCATTTATTTTGCGGATTTTTGGATGTGAGGTTCTCTTCGCGTACGAGCACCTACTCAGAGGCGGGTACCCTTTGACTTATCTTTTAGATATTGTCATATTGCTATGCATGATTTGTTATAGATAATAGTAAGTTTATATGTTGTATCTGCCTTAGTATACTTGTACCTGATATCTGTTGCATATCTTTGAAGTTATCTCCCTTTTTGCTTCATACAGTCTCAGTAGTGGTTATGTGTATATATATATGTGCATAAATGTAGTGATATGCTCACTTGCATTTGACATTGATGGATTATTGGTTATTTTGTTAGTATACCTAGTAGGTTACTTGTATCCCATGAAATAGGATTCAGACTTATACCTAGCACACTAAGGTATTATTTGAGGACATGGAGAGTGTTATATGTGTTTGGATCATGCACCATCTTTGCATTATTGCATGCTGACGATCATCGACTCCTATGTAGTCTAAGCCCAGCGTCAGTTACATGAGGATATGCACACACATCCACTCAGGGGTAGTGGCTACCATAGGGTGTATGCATTTGCCCTGTATTGCTCCGTTCAGCCATGATTTGGAGGGTGGTTCCGGGTGTGGTAGCAGCCAGGGATCCCTTCTCATCCTAAGACACAAGAAGATGAGAGCTAGACTCCCCCATTGCGTGGGGTAGGAGAGTGACCTCCGCCAGCATCCTGTCCACTCGGTCACTTAGGAGCAGTGATAGCAGGGTGCGTACAGTTGTCATAGCCCTACCCATGCGGACGTTCATTTATGATAGGTGGACAGTGCCTGACTAGCATCAGGGGAGACACATATCATTGCACCATTTGAATATTTTGAATCGTGTATTGTTTGCTGCATTTGATTTCAGCACTTGATTGACATGCATATACTGGAGATTTGTTTATCTTGGATTATATGTTATACTTGTCTCATAGGGATTTATTTCACCCTCTGCAGAATAGATGGATTCTGGTATGTACCTTTATTCAGTGTCTTTAGCATATACCCTTGTCTATTATTCATATGAGACTGTATCAGCATAGATTCTATTGTTATTATAACGTACTATGCATATCTGTTGGGTATTCGCTGAGTTTATGGACTCACACCGTTGCCATACTTTTTGATTTCAGGTTGATATCTGCTAGGAGGGTCCGAGTCGCTAGTCCCGTGCTTAGGACTACCTTCGATTTGGGTTTTATATGCTACTTTCTATTTTTGGTCCATGTTATGTTTTATTCCGTTACATTGGATTCTCGTGGACTTGTAGTTTGTGGTTGACTTTATGGGATTATACTTTTGAGTTCTATGTTGGACTGTGTGTGGTTTTTGTTGCGTTCCAGCCCCCTGGGAGCTCAAGTAAGTTCGTGTTTTGGTTTTGTGAGTAAATTGTCATATATCTTGTTATTCTGTTTGGATTTGAGGCCTGAGGCCTATATAAACTGCGTGGTATGGTTATATATGTTGTGTGTATGTGTAAATTGTCCGCCGGACAGGGGAGGTGATGCCCGATTTTCTATTCGATCAGCGGCTCCTAGGTCTCGGGGCGTGACAATTTAATTTTTCCTACGGGTCTTCCCACCCCTGGCAGTGGGTTTTTGCCTTTCCCAAGATTCGATCTCTAGACCTCCAGTCTAAGTACTAAAGTTCTTGAATCCTGGTACCAAGTGAGCTCCCACTGCTAGGGGTGGGAAGACCTGTAGGGTCTCGGGCCTAGAGGGTTGCCTGCGGGGATCAGAGAGGCCAACATCACTACAGGAAATACAATACAAATAAAACTAACAACTAAGAAGCAATGCTAACACAGAGATTTACTTGGTATCCACCCCTAAAGGTGACTAATCCAAGAATTCGTAGGTGGATCACTCCCCGGATAACCTCCGGCTAGCCCTCGTCGCTGCTTGTGGGTGGAGAAACATCACCACAGCACCTTGACACTACCTGGGCTCTAGAGACTACTAACAAGTCTTAACCAAGCTTGTTTCATCAAGAGTTCTCAGCCCAAACAGAGTTCTCTTAAATAGAACTCAACCTGAAACCCTCGCCACCAGTCAACTGCCCATTTACCAGTCGACTGGTCTAGCCTTAATTGCTAGCCAACGGCTAACCCAACGGCTAGTGTTTGGGGTTGCTAGTCGACTGCTCCTGGGGGCAGTCGACTGGTCCAGGCTTGAAAACTCTCTGTTAGTTTTATCAGTCGACTGCCTCTTAGGGCAGTCGACTGGTCCACTCACCACCTAAGGTTACCCTTCCTGAGTACATTTCACTCCGCACTCGAATCCTAGGATTTCCCGAGTACAATCACACAACACTCGTACCCTCACAACTCTACTGACACCTCACCAGCAACCTCGACATTTGCCTTCACGACCTCTTCATCTTCGGCTCCCGTCCCTCAGATGCACGCAAGCCTCCAGCTTGCCTCCATGCCATCCTTCACACATGCTTCGATGTCCGTGCCCCTTAGCTCATCGCCCCTACTCTCCAAGGTCCCACAGGTGCACACAAGCCTCTAGCTTGTCTCCATGCCACCCTTCACCATACCGAGGTCGTCTAGCTAAGTCCATATGTGTAACCTGCGCACCCTGCACACTCACATACACATATCAAATACACAAGGGTAAACCAAACTTAAACCCTTTGCCCAAACATCAAAATTCATGGTCACTCCAGACCACAGATTGCCTCAACACTTTCAACCTCTAATACAATCAGAATTGATTACTCTGATCCTATAAGGGGTTCGCTTATCCAAAATTATATTTCTCCACATCATCAATCAAGAGAAGTGTGTCCTTACGGATAAAAAATCTTAAAACAGGTATGTTTAAATTTAATCTGAAACTCAGATTTAATTACTTTGATCTTCAAATTTCAACCCAATTTGTATCAACAAATAATGCTCCAATCAATTTTACTTGATTCGAATGTCCAAGTATGTTCTTGGAACCAAATACACATGTATTATGCATTGGTTTTTCCCATACTTGGTCAAGTTAATGATTTTTGTCTCTTCAACCTCATTACTCAAGGGATGCATGAACATTTTGAGTAATTAGGTTGATCCTAACATCTCAACACATTTCTAGCAATCAAAACCATTTTGTTAAACCTTATGGTTTGTGTGAGATGTCCTCAAGTTGCCCAACAATTAGAAATGACTATGAAGGGTTTTTATCATCCTATTATGCACGACACATTCCTAACTCCCTCCTGAAGAAACTAAATTCATTTTCAGGGAGTGGTTTAGTGAAAATGTTTGCTAGATTCGATTTTGACTCCACATGTGAGAGTACAATATCTCCTCTAGCAACTTGATCCCTAATGAAGTGGTGACGCACTTCAATGTGTTTGGTCCTTGAATGGTGGACTGGATTCTTTGTAAGGTTTATTGTACTGATGTTGTCACACAACACTTGCACACCCTTGTAAGACAATCCATAGTCCTCTAAAGTGTGTATCATCCACAATAATTATGATACACTCTCCCCCATGGCGATATACTCCGCCTCGGTCGTGGAGAGAGCAACACAATGTTTCTTCCGACTTAACCAACTAACGATGATCCTAAAAATTGGCAACCCCACTTGTGCTTTTTCTATCCAACTTGCACCCAGCATAGTCAGAATCGGTATTGCTGATCAAATCAAATGACTCTGTACGGGGGTACCAATGACCGACTCCAATTGTGCCCTTAATGTAGGACTGGTGCCATCGATAGAGGGGGGGGTGAATATCGACCGTGAAAATTCTCGCAGAACGCTTCGTAAAACATTTGAACTATGTTATAGACTTAGAGTGTAACGACCCAGAAAATTCTCTTAATATTTACTTAAAATATTAAGCATGTCTAGATAATTTTCTGAGGAACCTAGAAATATTAAGGCGAACCTTGGCCTAGAAAATCCATATTTTTTCATTTAAATTGGGAAAAAGGGCACTAATGGGCCTTATATGGGCTTTTTAGTACCATAATTTTTGGTGGATTTTAGGTGAAAATTAGTATAAATATAAAGGGATTTTAATAAGAAATATTAACATAATTATGGGGGAATTTTTAAGGGATTTTCGAAATTATTAGGAAAAAATAAAATAAAATAAGTGGAAAAAAATTGTGCATCTACCAAAGATTGAACCTTGGACCACTTGTACAACCATGTATGCTTTAACCAACTCATCTAGTGAGGTAATGTTGTGAGGGAATGAAGTGGATATTGGTTAAAGCATAGAAGAAGATGAAGGGTCATGGAGAGACTCTTCATTTACCTCCTTAATGGGCTATAAAGAGGGGGTTTTGGGAGTTACCTCTTCTTCCCATTACTTTGCAATTTCTTCCTCTTCCTTCCCTCATCCTAGATGAACACCACAAGGAGGGTTTCCATTGGAAAAACTCCACAAGAGGGTCTCATCTCCAAGATCTAAGGGGTCTTCCAAGGATACAAGGACAAGGGGGTTCAAGGGTCCAAAGATCTTACCATTTCCTTCTCTTTCAAGGTTCGAAAAATCAAGAAACCTAAGGTAAGACTCCCTCACCTGTGGTATAATAGTTCTTTGTATTTTAGCATGATTTATTGGTTGGGTTTTGGGACTTGAGGTTGAAAGAAACAAAATCAAGCACCCTAGAGACCCCATGGGTTTCGGCCACCATGTTTTAGGGTTCATGATTATGCTAAAAATTTTTATAATGTTATTTAATGTTCCCTTATGATGTTTAGAGGTTATGTATAATTTTTGGGAATTTTTGGAGTACCCTAGGATACCCTAGGGTTTCGGCCAACATGAAAGAACCAAAATCAAGCACCTTAGAGATCCTAGGGTTTCGACCACAATGTTTTAGGGTCCATAATGATTCTAAAAATATTTATAATGTTATTTAATGTTCCCTTATGATGTTTAGAGATTAAGTATAATTTTTGGGAATTTTTGGGGTACCCTAGGATACCCTAGGGTTTCGGCCAACAACAAGACCCCATGGGTGGAGTTGGGTCTAAAACCTCAAGTATGTGTTTGATGTATTAACATGATATAAGGGAGATGGAGGGTGTTTATGTGAATGTTTCACATGGCCTTGAGACCCTATAGGTTTCGGCCATGTACCCTAATAGAGTGGAAAGTTAGGATTTATTTCAAGTAAGGGCTCCAAGGGCCCTATGGTAAGGTATGGTTGGTGTTCAACAATTGATTTGGGGTTTTATTGGAAATTTTTCCATGCCCCCATGGCCTTGAAGTTTCGGCCAAGAGCAAGATTTGGGTCAAAGGATTAGGGTTTGGCCTTAAGTATGGGATCAAATGTTCCCTAGGGCCTAGTATGTATGTATGGGATATGTTCGGGAAGTTATATGAAGTTTCATGGACCTTGGGTTTCCTTGGGGCTTTTGGCCAAGGATCTAACCTAGGGTTAGGATTGGGTTACACCTACCAAGATTCTTGGGTATAGGTTAATGAGACATATGTTTAAGTAAGGTGGAAGAATTCTATGTTAATCAAACCCTTAGTTTATATGTCACGAAATATATGTCAAGTCATAGATGTTTAGACATGTGCCATGATTTATGAATGATATGTATGTATGCTATGTCTTATGAATGATATGCCATGTTTATGAATGATATGCATGTATGCCATGTCTTATGAATGATACGTATGTATGCCATGTTTTATGAATAAGATGTATGTATGCCATGTCTTATGAATGAGGTTAAAGTACATGCCTTTAAGGCATAACGATGATGTTAAGTATGATGAATGAATGATGATTAATGACAAGTATGATGAATGAAAGATGATGAATGACAAGTATGATGAATGAATGATGATGAATGACAAGTATGATGAATGAATGATGATGAATGAAAAAGCATGTGAAAGCATTTTATTTTATTTTATGGGCTTGTACCGGACCTAAGTAAGGTCCACGGTTCTGGACTACCGATGAAGCTGTCCACGGTTCGGGACTATCGATGATGCTGTCCTTACGGTTCGGGACTACCGATGAAGCTGTCCTTACCCTAGTAGGTCGAGATTAGCTACCTCGTATTTACTTAGGGATGCGCGCATATGATGAATGAATGTGGTACAAGCCAGGGCCCAATGAATGTTATGATTATGTTAAAGTATTTAAAAGCATGTTTTCAAAGATTAAGCATCCTTATATATATATGCAATTGCCACATGCATTCATCCATGTTATGCATTATACTTATGATAAAAACATTATGCAAAGTAAGTTTATGCAAGGTATGCTTATGCAAATGATTGTATTTATGTTTATGTTAATTAGAATGCCATGATTTTATTTACGTTCATGATAGTTTAGGATGCCATGATTTAATTATGTTTATGCTAGGTTAGAATGCCATGATTTTATTTATGTTCATGATAGTTTAGGATGCCATGATTTAATTATGTTTATGCTATGTTAGAATGCCATGATTTTATTTATCTTCATGATAGTTTAGAATGCCATGATTTCATTTATGTTCATGATAGTTTAGGATGCCATGATTTATGTATGTTTATGTTAATTAGAATGCCATGATTTTATTTATGTTCATGATAGTTTAGGATGCCATGATTTAATTATGTTTATGCTAGGTTATAATGCCATGATTTTATTTATGCTCATGTTAATTATGATGCCATGATTTAATTATGTTTATGCTAGGATAGAATGCTATGATTTTAATTATGTCATGCTATGAATGTTTATTATGTTTATGTCTATGCCAAGAATTATGCTATGCTATGAACGTTTATGATGTTTATGTCTATGCCAAGTATTATGCCAAGCCATGAATGTTTTTATGTTATGTATATGCTATGTTATGAAAGTGACTAAGTTATGTTCAAGTCATGTCAAAAGTATGCTAAGTGCTCATAAAGACTTATGTGCTGAGTAAATCACTAAGTATGTTAATGTTAAGATGCTCATGATTAAGTGATGAATGGTTTTAGTGAGTAGGAAAGAGTCTTACTAAGCCTGTGTGCTTATAGTCTTATTTTTCTTATACCGCAGATCATGCAAGGGGACCGTAAGGAAGCAGCAGGAGGGTAATAAAGTATGTGTGTGATAGTGACTTGGCCACGAGATCATATGTTTGCTCGTTTGATGATAGAACTTTACCTCTACTAGTATGTGCTTGAATGTGACTCTACGACATGATGCTATGTATGACATGATGCTAAGAATGACATGATGATAAGTATGACATGATGCTAAGTATGACAGGATATGATGTTAGGTATAAAGTTAATATGCCAAGTTCCCATGTTACGATGTTAGGAAGGGTAGTAGGTGCATGTAGGTGTAAGTTAAAGGTTTCCGCTGCATTATGATGTCTACATGCCCTAAGTATGTTAACGTAACGCCGCTTTATGAAAAAAAAAGCGGGCGTTACATAGAGTGTTAGCGCAGCGAAAAATAAATAGAATGAAAAAACAATACAAGGGACACGCGGGATTTATTTACTTAGTTCCCGACCCCCCTGGGTCAGTACGTCCAAGGCCTATGTACTAGGCGTGAGTCCACTATTGGTCTCCTTTCCTGAATTTTCGGAGCGGAGAAAACCCATGATACAGTTGATTTACAAGCAAAAGATAAGTAAATTGAATTGCAGAATGTAAATCGAACCAAAACAATTTATGTCGAAGCGTCTGCTGATCTGGACCTCCGAAGTGCCGCACGCTTCCTCCTGGAGCCTCTCGGACGCAGAACTTCATCTTTAGTGTGTTGTGGTCGGTCAGAATGCTCAGAATCACTCTTGGAAGTTGTGTTTGAAGTAGAGGGGTCGAAGCCCCTTTTATAGGCTTCATACAGGCGCCTGTGATCACCGAGGCGCCCCTATCGGCTTGGTTAAACCTCATCCCTATGCCGAACTCGCCGCAGCAGATAATATCTCTGACCAGGGCACCCCAAACCTCCCAGGCACCTGAGTGAAGGCTTATTTGTGTTGCAACCTTGAAACAGCAAATACAGGTTTCAACTTGGGCGCCCGTATCATCCCGGGCACCTAACTAGAAGCCTATTCTGCTTACTTCACGAAACTACAACTTTTACTCTTTGGCTTGCGCACCCCCATCATACTGGGTGCCTGGCTTCAAGGCTTTCAACCCAACACTGGGTTTTGTGCATCGATCTGGGCGGCCCCATCAATAGGGGCGCCTGGGTTGGTTGCTTTCCAGCCTCTCGCCTGTTTTGTCTCCGGTTCTTGGTACCTGCAAGATACACAAACACAAAGCAAATATAGATACAATATTAGCCTTAAGGACTTGGTTCGGACTTCGGATTTCCATGAAACCCTAGGTCGAACCGACGCAAGTTCCCACCCCCGAGAATGTGCCTTTCACCTACTCCATTCAGGAGATGATTGCCACCCAGTCCTTCGGTTGGACTTTTGCTTAGCTTCCGATACTCTCGGATCTCGAGACGTCCGAACCCCGACCCGTCTCTATTTCTATCCTTAGTCATCGCTCAGCTATGTTGCTCAATCCCTTGGACCAAGACTTCGTGCCCATACCCTAAGTCCAAGACTTCGGTGCCCAACCCTTGGCCAGGTCTTCGTGCCCAGTCCTCGACCAGGACTTCGGTGCCCAACCCTCGGCCAGGTCTTCTTGCCCAGTCCTCGACCAGGACTTAGTGTCCACCTTCCGAGCAGGTCTTCGGTGCCCAGCCCTTTGCCAGGACTTAGTGCCCAATCCTCGATCAAGACTTAGTGCCCACCTTCCGAGCAGGTCTTCGGTGCCCAGCCCTTTGCCAGGACTTAGTGCCCAATTCCCCGAACCAGGACTTATTGCCTAGATTCACTAGGACATTGGTCCACTTTATTACTTCTCTCTTAACTCCCCTTTTGTCTGTTCAATGTATCACTGACTTAAGTAAATTATCAAACATTAAAACACTTAGAGAAGAACATCATTGATGCAACTTGCACCAATAATCTCCCCCTTTTTGATGTTTGACAATAACTTAAGTTATATTGGTTTAAAAGGATAATCTTTAACTCTTGGGATCAAATGAAAAAACTGATCTAAGTTTTGAAAATCCATTTTTGATCCTCTAGGGAAAAATAGAAAAAAAATTCTAACTTTCACTCTCCTCGCTTTTTGAAAAGCAATTTGATTTTTTGATCCTTTGGGAAGAGAAAAGAAAAAATTTCTAACTTAAGGCGTATCTCTCCCCCTTTGTCATACATCAAACAAAACAAAAATACTTGCACCAACAATGGAAACCTTTGGTTCTTTTTGAAAATACTTAGTGTAATTTTTGAAGGCATAGTATAAAACTAAGTCATTATAAAAGGATTTTCACTAGTGCATTTTGAGAAAGCTTTGTATTTTGAATGATATATTGCACTTTTTGAGAAAAACCAGTACTTTTGGAAAATGCATAACTTTGAAAAAAAACTATGAGCTTTGAAAAGTACAAGTACTTTGAAAAATATTATGATCTTTTGAAAAATGCAAGTACTTTTGAAAGATTATGTAAGTTTTGAAAAAATATAAGTAACTTTGAAAGATATGATGCATTTGAAATTTTGGAAAATATAAGTATTTCTAAAAAATATTATGCATATTTTGCAAGTACTTTTCGAAAAATTAAGTACTTTTGAAAAAGATTAGACATTGAAAAATATAAGTATATATTTTTTTTTGAAAAGTATTATGCATTTTGAAAACATAATATTTTACTTGACTAGGTTTCTTTTCCAGTCTGACACAACCCTAGGAAACCCTGTTAACTACAAGGACATTTTCCTAAGTGTCCTGGAAATTCTTCAAACTCAAGTAAATATAATTTTTAAACAGAATTTTGATAATCCAAAAATGATAGTATTTTGAAAATATATGCTAGTATTTTTTTTAAATTTCAAATACTTTTGAAAACTCTTTATTTTCAAGACACAATATTTTACTTGACATGGTCTATCTTCCAGTCTGACACAATCCTAGGAAACCTTGTTGACTACACGGATATTTTCCTAAGTGTCCTGGAAATTTTTCAACCCAAGTAAATACTATTTCCGAACAGAATTTTGATAAGAAAAAAACAATGATAGTACTTTGAAAATTTATGTATGTATATTTTAAAAGACTGACTATTTATGTTTTCAACAAGATTTTGAAAATGTAGTGCACGATAATAATTCTTTTAGTTTAACCTCCCCCTAAACTTGACCCAGCCCTAGGAAGCTTATTGAACACAAGTACTCTTCCTCTGAGTCTTTAGTGTTTGGTTTAGACCAAATGAATTATTTCATAATTTCAAAAAAATTGAAAAAAACTTGTTAGAGAATTTTCTTTTGATTTAGACTCCCCCTAAATTCGACACATCCTTGGAGCCCTAGTAGATCATTAAGTGGACCTTCCTCTATGTTTTTAGGGTTTATCAAAATCAAATGAATGATAATTTTCATGTAGATAAATTTTGAAACCACAATTTGGCAAGAAGATAATTTTTAAAGTAAAGCCTTTTTGAAAACATATGTGATAGAAATTGAGGCGCAGTTTTCGAAAATTATTTTTAACTAAAAGAATAAAACACTCCCCCTGCATCCAACACCGTTTGACTCTATCTAAGTGCCTTAAAGAACTTTAGTGTTGTCCTAAGAGGCATGTCTCTAATTTCGTGAGTCAAACAATTTTTACAAAGATATAATTTTTGAAAGCATATACTATATTGGCAATCAGACAAGCATGAAATCTATAAAAACATTATTATGTTGAAGCACTATTTTCAAAATATATTTTTAAAAAAAATATCCTAACAATTTTGAAAAATATGTTTCAATTTATTAGTCCTTAACATCTCACTCATTTTAGATGTATCAATACAGCAAGCATGGTTACCTTATGGGTGTATTGTGAGATGCTTGAATCATTTTTCTTAATTTGTTATTAAATCTAAGATCTAATTGAAACTTGTGTTAGATTCAAATCTAGCAATAGTAAAGTGAATTTGATTTTCAATAATTGGCTTCCAAGTCTTAGCGAGGCACTAGGCCTTCTTTGGCCGTAGCGTTATTGGATCATCAACCCTTTACTTGACAAAGCCTTTTATTGAAAATTCATCTTCAAGTTACTCCTTGAAAGATTTTAGTCTAACTTGTTTGGGTCTTGGATCGGTAGCTTCGGCTAGTTCCACTAAAATGGTTTCCCTAACGTACTATCATCTCACCTCTACCCAATACTAGGTTGTTCAAGTTTCAATTATTCTATTTCCTATAACCGTTCTAATTTATGCATAAAACTTAAACGTGAATGACATGACATATATTTTAAGAAAATTACATATGCATGGCATGGCAGTTATGCATGAGTCAAGCAATTCAAATCATCTTATTTAAGTTTCTAAAAAAGTATCAAATTCCCGATTTGATACATGTTATGTGAACCCGCGAATATGTCAACCCAGTTTGACATATTTAATTTTATTAAATTAATTGTTGTGGTTTGGGTAAGATTTTTATTTTAGTTCGAGTTTGAGTCATTTAAGAATTAATTGAAATTCATTAATTACGAATTAATTGAATTATTTAAGAATTAATTTGTATTTGAGTTAAATAAAATAAAATTAAATTAATTTGAATTAATTAAGATTTGATTGAATTAAGTTGAATTAATTTAGAATTTGAATTAATTAAAGATTAAATTGAATTAATTATGATTTAATTTGAATTAATTATGATTTAATTTGAATTAATTAAGATTTAATTTGAATTAATTAAGACTTAATTTGAACTAATTAGGATTTAATTTGAATTAATTAGGATTTAATTTGCATTAATTAAGATTTAATTTGAATAATTAAGATTTAATTCGAATTAATTAAAA
>JAGFNQ010004757.1:589185-761397 GCA_024364735.1 Boesenbergia rotunda | reverse complement strand
GCCATCATGAGGGCGCCCAGGAGGTCCGGGGTGCCCTGGTCAAAGGTTTTATCAGCTGCGGTGAGGTCGGCGCAAGGATAAAGTTTGACCGGGTTTATCGGGGCGCCCCCAGTGTCCAGGGCGCCCCCCAGCGTCCAGGGCGCCCCCAGGAGGCCTATATAAGGGGCTTCGACCCCTTTGCTTCAAAAACAACTTCCAAGAGCGATCCCAAGCCTTCTGACCGACGACAACACGCTAGAGACGAGGCTCTACGACCGGGAGGCTCCAGGAGGAGGTGCGCGGCACTTCGGAGGTCCAGATCGGCCGAGCTTCTGACTTTGTCTCGTTGGTTTGCTTTTTAATTACTGTACTTAAATTTCTATATTATTGCTTGTAATATTGCACTGTAAGTCGGGTTTCTCCGCCTCCGGAAAGTCCGGAAAGGAGACCAATAGTCGACGGGCGTTCCCGTGCATAGGCCTTGGATGTACTGACCCTGGGGGGTCGGGAACCAAGTAAAAATCCGCTGTGTACCTGTGTTCGTTTTGTTTTTATTTTCTGCTGCACTAACGATCTGAATAGTTTTACGAACGAAGATTTCCGAAAGGTTTTCACTATCGATATTCACCCCCCCTCTATCGACGGCACCGGTCCTACAATTGGTATTAGAGCCGAGCCGCTCTTCACCGGACTAACCGCCGACGGAGCAACGACGCTAGGAGTTGAGGGGGAGCCCAGGGGTGAATCAGGTACAATTTTTTTATGTCAAATTTTAAGTTGCATATTATTTGTTTCACGTGCAGGGAGAGAGGGCACTACAAAAATCAGTGCCCTACTCGTAAGAATCGTTCGTCACCGGCGGCAAAGGAGGTACCAGCTCCAGGAAACCGGAGGGACAAAAGTCACGTACAATGCTTCAAATGCAAGAAATACGGACATTACAAAAATAAGTGTTCGGCGAAGGTACGTAAGATTTACATTCCAAAAGTTTTACAATTTCCTGCACTGTCTTTTGATAATTCAGTTAATTTTTCTGATAAATTAAATTTTCTGCATAGTAGATTAAATTTTTTGCACGAAAAATTAGAAAATACGGATATGATTAAAATATCTAAAATTAACTATTTAATTATTAATATCAATTCAATAATTGCTAAAATTAATTCTGATATTAAATCTAAAATAAACTCTGATAATTCTACAGATAATGATACAATTAATTCTAGTTCTAAATCTGAAATTAATCCCGAATTTGAATTCAAAAATCCTAAGGATAAATTCGAATTCAAATTTGAAAATCCTAAGGATAAAGCTGATTTCAAAAATCTTAAGGATAATTCTAAATTTGAAATTCTTTAGATGATTACAAATTCAAATTTGAAAATCCGTTGTACAAATCTGAATTTGAATCTGAAAATCATAAGGATAATCAAGAAATTAATTCTGAAAATCTTAAAGATAATCCAGAAATTAATTCTAAGGATAATCTAGAGATTAATTCTGGATGTCTGGAAAATATTGAAGATATATCTGAGGATAACTCTGAGGATAATTCTGAAAATAAAAATCTCCTAGATAATAACTTAATCATAGATAATATTGAATATTATTATAAAACTTTAACTAATGGCCCAATTTACTCCACCTACTGTAAGGATATTGAAAAATCAAATCTTAAAGAGGATATGGAACTATCTAAGATAAAGGCCATAATCAATAAAAATTACAAAAATTCAAATAAATCAAAATTATTAGAAAAACTTGAAAAGAAAGATAAAGATGAAGAAGAAATTCTCGAAATAATGAAAATGGTGAATTTAAACCCACAATTATTAATTAATCATCATAACCTAAAAAAAACTTTAATTAAATTTTAATTAAACTCAAATTAATTTTTAATAATTCAAATTAATTAATTCTTAATAATTCAAATTAATTAGTTTTCAAATAATTCTTAATAATTCGAATTAAATTCAAATTAAATCTTAAATAAATTCAATTAAATTAAATCCTAATTAATCTTAATTAAATTCAAATTAAATCTTAAATAAATTCAATTAAATTAATCCTAATTAATCTTAATTAAATTCAAATTAATTCTTAAATTAATCTTAATTAAATTCAAATTAAATCTTAAATTAATCTTAATTAAATTCGAATTAAATCTTAAATTAATCTTAATTAAATTCAAATTAAATCTTAAATTAATCTTAATTAAATTCAAATTAAAGTCAAAATTAAATTAATTCAAATTAATTAAAACTTAATTAATCAAATTCGAATTAATTAAATTAAATTAAAATTAATTAAATCTTAATTAAATTATAATTAACTCAAATTAAATCTTAATTAAAATTAATTAAATCTTAATTATTCAAGGTAAACTTAATTCAAAGTTAAATTAAATTCAAAGTTAAACTTAAATTAAATTCAAAATAAAATTAAATTTAAATTTAAATTAAGTTTAAATTTAAATTAAAATTCAACCTTAAATTAAATTCAAATTCAAACTTAAATAAAATTCAAATTCAAATTTAATTTAATCCAAATTAATTGAAACTTAACTTTATGAATTCTCAATTGATTAATTAATTCAATCAATTCTTAATTAACCTGAATTCAACTAAAATCTTAAATAACTTAAACTCAAACTAAAATAAAATTTTACCCAAACTATAACAATTAAAATTAATAACATTAAATATGTCAAAGTGGGTTGACATATTCGCAGGTTCACTCGACATGTATCAAATCGGGAATTTGATACATTTTAGAAACTTAAATAAAATTATTTGACTTGTTTGACTCATGCATAACTGCCATGACATGCATCTGCTATTCTTTTAAATAATATATGACATGTCATTCATATTTAAATTTTATGTATATATTAGAACGGCTATAGGAAAAAGAATAATTGAAACTTGATCAACCTAGTATTGGGTGGCGGTAAGATGATAGTACGTTAGGGAAGCCAATTCTAATAAGGTCAAGTATACTTGGTCTCTTTAGACTGGTAAAACTAGCCGAAGCTACCGATCCAAGACCCAAACTAGTTAGACCAGAATTTTTCAAAAAGTGATTTTGAAAATGAAATTGCATTAAAAGGCTTTGTCAAGGAAAGAGTTGATGATCCAATAAGGCTACGACCAAAGAAGGCATAGTGCCTCGCCAAGACCTGGAAGCCAATTTTTGAAATTCAAATTCAAGTTACTTCTTGTCAAATTCAAATCTAACACAAGCTTCAATTAAAACTTAGAGTTAATAATAAATTAAGAAAAATGATTCAAGCATCTCACAATACACCTATAAGGCAATCATGCTTGTTGTATTGATACATCTAAAATGGGTGAGATGTTAAGGACTAATAAATTGAAAAGTGTTTTTCAAAATTGTTTTTCAAAATCATTAGAATATTTTTCTAAAAATTTATTTTCAAAATAGTGTTTCAACATAATAATGTTTTTATGGAATTCATGCTTGTCTGATTGAATATACATATTATACGATTTTCAAAAATTATATCCTTTCAAAAATTGTTTGACTCACTTAATTAGACACAAGCCTCTTAGGACAACACTAAAGTTCCTTAAGACACATAGATAGAGTCAAACGGTATCGGACACAGGGGGAGTGATTTTCATTTTTTTTTGGCTTTCGAAATCTACACTGTAAAAATTACTATTATTTGAAAATACTTTTCGAAAACTGAGCTTTAAATCGTTATCATTTGTGTTTTTCGAAAAAAAAAGGTTTATGTTGTAAAATTTATCTATCTTGTTTGATTTTGATAAACCCTAAAGACACAGAGGAAAGTCCAACTCATAATCTACAAGGACTCCTAGAATGTGTCAACTTTAGGGGGAGTATAAATCAAACTTCAGAACTAATCTTGTTTAATTAATTGTTTTGAAATTATTAGATAATTTCTTTAATTTGAATCAAACCTTAAGACTTAGAGGAAGAGTACTTGTGGTCAACAAGCTTCCCAGGATTGAGTCAAGTTTAGGGGGAGATCAAATTAAAAGAATTATTGAATATCTCAAATGTTTTCATGCGCTGTATTTTCAAATCTTGATAGAAACATAAGTAGTTTTTCAAAATACTATTAGTCTATTGTTTTCGTGTGACCTATGAAATTATCTTTGAAACAATATTTACTTGAGTTTGAAGAAATTCCAGGACACTTAGGAAATGTCCTTGTAGTCAACAAGGTTTCCCAGGATAGTGTCAGACTGGAAGATAAACCAAATCAAGTAATGTATTGAGTCTTCAAAAGTTCACACATTTTTCAAAATCCACTAGCATATGTTTTCAAAAGTATTATCATTTTTTTAAAAAATCTATTAATACTGGAAAAGAAACTTTGAAAAATTTCCAGGACACTTAGGAAAATGTCCTTGTAGTCAACAAGGTTTCCCAGGATTGTGTCAGACTGGAAAAGAAACTTCGTCAAGTAAAATATTATGTTTCAAAAATTACTTATATTTCTCAAAGTCTCATCTCTTTCAAAAACAGTTAAGTGCTTACAAAATAAGCATAATATTTATATTTTCCAAAATAACATTTTTTTCAAAAGTTATGCATTTTCAAAAAGTACTTTATATCCTTCAAAAAATTACAAATTCCTTCAAAAGTACATGCATGTTGTTAAAGATCATTTTTAATTGTACTTTTCGAAGCGCATAACATCTTTTTCAAAATTATGCACCTCTTTTTAAAAATGCAATATAATTATATTCAAAATACAATGCTTTCAAATTTCTGCACAAGTATTTTTCAAAAAGAACCAAAATTTTTCATTGTTGGTGCAAGTATTTTCTTGTATTTTTTTTGATGTATGACAAAGGGGGAGAGGTATGCTCTTAAGTTTTTCTTATATTTCCTAGAGGATCAAAAATTAGAAATTTTTTCTTATTTTCCTAGAGGATCAAAAATATGTTCAAAACAAAGGTCATTTTTTTGTTTGATCTCAAGGATAGTTAGCCCCTTAAACCAATCTAACTTAAGTTATTATCAAACATCAAAAAGGGAGAGATTGTTGGTGCAAGTTGCATCAATGATATTCCTCTTTAAGTGTTTTAATGTTTGACAATATACTTAAGTCAGTGGTACATTGAACAGACAAAGGGGAGTAAGAGAGAAGTAACCAATGCTGAAGAAAAGTCCTAGTTAATCTAGGCATCGAAACCCTAAGTCCCAGCGAAGGGCTGCTGGGCACCTAGCAAAGGGCTGCTAGGTATCGAAACCTCAAGACCTAGCGAAGGGCTGCTAGGCACCTAGCAAAGGGCTGCTAGGTATCGAAACCTTAAGACCAAGCGAAGGGCTGCTAGGCACCTAGCGAAGGGCAGCTAGGTATCGAAACCCCAAGACCTAGCGAAGGGCTGCTAGGCACCTAGCGAAGGGCTGCTAGGCATAGAAGACCTAGCGAAGGGCTGCTAGGCACCTGGCGAAGGATTGCTAGGGAATGAAGTCTTGGTCCGAGGGACTAAGCAACTTAGCTGAGCGATGACTAAGGACAGGAGTAGAGACGGGTCAGGGTTTGGGCGTCTCGAGATCCGGAAGTATCGGAAGCTAAGCAAAAGTCCACCCGAAGGGCTGGGTGGCAACCGTCTCCTGAAAGGAGTAGGTGAAGGGCGAGTTCTCGGGGATAGGAACTCGTGCTGGTTCGACCTAGGGTTTCGTGCAAATCCGAAGTCTGAACCAAGTCCTTAAGCTCAATATTCTATGCATATATGCTTTGTGTTTGTGTATCTTGCAGGTAACAAGAACCGGAGACAAAGCAAGCAGAAAAACCAGCTGTGCAGTCATTATGCAGGGCGCCCCCCCCCCATCAAGGAGGGCGCCCCCATCATCCAGGGCACCCTCAACAGCCAGGGCGCCCTGAGCCAAATGTAAAAATGCAGTAAACGTGAAGTAGGCAGAACAGGTGTCAAGCGGGGCGCCCGGAGCGTCCGGAGCGCCCTGGTTCAAAGCTGTATTTGCAGTTTCGAACCCAAAACACAGATAAGCCATCATGAGGGCGCCCGAGAGGTCCGGGGTACCCTGGTCAAAGGTTTTATCAGCTGCGGCGAGGTCGACGCAAGGATAAAGTTTGACCGGTTTATCGGGGCGCCCCCAGCGTCCAGGGCGCCCTAGGAGGCCTATATAAGGGGCTTCGACCCCTTTGCTTCAAAAATAACTTCCAAGAGCGATCCCAAGCCTTCTGACCGACGACAACATGCTAGAGACGAGGCTCTACGACCGGGAGGCTCTAGGAGGAGGTGCGCGGCACTTCGGAGGTCCAGATCGGCCGAGCTTCTGACTTTGTCTCGTTGGTTTGCTTTTTAATTACTGTACTTAAATTTCTATATTATTGCTTGTAATATTGCACTGTAAGTCGGGTTTCTCCGCCTCCGGAAAGTCCGAAAAGGAGACCAATAGTCGACGGGCGTTCCCGTGCATAGGCCTTGGATGTACTGACCCTGGGGGTCGGGAACCAAGTAAAAATCCGCTGTGTACCTGTGTTCGTTTTGTTTTTATTTTCCACTGCACTAACGATCTGAATAGTTTTACGAATGAAGATTTCCGAAAGGTTTTCACTATCGATATTCACCCCCCCTCTATCGACGGCACCGGTCCTACAAGTATATGCTGTGGGTAATTATCGAAATTTGGGGACCAAATTTTTATTACAGGGGAGAATGTTAAATACGGCAAAAAAAATAGTAAAATAAATTTTCGAAAAACATACTGGAAGATTTAGGGTTATCAAGAGCGTAAGTAGTTTAACCCTAAAAATTATTTGAGGTTAAATTATAATAAATGGAAGGGTTAAAGGGTTAAAACCTTTAACCTAAGGGTCGAGGGTGAATTTGAGAAAAGTGAGGGTCTTTTCTGCAAAAGACCCCCCTTCTTTATTAAAGCTCTTCCTTCCCTCTCGTGCCCTAGCCGCAGACGTGCCGCCCCCTTCCTCCTTTCATTTTCTTCTTCCTCCCCTCGTGAAACCGCAGCCAAGCGCCGACTCGATTCCCTTCCTCTCCCCTTCGCGTGACCTAGCCGCAAGAGAAGCCCTTCCTCCTCATCTCTTCTCTTCCATTATTTCGCGAACCCAAGTCGCAACCTATCTCCATCAGATGACTACTCCTTCTACTAACCTTGCACACACAGACGAAGGATGACGCTAGGTTGCCGTCGGAGGAGGTTTGCGATGTCGAAAATCTGAGATTCTTGTTGCTTCTGAGGATCCCTAATTACTCCTTCTGATCGCAACTGTTTGAGGTCACGAATTTCAGGTAAGGATCACCATCTAGGCTTAGGCTTGGATGGATTCCGGATTGGGATCAGATAGGTGGAAGTTATCATATTAGGTTTGATTGTAAGCCTGATTGGAGTTGTGACTGCTGGTTTGATCTCCTGTTGTCAGGGAATTGTAGACTTGCGGTTCCTTGCTGATCGCCGGAGCTGTGGAGCATCGCCGGTGATCAACTGAGGTAAGATTCAACTACTTTAGTGTTGAGATTCGATACTGATCTGTTTCCATTAGGTGAGAATCGATTGTAGATCAGTTTGAGATTTCTATTCTTGGGTTGGACCTGGTTTCAGATTTGATCTTCGTTGGTTTTGTGTTCTCGAATTCTGTAGATGAGGGCAGTTTTGAATTCCTGTTTAGGTGGGTGTGGTTCTGCCCTTTTGTCGTAAGTCCATCTCGTGGACCAAGCTGAAAAAGGAGGGGATACATGTGATGTTTAGTTTTCTAGATAATCTGTAATTTAAGTAAGCTCTTAGGGGGTTGATTGATTTGGGAGAAATAATGGTGGATGGTTCTGATAGGTTAATAATGTTGTAAATATTTTCCTAATCAGATTTGTCGTAGCCTTGAGTGGGAGTTGAAACCTTTGGCAGCATCTTGATTTTTGCTTGCCGAGAGCTTTTGGAAGAGCTATTGATTAACCTACGGGTTAGGTTCTGTTTGGAATTTAAACCTAATGAGTTAACTTGGTAAATTTGGATTCCAAAACCTAATTGGAATCTGATCGTGGTAATTTGGGATAATTAAGGGTTAAACATCTAATTATGGTTAATTAGATGAAACGACGATAATTAAAAAGATCCTAATTACTGGAGATAGCTCGTTAGCTATAAATTACATATTTTTGTAGTTAAATCTTATGCCTTTGATACAAGGCATTGATTGGATTTATCATTGCTGATTAGCGGACAGGAGGTTCTTTCGGATACGAGCATCTTACGATTGAGGCAGGTACCCTTGACTTATCTTTTAGATATTGTCGTAATGCTATGCATTGTTTGTTATAGATAACAGTAAGTTTATATGCTATACCTACTTTAGTATACCTGTACTTAATATCTGTGGCTTATCCTTGAGGTTATCTCCTTTTTAACATCCTACAGTCTCAATAGTTGTTATGTGTATATATATGTGCATAGATGTAGTGATATGTTCCCTCGTATTCGACATGGATGGATCATTGGTTATTTTGTCAGTATACCTAGTAGGTTACTTGTATCCGATGATATAGTATTCAAACCTATATATAGTACACTGAGGTGATAGATGAGGACTTAGTGGGTATTGTATGTGTTCGTGCCATGCACCATCCTTGCATTGTTGCATGCTGACGATCATCGGCTCCTAAGTAGTCTGAGTCCATCGCCAGTTACATGAGGATATACACACACATCCACTCAGGGGTAGTGGCTGCCATAGAGTGTGTGCATTTGCCCTGTATTGCTCCGCACGGTCACTATTTGGAGGGTGGTTCCAGTGCGTGGTAGCAGCCAGGGATCCCTTCTCGTACAGAGACACGAGAAGATAAGAACGAGACTCCCCCATTGCTTGGGATAGGAGAGTGACCTCCGCCAGCATCCTGTCTACTCGGTCACTCAGGAGCGGTGATGGCAGAGTATGTACAGGTTGTCACATCTCTACCCACCCGGACGTTCATTTATGATAGGTGGACAGTGTCCTGACTGGGATCAGGGGGTGACACATGTCATTGCACCATGTGCATATTTTGCATCGTGCATTGTTTGCTGCATTTGATTTCTGCACTTGATTGACATGCATATACTGGAGACTTGTTTACTTGGATTATGTGTTAACTTGTTCCATAGGGAGTTATTTCATCGCTCTGCAGGATAGATGGATTCTGGTATGTACCTTCATTCAGTATCGTCAGTGAATACCCTTGTCTATTATTCATTTGAGACTGTATCAGCGTAGATTCTTATTGTTAGTATAGCATACTATACATATCTATTTAGGGTATCCGCTGAGTTCTTTTGGACTCACACCGTTACTATATTTTCCAATTTCAGGTTGATATTTTTAGTGATATGAGAGAAGTGTCCTAAGGCAATCGCCTTATGATTGTAATCATTTATTCTAATAAATGAATATTCACTATTTGAGTATACATGTTTGTGTATTTGATTGATCTCTTAAACTCATTTACTGAATGTCCGCAATACAATTCACAGCATGAGAGAATTTGTGATGAATTCACAACTAGTGATTATCACTACATGTGCAATTGTGAAGTATTGAAATTGTCCCTAGTCGATGAATTGATAAATACGGACACTATCAATACTGTTGAGACTAGCATGGGTTATTCTCTAATCAGCTGATTCTCACTGGTGGTGACATTGAGATGTCCGGAGATAAACATGAATGCTAGTTAAGGGAACTAGTTCATTGGAGTGACTGGCTGTAAAACTTCATATGGTAGTCTACATATAGATATGTCAGTGAAGTTCTTACTGCAGCTTAAGTGTGATGTTCCTTTGACTTGCGGTGTTCAAGTTATCTTGGTCATGGAGACTTATACTTTGACATCTTAAGCAAGCATCTCCAAGGAGGTGTGGACCCAGGATGATTGGGTATAAGCCGAAGTGCCCGAAGATGTTTGAACAGCCTACAAAGGATTCACCACTCCTTGCGAGGAGATGTATACCCGAGGCCTATCGTCAGATTATTACTCGAAGCCTCTGGCCAGAGCATGACATGTTCAGAGTATGAATCTCTTAAATACATGAGAATAATTAGAATCCGTAGGACGAGAAAACGTTACTTGGGCTAGGTGTGACGTAGTCAGCCTAGTGGGGACTGACACACATAGACCATGTCCTGAACCAAGTGGGTATAAGATGGTGAAGGGAATGGGGCACGATTCATTATAGCTGCTGAAGGGTTTCAGAATTGTTTCTGAGGTCAACTGTTGATCTTTCGATTAATTGGGGATCATGATGTACTACTAGGTGCCACTCATGATCGTTCTATAATTGATTAATTATAGACGACCAATATAAATCGAAAGCCTATTTAGTCACACGCACTACGAGTAATCCGAGGGATTTAAAATGAGTTGAAAATTGAATTTTCCAATAAAGAGAGATTAAGTTTGGTTGAGCCAAACGATAAGTCGAATCTGAATTTTTCAGAGACGCATCGGAAGCGTAAAATGGCTAAGTCTTTTGAATACTTAATAGATGAATTAAATAAGTTTAATTCATTGGGGCTTGGCTTGGATGGGCCGGCCAAAGAAGGCCTCCATTCTCTTTGCTTGGCCGGCCACAACAAAGGGAGAGAACCAAGTTTTTGGTTCAATTTATAAAATAAACCAAGTGTGGTTTGTTTTATAAAATTATGGATGATATAAATTTTTATATAATAAACCAAGGTTTGGTTTATTTTTCATGGAAATTAAAATGAACCATGGATTGGTTTATTTTATAAAATCAATCATGGATTGATTTACCATGATAAGGAAATTTATTCCATAGGAGAGAAGAGACTTGATTGATTTTTTATCATGAATTAAAATATGATTTTAACCATGATATAAAATCAAACTTGGCATGATGGATTAAGTTATTCCATATTTGAGAGGCTTGATCGTTGAGAGGCCACTATATAAAGGACCCAAGGCAAGGCTTGGGTGATAATCATAGAGATGAAGGCATAGGCTCTCTCCCTCTCTTTCTCTCCTGCTCTTCTCCCCTTCTTGCCGTGCGCCAACCAGCCCCAAGAAGGAGCACCAGCCGGCCGCCCCTGCCCTTTCCCTACCGTCCACCACCTGCTGCCGGAGAAGGAAGCTCCGGCCATCTTTTGGCCGGAAGAAGGTGCTACCGGAATTAGAGTTTGCCGCAAGGATCTTTTGCCGCAAGCCTCTTCTTTTGCTTCACTGGAATTTTGATTCCGGCCATCCTTTTGTGGTTAGTCTTCTGACTTCTCTCTTGGTTTTTCTCGTCGCGTTCTCGGAGAATCTAGTAGTTCTCAAGAACATGAAACTCGTGGCTTTGCGAAGTCATCCCGAAGATACTCGGCGTGGACGCGAATAGAGGCGGAGCTTCCAAGGGGCGCTTACAGTTGGATCTCGTCCCTTCCTTCGAGTTACGCGAGGTAATACGTAAATTAGTTTATGTTTCTGCAAAATTTTATATATATGATCATGTCTACACAAGATAAAATTGTATGCTTAGATGTGTGGTTAAATAATTTAAGAATTATTTATGCTAAACCTTCCGCTGCACGTAATTAATTTTAAAATTACGAACCCGCATCCATGTCAACATGCACCCGGTCCCAACAGTGGTATTAGAGCCGAGGTTTGTGTTCGACATAATCATATAATTGTTTTGCGGAAAGCTTTATCATGATCTTAATTTTGAAAAATTTTCAATTATGGAAACTTTCCAAGTATGGTAAATTTTCGATTTAGGAATTTCAAAGTTTGGAAATCCTCACGAAATTTTGCAAACTTTTGAAATATCTCTGTTTCTGAAATTTTATGATAATTGTGAAAACTTTCCATTTTTGGAAACTTTCCAATTTTGGAAATTTCCTATTTTGAAATTTTCTAATTTTGGAAAAACGTATGTTTTCTTTGTACCAGAAACTTACAATTATTCTAAAAACCTTTTATTTTTGGAAACTTTCTATTTATGGAAGCTCGCAATTTTGGGCACTTTCTTTCAAGAAAGTCTAGACAAATTATGGGAATATTAATTGGCATTTAAATTTATAATTGGAAATTAAATTATTTACAAAATTCTTTATTTTGGATTAAGCCTCGGGGAGCCGTCCAATTTAAAGTTAGTTGTTATAATTAAATTTCCTAAATTGAATTTAAGCTGTCAAATGTTTAATTTGGATTGAGCCTCGGGAGCCGTCCAAATTAAGTTATTGATATTAATTTTTCATAAATAAAATATATGATCAAATCTTGGAAATTTTTGAGGTGATTCTCAAACGATAATTTCCTTATTTGATTTATGAGGTGATGCTCTTACATATTATTGTCTCCAAAATTAATTAGGAAAATTGTTTCCTATAGAGTATATTTCCTTAAATAAGATTTTCATGAAAATAATATATGGTTGAATTAAGGGAATCTGTCTCTTAATTTAATAAGATTTGATTTAGAAAAATCAAAGTCTTAAACATATTATTTCCGAAATTGATTATGATAATTTAGGAAATTGTTTCCCAAAACAATTCCTTGAATAAAGTATGAAATTAGAATTAGGAAATCCGGTTCCTAATTAAATTAATGAGACTTGATAAATTAAGTCACATACATACTTTATTAAGGAAATTGTTAGAACATGACATAATTATATGTCATGAATGTGCATAAAAGAAAAGGATGAGACTCAAACCCTCTTACAAAATATTAAGGCCAACACCTTCCATTAATATGGTTAGAACCGGAGTTTTGTTTCTCGTTTGGGTTGATGGACACATCCATGCCCGGCTTGAACCTCAACATGTTCAAACCATGTAATTAATTTATGATTAATATAGTTGGAGTTAGAGGTCAATTCTTAGTTTTGGTTGTTGGACACATCCAAGCCTAACTAAACGGTTGAATGAGCTCCAACCATATTAAAAGTATTTCTTGATTAATGGGTCAGCCTTAAGCTTGGAGCATCGATTTGTTGTGCCACAGCTAAGGTCGATGTAAAGAGAGGTGCAATTGGGTGCTATGTATATTGTTGCATACTTGTTAATGAGTTAACAACCCAATGATTTATGCAAACATTCAATTAGTTGATAGCATAATGTGATAGTTACATATGTATAATATGTAATCGGTATAATTACCTACCTTCATAGCTAAGAATAACTTGATGGACTCTAGCCATGGTTGTTCTTATCTATGGTTGGATATCAACCTATTTGGAGATGTTCCTACGATCTCCCGAATTGATAAAAAGGGTTATTCAATTCGAAAAATAAATAGGATTTAATTAATGTATATTGATGCATTCTTTATCATTCTCATCACATAACCTCAATTTATATTTCTAGAATAATCACCTGATCATGTCTTCCCTGAATTTACGTTCCATTTTGGACACCAATAAGCTGACTGGGCCAAACTTCATGGACTGGCTTCGAAACCTGAGGATAGTCCTCAAGGCAGAAAAGCTTGTTTATGTCCTTGAAGAACAACTTCCCAACCATCCTCCTGAAGATGCAACTCCAGACCAGTTAGTGGCCTATCAGAAACATGTGGCCGATTCTGAACTTGCGAGTTGCATCATGCTGGCCGCTATGGTACCTGAGCTACAAAAGCAGCATGAGCATATGGATGCTCATACCATCGTCTTCCATCTTCATGAGTTGTTTGACGAGCAGGCGAGATCCGAAAGGTTTGAGATCTCCAGACTCCTCTTCACCTCTAAGATGCAGGAAGGCACTTCTGTTTCACAGTTTGTGTTGAAGATGTTGGGGTACATTAAGCGACTAGGCACACTCGGATTTGCAATGGATCACGAACTAAGTATTGACTTAATTCTACATTGTTTGCCCAAGAGTTACTCACAGTTTGTGATGAACTATCGGATGAACAAACTGGAGACTACCATTCCTGAGTTGCTTAACTTGCTGAAGACTATAGAGCCTTCTGTAAAGCAGGATAAAAGACGGTACTGTTAGTTGGTTCCTCAAAGAAAGGCTCTAAGAGGAAGCCCAAAGAACAAAATAAGGGAAAGAAGAAAAAGGCCAAAAAGATTGAAAAGGCACCTAAAGGCACTTGCCATCACTGCGGCAAGGAGGGCCACTGGCGAAGAAACTGCAAGGTTTATCTTGAGTCCTTGATGAAGAAGGCATCCGATGCCCCATCCTCTTCAGGTATCTTCGTTATTGAATGTCACTCTATTTCCTCGGACACCTGGGTACTTATACTGGGTGTAGCTCACATATATGTAATGACATACAGGGGCTAAGGAATAGAAGAAGACTCGTCGAGGGAGAAGCGAATTTGCGAGTTGGAAATGGAGCAAAGATTACTGCTGTTGCCATCAGAACATATTTGCTAAAGCTCCCTACTGGACTTGTCTTAGAATTGGATAATTGTTATTTTGTTCCTTCGTTAATAAAGAATATTGTATCTATTTCATGCTTGAATGAAAAGGGTTATCATTTAACTTTTAGTAACAATTGTTGTTACATAACTTTAAATGGTGTTCTTTATGGGACCGAAACTTTATGCAATGGTATCTACACGTTAGATTTATCCGGTGACGTTTTCAATATCGAAGTTAGCAACAAACGTGCTCGAATAGATAATCAAATAGACTCCTATACGTGGCATTGTCGTCTTGGCCATGTAAGTAAGAAATGCATGACCAAATTACACCAATGTGGAATTCTGGAATCATTTGAACCTGGTTCATTTGATACATGTGAATCATGCTTAAAAGGCAAGATGACCAAATTATCCTTTTCCGAAAAAGGTAAACTAGTGGGAGAATTGCTTAGTATGTGGACCAATGTCAACTCTTGCACAAGGAGGCTATAGCTACTTCATTACCTTTATCGATGATCACTTACGATTCGGGTATGTGTTCTTAATGAAACACAAATCTGAAGCTTTTGAGAAATTCAAAGAGTTCAGAAATGAAGTAGAGAAACAGCTTGGCAAAAGTATTAAGATATTTCGATCCAATCGGGGTGGTGAATACTTAAGTCAAGAGTTTTAAGATTATCTTAGGGACAATGGGATATTGTCTTAATGGACTACGTCATATACACCACAGCATAATGGTGTATCTGAGAGGCGTAACCGAACCTTGATGGACATGGTTAGATCTATGATGAATCATGCAACTCTTCCAAAATCCTTTTGGGGCTATGCGCTTAAGATAGCTGTTTACTTACTAAACAGAGTCCCGACCAAGGTAGTCTCTACTACTCCATATGAGACGTGGAATAGTAAAAAACCTCATTTATCTCACCTAAAGATATGGGATTGTCCTGCTTATGTAAAGCGGACTATATCAGACAATTGGATGCTAAGTCTGATAAATGTCTATTTATTGGATACCCTAAGAAAATGAAAGGTTACCAATTCTATTATCCCTTGGAACAAAAGGTGTTTGTTTCAAGGCATGCTGTATTTCTAGAAAAAGAATTTCTTTTACAAGAAAACAGTGGGAGTAGCATTGAACTTGAAGAAGTTCAAGAAACTCCAATAGACATTACAGAGACACCTAGTCTAGACCCACAACCAATAACTCATAATGATGAGCTATCAGTTGAACCTAAAACAACACCACTTCTTCGTAGGTTTGATAGGACACGCAATATTCCAGAGAGATACGGATTTTTCATAAGTGAATCGAACGACGTGTTACTCATTAACGATGACGAACCTATCAGTTATGAAGATGTTCTGAAAAATTTAGAAAGGGATAAATGGCTTGAAGCCATGAAGTCGAAAATGAATTCCATGTACAAAAATCAAGTATGGGACTTGGTTAACCCACCTGAAGGGATTAAGCCCATAGGGTGCAAGTGGGTTTTCAAGAAGAAAACCAACATGGAAGGTAATGTTGTTACCTTTAAGGCTAGATTAGTGGCAAAAGGATATCGTCAGAAACAAGGAATTGATTATGACAAAACCTATTCGCCAGTAGCTATGCTTAAATCCATTCGGATGCTCCTGGCCATAGCAGCTCATTATGATTATGAGATATGGCAAATGGATGTGAAAATAGCTTTCCTTAATGGAAACCTGCTTGAGGATGTATACATGATACAACCTGAAGGTTTCACATCGGTTAATAAAACCAAAGTATGCAAGCTTCGACGATCCATATATGGACTAAAGCAAGCATCCAGGAGCTGGAACATCCGTTTTGATGAGACAATCAAAGAGTTTGATTTCTCACAAAATCCTGACGAACCTTGTGTGTGCAAGAAGGTTAGTGGGAGTGTAGTCGTATTCCTAGTGTTATATGTCGATGACATATTACTTATAGGAAACGATATATCAGTCTTACAGTCAGTTAAAATTTGGTTGTCCAAAACATTCTCCATGAAAGACCTGGGAGAAGCAACCTATATCCTTGGGATTAGAATCTATAGAGATAGATCAAAACGGTTGCATGGTCTTTCACAGTCTACATATATAGACCGAGTGCTAGAAAGGTTTAGCATGTCGGAATACAAGAAAGGTTACCTTCCCATCAGGCATAGGATCAACCTTTCGAAGTCTATGAGTCCGCGCACAGAAGACGAGAGGATTTGCATGAATAAGATTCCTTATGCATCCACGATAGGATCTATCATGTATGCTATGTTATGTACTAGGCCCGATGTATCGTATGCTCTGAGCGTCACAAGCAGATACCAGTCTGATCCAGGAATGGATCATTGGGCGGCTGTCAAGACAATTCTCAAGTACTTAAGAAACACTAAGGATGTGTTCTTAATATATGGAGAAGGTCATATGGTAATACGTGGGTATACAGATGTCAGTTTCCAGACAGATAAGGATGACTCCAAATCTCAGTCCGGATACGTATTTATTTTGAATGGAGGCACAATAAGTTGGAAGAGTTCCAAGCAAGACACCATAGCGGATTCTACCATGGAAGCGGAATATATTGCAGCTTCGGAAGCAGCAAAGGAAGCAGTCTGGATCAAAAGTTTGTCTCAGAACTTGGTGTGGTTCCAACCATTGATGAAGCAATACCGGTTTACTGCGACAACAATGGAGCTATTGCACAAGCAAAGGAACCAAGGTCTCATCAGCGATCCAAACATGTGCTTCGCCGCTATCATCTGATTAGAGAGATTATAAGTAGGAATGATATACAAATTGAGAGAATTCCAACTGAAAGGAATTTAGCGGATCCTTTAACTAAGGTCTTGCCTCAAAGCAAGTTTGAGCGTCATATTAGAGCCTGTGGTATTGGGTACCGTAGCGATTGACATTAGGCCAAGTGGGAGTTTGTTAGTGATATGAGAGAAGTGTCCTAAAGCAATCGCCTTATGATTGTAATCATTTATTTTAATAAATGAATAATCACTATTTGAGTATACATGTTTGTGTATTTGATTGAAATCTTAAACTCATTTACTGAATGTCCGCAATACAATTCACAGCATGAGAGAATTTGTGATGAATTCACAACTAGTGATTATCTTTACATGTGCAATTGTGAAGTATTGAAATTGTCCCTAGTCGATGAATTGATAAATACGGACACTATCAATACTGTTGAGACTAGCATGGGTTATTCTCTAATCAGCTGATTCTCACTGGGTGGTGACATTGAGATGTCCGGAGATAAACATGAATGCTAGTTAAGGGAACTAGTTCATTGGAGTGACTGGCTGTAAAACTTCATATGGTAGTCTACATATAGATATGTCAGTGAAGTTCTTACTGCAGCTTAAGTGCGATGTTCCTTTGACTTGCGGTGTTCAAGTTATCTTGGTCATGGAGACTTATACTTTGACATCTTAAGCAAGCATCTCCAAGGAGGTGTGGACCCAGGATGATTGGGTATAAGCCGAAGTGCCCGAAGATGTTTGAATAACCTACAAAGGATTCACCACTCCTTGCGAGGAGATGTATACCCGAGGCCTATCGTCGGATTATTACTCGAAGCCTCTGGCCAGAGCATGACATATTCAGAGTATGAATCTCTTAAATACATGAGAGTAATTAGAATCCGTAGGACGAGAAAACGTTACTTGGGCTAGGTGTGACGTAGTCAGCCTAGTGGGACTGACACACATAGACCATGTCCTGAACCAAGTGGGTATAAGATGGTGAAGGGAATGGGGCACGATTTATTATAGCTGCTGAAGGGTTTCAGAATTGTTTCTGAGGTCAACCGTTGATCTTTCGATTAATTGGGGATCATGATGTACTACTAGGTGCCACTCATGATCGTTCTATAATTAATTAATTATAGACAGCCAACATAAATCGAAAGCCTATTTAGTCACACGCACTATGAGTAATCCGAGGGATTTAAAACGAGTTGAAAATCAGATTTTCCAATCAAGAGAGATTAAGTTTGGTTGAGCCAAACGATAAGTCGAATCTGAATTTTTCAGAGACGCATCGGAAGCGTAAAATGACTAAGTCTTTTGAAGACTTAATAGATAAATTAAATAAGTTTAATTCATTGAGGCTTGGCTTGGATGGGCCGGCCAAAGAGGGCCTCCATTCTCTTTGCTTGGTCGGCCACAACAAAGGGAGAAAACTAAGTTTTTGGTTCAATTTATAAAATAAACCAAGTGTGGTTTGTTTTATAAAATTATGGATGATATAAATTTTTATATAATAAACCAAGGTTTGGTTTATTTTTCATGGAAATTAAAATGAACCATGGATTGGTTTATTTTATAAAATCAATCATGGATTGATTTACCATGATAAGGAAATTTATTCCATAGGAGAGAAGAGACTTGATTGATTTTTTATCATGAATTAAAATATGATTTTAACCATGATATAAAATCAACCTTGGCATGATGGAATAAGTTATTCCATATTTGAGAGACTTGATGGTTGAGAGACCACTATATAAAGGACCCAAGGCAAGGCTTGGGTGATAATCATAGAGATGAAAGCATAGGCTCTCTCCCTCTCTTTCTCTCCTTCTCTTCTCCCTTCTTGCCGTGCGCCAACCAGCCCCAAGAAGGAGCACCAGCCGGCCACCCCTGCCCTTTCCCTGCCGACTGTAACGCCCGCTTTTTTTTCCATAAAGCGGCGTTACGTTAACATACTTAGGGCATGTAGACATCATAAGGCAGCGGAATAACTTTAATACTTACACATACATGCCCTACTACCATTCCTAACATAATGACATGGGAACTTGGCATATTAACTTCATACTTAGCATCATATCATACTTAGCATCATGTCATATAGTCGCATAAGTCATTATTCAAACACATAAGTAGCAAATATAAGGTTCTAGCATAAGACCGGTAAACATATTGTTTTCGTGGCCAAGTCACTACCACACACACACATTCTTGTCTTCCTGCTGCTTCCTCATTGTCCCCTGGCGTGATCTGCGGTATAAGGAAATAAGACTATAAGCACATTGGCTTAGTAAGACTCTTTCCTACTCACTAAACCATTCGTCATATCATACATGAATATATGAAACATTCAACATAGCATACATAATTATCATTGCATAATTCTTAACATGAACGTAAGCATATAACATGACTTTCTTTGACATAACATAAGCATATAACATGGTTCTTAACACAACATAAGCATAGCATGGTTCTTATCATAACATAAGCATGGCATGGTTCTTAACATAACATGAGCATAGCATGGTTCTTATCATAACATAAGCATAGCATGGTTCTTAACATAACATAAGCATAGCCTAATACATGACATAGACATAAACATAATTCAACTTAACATGGCATAATACATGACATAAACATAAACATAAATAAACATTCTTAACATGGCATGATACATGGCATAAACATAAACATAAAAGACATTCTTAACATGCATGATACATGGCATAAACATAAACGTAAAGAACATTCTTAGCATGCATGATACATGACATAAACATAAACGTAAAGCATGAACTAACCTGTATGGCATAAACATAGGCATGTTTTCTATCATATCATATGGGCATCTTCTTAACATAACCATAAGCATAAATCGTTTACTATCATGCATATTTCTTGACATGAGACATAAGTATAAGACATTACTATCATAGCATAATGCATAACATGAATGCATGAGTCTAATGCATATACATAAGGATGCTTAACTTTTAAAATCATACTTTTAAATACTTAAACATCATCATAACATCATTGGAGGTCCCCGGCTTGTACCACATACATACATCATAAGCGCGCATCCCTAAGTAAATACGAGGTCGCGAGCCCCGACCTACTAGGGTAAGGACAGCATAGTCGGTAGTCCCAGAACCGGGGCGTTCTTAAGGTGCCCATCCCTGTTGCACAGCTTCGGTAGTGCCAAACCATGGACAGCATAGTCGGTAGTCCAGAACCGGGGCGTTCTTAAGGTGCCCATCCCTTGGACCCATACTTCGGTCCGGTACAAGCCATTCATAAAGTAAAATACTTTACATGCTTCATCATTCATAAGACATGGCATACATCTTCATTCATAAAACATGGCATGCATCTTCATTCATAAAACATGGCATGCGTAACGACCCGGCCCGTCTACCGGCCCATTTACTGGTCCTCACGACCGTCGTACCGTCGACCATCGACCGTGCCGTCATTCATAAACATGGCATGCATCTTTATTCATAAACATAGCATGCCCTTTCATTCATAAACATAACATGCATCTTCATTCATAGAACATGACCTACTTACATAAACATCATTCTTATTCCTATAGCTTGCATGATCATGGCATATAAGGTAAACATTGCATTATATTCATTGAACGTGACATGTTTGCATAGTCATTTATCCTAATCCATAGAACTTGCATGATCATGATACATAAGGTAAACATTGCATTTCATACATAAGCATGGTATTCATCCCAAGCATACATAAGTAGGACTTCCATAAACATACTACCTATCATTCAAGTGCATGGCATAGGACATAAAATATTCATAAATAAACCCTATTAAGCATGGCATCCAATCATAAACATACAAACATGAAACATGGTGCTTAGAGTAGGGTTATAGGTAACTTAATTTCTACCACATGCTTGAACCTTTATATATACTTCATAATAAACCATAAACCATCATTCTTCAAACCCTAACTCCATCCAAACCCTAAATTCCTTGTTTGGCCGAAACCGATAGGGAAGGGTTCCATCATTCAATTAACATGTAAGATAGCATAAGGTAAAGAAACAACTATACATTACTTATAAGACCATGGGGAGCCATTAGGGCTCATGATTAGGGTTATCCCTAACCTTTAGCCCTCCTTCCTAGGGCTGGCCAAAACCCTACAAGGCCATGGGTGCATGGAAAAATTCCATAAAACCCCAATCAAACATTAAACACCAACCATACTCTACCATAGGGCCATTAGGACCCTTGCTTGAGGGAAGTCCTAACCTTTTTGCCCTAGACCCTTCTTGGCCGAAACTTACAAGGGTCACAAGACCTTGTGAAAATTCACCCAATTCACTTTAAACCTCCTTTTGAATCATGGGGATACCCAAAGTACATACTTGAAAGGTTAGTCCCAATCCTAACCAAAGAATCATGGTGAGAGTCCCAAACCCTAAGGGGTCTTTAGGGTACTCCAAAAATTCCCCAAAAATTATATTTATTCCATATTTATCATGATAATACATTAGAAAATATGATTTAGATTTTTAACATCATTACGGACCCAAAACCCATGGTGGCCGAATATGATAGGGGTCCAAAGCATAGTTTTCTCAACATCAAACTCAAAACCAACTTTATATTATGCTAAAAATCACAAAAAAACTATTATACCATAGGTGAGGGAGTCTTACCTTGGTTGATCTTGAGTATAAACCTTAGATTTGAAAGAAAGATGGAGATCTTGTTGCCTCTTGACCACCCCTAGCCTTTGTATCCTTATAGAAGCCTTGGATCTTGGGGATGAAGCCTAAGTGAACTTTTTCCAAGGGAGAACCCTCTCCTTGGGTTTCGGCTAGAATGAGGAAGGAGGGAGGAAGAATGGTGACTTGATGGAAGAAGAGAAGTAACCCCTCATGCCTCTCTTTATAACTCATCAAGGAGGGTAAGTGAAGAGTCATGGTGTCTCTTCATTTCCCCCTAAGCCTTAACCATAATCCACTTCATTTCCTCATAGCACTCCCTTGCTAGGTGAATTGGTTAGAGCATGCATGGTTGTACATGAGGTCCAAGGTTCAATCCTTGGTGCATGAACAATTTTTTTTTCCACTTATTTTTATTTTATTTTCCTAGTATTTTTGAAAATCCCTTAAAAATTCCCCCATAATTATGTTAATATTTCTTATTAAAATCCCTTTATATTTCTATAAATTTTTACCTAAAATTCATCAATAATCATGGTACTAGAAAGCCCATATAAGGCCCATTAGTGCCTATTTCCCCAATTTACATGGAAAGATCATGGATTTCTAGGTAAAAATTCGTGTTAATATCTCTAGATCCCTTGGAAAATTATCTAGTCATGCTCAATATTTTAAAGAAATATTAAGAAAATTTTCCAGGTCGTTACACCGACCACCACCTGATGCCGGAGAAGGAAGCTCCGGCCATCTTTTGGCCGGAAGAAGGTGCTGCCGGAATTAGAGTTTGCCGCAAGGATCTTTTGCCGCAAGCCTCTTCTTTTGCTTCGCCGGAATTTTGATTCCGGCCATCCTTTTGTTGTTAGTCTTCTGACTTCTCTCTTGGTTTTTCTCGTCGTGTTCTCGGAAAATCTAGTAGTTCTCGAGAACACGAAACTCGTGGCTTTGCGAAGTCATCCTGAAGATACTCGGCGTGGACGCGAATAGAGGTGGAGCTTCCAAGGGACGCTTACGGTTGGATCTCGTCCCTTCTATCGAGTTACGCGAGGTAATACGTAAATTATTTTATGTTTCTGCAAAATTTTAAATATATGATCATGTCTACACAAGATAAAATTGCATGCTTAGATGTGTGGTTAAATAATTTGAGAAATTATTTATGCTAAACCTGTTAATGCAGTCTGGCCCTGATTGTTGTTTTGGTGTTGACACCGATTTCAGTTTAAGTTGATTATGATTCTGATTATGATGATGATTAAGTCCTGATCAGTGATTTGGCAGGGGTTGATTGAAATCCTAACCTGGAGGGTTAGGTGTGAGAAATCTCGGTGAGTGAAACCGGGTCCTGGTGAGTGAAGCCAGGTGTTGGAAATCCCGGTGAGTGAAGCCCGGTCCTGGTGAGTGAAGCCAGGTGTTGGAAATCCCGGTGAGTGAAGCCAGGTCCTGGTGAGTGAAGCCAGGTGTTGAAAAGTCCTAATTCGGAAGAGGTGGGTGAAAAGTCCTAGCTTGGAGGGCTAGGTGAAAAGTCCTAGCTTGGAGGGCTAGTTGAAAAGTCCTAACTTGGAGGGTTAGGTGAAAAGTCCCATCTTGGAGAGTTAGGTGAAAAAGTCCTGGCTTGGAGGGTCAGGTCCTAGCTTGGAGGGCTAGGTTTGGAAAGTCCTAATCCGGAAGAGTTGGGTGAAATGTCCTAGCTTGGAGGGCTAGGTGAAAAGTCCTAACTTGGAGGGTTAGGTGCAAATTCCCAACTTGGAGGATTAGGTGAAAAATCCTTAGCTTGGAGGGCTAAGGTGGATGAAATCCTAACTTGTAGGGCTAGGTTGGAGCCCCTGGATCGGTCTGGTGACCGATCAGGGAGATTGGCACGGTGCTCCTTCGTGGATCGGTCTTGTGACCGATTCAGCGATGACTGATCGGTCTGGTGACCGATCAGGGAGTATGTGTTTCACTCACTGCACAGCTCCTGATCGGTCTAGTGACCGATCAGGGAGCCTACAGTGAGTTGAGTTCCCCTGCTGATCTACTCCTGATCGTTCTGTTGACCGATCAGGGATACTATTCAGATCGGACTGGTGAACGATCATTTGTCGCAAGGTTCCTATCACCGATCAGGATGACTCCTGATCGGTCAGGAAGCTACCTGATTGGTCTGGTGACCGATCAGGCTGGAGCCTAATTGGTCTGGGGACCAATCAAGAGTGTGCAGAAGACTGCTGGATCGGTCTGGTGATCGATCAGGAGCAGAACTTTAATTCAAATAAGCTGTCAGAAGCTCTGATCGCGTCTGTTTTCACTGCCGATTCTCTGCTACTTGCTGATTTCTTTTTGATATGCATTGCTAATCCTCTGTTGGAGTGTGCAGGTGATAGCAAGTGATTCAAACACTCAAGGAGGGTCAATGGGAGGCTTTCCTTGGAGCAGGTTTGTTTGTTTCTCCTTCTCAGGTTTCAACGGCAACTGGAGCAGCTGGCGACTGACGAAGACTCAGCTAGAGAGGAGGTCTTCAGTGGACTGAGTGCTCAAGAAGGTTAGTGGGTTCAGGCTGGCTCAGTGGATGCTGATGAAGCTTGCGATGGTGAGAGGGAGCTTAAGAGACAAAGCTGGATGCGGAGGAGCGGAGGGCGAACAAGACAGAAACTTGGGAAGTTTGGCTGGGCTGTGTTCGTGCTCTCTGTTGCTTTGTGCTTGAGCGATCTTGTTACATCTTTGTGAGCTTGTCTTCTCGAGTGTCTCTGTGCTTAACTTGTATCTTCTTGAGATCACTTGTGGAGAGGTTTCTCCACCGAGAAGGAGGCTGCTACTATCCGGAGTTCACCGGGGCTTAATCTGCCGACGATCAAGGGATCGCCCACCTTACGGGCACGCCAAGGAGTAGGGCAGGTTATCCCCGAACCTTGTATATCTTGGTGTTAGCGTCGGTTTGCTTTCCTTTGCTTTGGGTTGTTGTTTTTAGTTTTCTGTTTCTGCATTTGCTTCCGCTGCCTAACTCTGAAGTGCAGAATAGATTTGAAAAGTTCAAAAGTTTTGTGTCCGACTAGATTCACCCCCCCCCTCTCTAGCCATCCGGGTTCCAACAAGTGGTATCAGAGCTTGGGTCTCTGTACAAGCGGCTTAACATCCGAGAGTTATCAACAAGATGGCTGGAAGAGAAGGAATGAGCACAAACCGACCTCCACTCTTCGACGACACAGATTTTCAATATTGGAAATCGAAGATGGAGTTTTATTTGAAGACAAACATGAGCATATGGTTCTCGGTCAAAGAAGGTTTCATCCCTCCAAGAGATGTTGAAGGAAAAGATCTCGA
Source organism: Boesenbergia rotunda (assembly GCA_024364735.1). Taxonomy (NCBI): domain Eukaryota; kingdom Viridiplantae; phylum Streptophyta; class Magnoliopsida; order Zingiberales; family Zingiberaceae; genus Boesenbergia; species Boesenbergia rotunda. Next base: position 736,321 of record JAGFNQ010004757.1, on the reverse strand, counting down.
TTTCTCAAGTTGGTCGGCTGAGCAAATAAGAAAGAGTGAAGCAAATGCCAAAGCGGTAGTCACTTTGCAATGCGGGTTGACCAAGGAGGAGTTGATCAAGGTGGGTCCTTTTACAAGTGCTAAAGATCTTTGGAACAAAATCATTGAGCTCCACGAAGGAACTCAAGACACCCGAATAGCCAAGAAGGACCTCCTTCACAGTCAACTCCAAAATCTGTCTATGGAAGAAAATGAAAAGGTAAGTGAACTCCATGGAAGATTCAAAGAGATCCTCAATGACCTCCACTCCATCAATGAAAAGGTAGAAAATAGGGATCTAGTAAGGTTAGTTCTAAAAGCTTTTCCAAAGAATACATTGTGGTCATCCATGGTGGATGCCTACAAGGTTTCTAAGGCTCTTTCCTTAGTTAAGTTAGAAGATCTATTTTGTGAAATAGAACTACATGAGATCTCTAACCAAAGCCCAAAGGAGAAAGGGTTGGCTTTTGTGGCATGTGACAGAAAGAAGAAGAAGGAGAAGGAGGAGGAAAAGAACCACTGTCATGTAGCTCTCGTAGCCTTAGAAGAATCATCCAATGAGAGCAGTGATGAATCAAGTGACTCCTCAACCGCGCCTTCATCATCTTCGGATGATGAAGAGGTAATTTCTCCCGAGCTAAATAAGTGCTATAGAACAATAGCTTGCTTGACAAACATGCTTAAGAAATCTAAGGCCAAAGTTAAATCCTTAAAATTAGAAGTAGAAAAATTGAAAACCTCTAAGGATGAGGTAATTGATGATTTACATGTTAATGGTCTTGAAAATGAAAATAAGGATTTGAAGAGCAAAGTTGAAAATCTCAAGAATATTCTTGAGAAGTTTTCAATTGGCTCAAAAACCTTAGATATGATTCTTAACTCCCAAAGGGCGGTGTACAACAAGGTTGGTTTGGGTTACCAACCTAAAGAACCTAGTGTCATATCTTTAATGTCAAGAACCCAATTTAGAGCACAAAACAATTCTAGGGTTCAAAAGGTTAAGAAGAAAATGACTAAGGCATGGGTGCCTAAGTCCCTCATTGTTGATGCATTAGGTCACAAAATTTGGGTACCTAAAACCTCCATATTTTGAATTGTATAAGCATTATTTGAGGGGGAGCATCTATCAACATGGGAGGTTGATATTTGGTGCTCCAAACCCATGACCAAAGGCAAAATTGTCATTCACATGGATGGTTATAGAAAATTCGAATTAAATGCTTTGAGCTCCAGTGTTTTAGATCTTATGACAATATAATCCCTTGGCTAGTGATTTTTATGGTATTCATGTGTTAAAATACTTAGTCATGGTATAATCTACTTTAGTGTTTAAGTTCTTCCATGATCAAGTATGCCATGATTTTCTTGTATGTATTATGCCAACATGAAGAACACATGGTTTGTGAAAATCACTATGAAAATCTCACAATACATGATTAGACAAAGAACATGAGTTTAAGGCCTAGGCTTAAGCTTTTCTTACTATTTTGGAGATAAATCTAGATGAGTATGCCATGACTTTGATGTTTGGATGACTAACATTAATCTATGACATGCCCATTTTATTTAAAAACAATATGAACACATAGCTTAAATTGATCATGATGTGAAATAAGCATGTTTTGGAATTTTGATCATCCATTGGAAATGGCACAAACCTAATTTTGGTTAAGAACAACATGATCACATAGATTATGATGCTTTAAGTTCCATGACTTGTTTGATTTCCCATTGATCATGCTTGGAATATACTTATCATGACTTGATACAAATCTGTTTTGAAGTATCCAACTTAGATTTTGGGAACCTGATCATGCTTTGATACAAACATGTTTTGATATTCAATTTCATGCTTAGAAAATACTGATCATGCTCTAACACAAATCATGACATATATGTTGGTGCAGGAAGCACCATATCGAACCTGGTTTTTGATATTGGCAAAGGATTCAAAGTTAAGTTTATTTGTGATCTAACGTTGTTCACTGAGTGTGCAGAAAAAGCCCTAGCGAAGGACTGCTAGGCACTGGTAAAGGAATGCCAGGAAAGAAAGCCCTAGCGAAGGAATGCTAGGCACTGGCGAAGGACTGCCAGACAGGAAAAGCCCTAGCGAAGGAATGCTAGGCACTGGCGAAGGACTGCCAGAATGGAAAAGCCCTAGCGAAGGAATGCTAGGCACTGGCGAAGGACTGCCAGAATGGACAAAGCCCTAGCGAAGGAATGCTAGGCACTGGCGAAGGACTGCCAGAAGAAAAGACCTAGCGAAGGGCTGCTAGGCACCAAGCGAAGGGCAGCTTGGTACCTCAAGACCTGGCGAAGGACTGCTGGGCAAAAGTCCAACTGGAGGATTCGGTTGGCACCAGGTAAAACTCTCCCGAGAGGAGTAGGTGAGGACGCGTTCCCCTTGAGGGAACATTAGGCGTCGGTTCGACCTAGGGCTCCATTTTGGAGATCCAAAGTCAGAACCAAGACAGCTAAGGCTGTTTTAACTAACTTATTATTTGCTGTTTTGGACTAACCCTGGATGCAGGACCGAAGGACTGTGTTTCTGCAGCTCAGAGAGCCTCAAAGGAGTGAGGCCGTAGCTGAGCAGGGCGCCCCGGATGTGTCGGGCGCCCCAGAGTCAACCCAAAGTCAGCAGAGAGGTAAACGCCCCGACAGCAGCGCAATTGGGGGCGCCCCGCGTGTGTCGGGCGCCCCGCATGTCGGGCGCCCCGCGTGTCTCGGGCGCCCACTGTGCCACGCCACTGAAGGCTGCTGCAGCTCACTCTCGCGAAGCCCTGAAGATGACACTTTGACCGGTCAACCGGGCGCCCCGCGCGCGTTGAGCGCCCCGGTCAAAGCTGATCCCGAAGATGAAGAGATCAGCCTTGACCAGAGGGCTCGCCGGATCAAGAGCCACGTGGGGGGCGCCCCGAGCATGTCGGGCGCCCCCTGCCCTATATAAAGAGGGCCTCGACCCTATTCTTGAAAAACCAATTCCTTCGACAATTCTACGCTCTTCTGTTTCCACGACACGCTCCAGAAAGCTGCCAACTCAAGCCGACGACGTCCCGCTGCTCCAGAACTTCAATCTTCACCGGACGTCGGTAACAAGAGTTGTATTTAAGTTTACGAGAATATTTTTATTATTATTTGTGTGTAAACTTTTGCGAACTTATAGAATTGCCCGCAGAAAACGGTCAACGACCGTGGGCCTTGGAGTAGGAGTCGACCCAGGCTCCGAACCAAGTAAACCGGCTGTGTTTGCGTTGTTGTGTTCTCTTTTATTTCCGCTGCGCACCCGCTCTTTTTAAATCCGAACGAATTGCGACATTCACCCCCCCTCTCTCGCATTTCTCGATCCAACAATATATTTTGATTAAGGGAACCCTTAGAATCAAATGGATTACCTCTATGCTTTGACACAAATCATGATGATTATTTTAGTTTGGGAAATACTTTTTGGTTAAAAAAACCCTTTAGGATCAATGGGATTGAATCTAATTGAATTAGGGTTTCTGAAATCTCGTTTCTGAAACTGTACAGTGAAACAAATCTATTTCTGAAACTGATCAGTTTCAGAAAACATACTGTATCAGACCTGATCGGTCCACCAACCGATCAGGACTCACCCTGATCGGTCTGGTGACCGATCAGGAATCATACTGATCGGTCCGGTGACCGATCAGATCAATAATGATCAGTTGTATCAGACCACTCCTCAGACCAATCCCCCTTCATCAATTTTGATGAAGTATCAATATAACTGAGTAATAGGATGATGGTTAAGATACTTGGAACAAAACCTAATACTGATTTGATACAAACATATGTTGGAATGTTCAAATTATTAAGAAAGGGTTTGTTGAGTCATGACTCATGTTCTTAATGTCGTGTTTCGGAAATTTTTCTGAAATAACGAATCTCAATAGGGTCTACGTCCCTATTGTGGAATGCAAATTGTTAATGCAGTCTGATCAGGAATGAATCAGAGTTTCAGGAATTTTTCTAAAATTTGATCGCTCCCCAGACTAATCAGATATGTTTCTGTATCACGTGATCAACGAACTTGATCGGTCACGGAGACCAATCAGGACTATGTGTCAGATACAGATGCATTCCTTACTTGTCATGTGAAGCATATACGTATTTGACCATGATATACTTCTGTATATGTCTTCACATGAAATTCACACTTTTTGACGTATGATGCGTATACATTGTTGCCATGATACATTTATGGTATATGCCTCTCATATGCGATTCAAAAAGTATCCTTTGATTATTTTGGGTTTGGGGAGAGACCCTTGGTTTGAGGGGGAGGTATGTTTAAACTTAATAACCATACCCTTTTCGATGTTTGACAAAGGGGGAGAGAATGACTGATTAAGTTTATGGTTATTATAGGGGAAGGATCATGATTCCCTTATGAGGATTGAATTGATTGATACCTAAACTTAAATCGGGTTGTCAAACAACAAAAAGGGGGAGATTGTTAATGCAGTCTGGCCCTGATTGTTGTTTTGGTGTTGACACCGATTTTAGTTTAGGTTGATTATGATTCTGATTATGATGATGATTAAGTCCTAATCAGTGATTAGGCACGGGTTGATTGAAAACCTAACCTGGATGGTTAGGTGTGAGAAATCCCGGTGAGTGAAGCCAGGTCCTGGTGAGTGAAGCCAGGTGTTGGAAATCCCGGTGAGTGAGGCCGGGTCCTGGTGAGTGAAGCCAGGTGTTGGAAATCCCGGTGAGTGAAGCCGAGTCCTGGTGAGTGAAGCCAGGTGTTGAAAAGTCCTAATTCGGAAGAGGTGGGTGAAAAGTCCTAGCTTGGAGGGCTAGGTGAAAAGTCCTAGCTTGGAGGGCTAGGTGAAAAGTCCCATCTTGGAGAGTTAGGTGAAAAAGTCCTGGCTTGGAGGGTCAGGTCCTGGCTTGGAGGGTCAGGTCCTAGCTTGGAGGGCTAGGTTTGGAAAGTCCTAATCCGGAAGAGTTGGGTGAAAAGTCCTAGCTTGGAGGGCTAGGTGAAAAGTCCTAACTTAGAGGGTTAGGTGCAAATTCCTAACTTGGAGGGTTAGGTGAAAAATCCTTAGCTTGGAGGGCTAAGGTGGATGAAATCCTAGCTTGGAGGGCTAGGTTGGAGCCCCTGGATCAGTCTGGTGACCGATCAGGGAGATTGGCACAGTGCTCCTTCGTGGATCGGTCTTGTGACCGATCCAGCGATGACTGATCGGTCTGGTGACCGATCAGGGAGTATGTGTTTCACTCACTGCATAGCTCCTGATCAGTCTGGTGACCGATCAGGGAGCCCACAGTGAGTTGAGTTCCCCTGCTGATCTGCTCCTGATCGGTCTGGTGACCGATCAGGGATACTATACAGATCGGACTGGTGAACGATCATTTGTCGCAAGGTTCACACTATGACTGATCAGGATGACTCCTGATCGGTCAGGAAGCTGCCTGATTGGTCTGGTGACCGATCAGGCTGGAGCCTGATTGGTCTGGTGACCGATCAGGCAGGAGCCTGATTGGTCTGGGGACCAATCAGGAGTGTGCAGAAGACTGCTGGATCGGTTTGGTGACCGATCAAGGTCCTCCCTGATCGGTCTGGTGACCGATCAGGAGCAGAACTTTAATTCAAATAAGCTATCAGAAGCTCTGATCGCGTCTGTTTTCACTGCCGATTCTCTGCTACTTGCTAATTTCTTTTTGATATGCATTGCTAAGCCTCTGTTGGAGTGTGCAGGTGATAGCAGGTGATTCAAACACTCAAGGAGGGTCAATGGGAGGCTTTCCTTGGAGCAGGTTTGTTTGTTTCTCCTTCTCAGGTTTCAACGGCAACTGGAGCAGCTGGCGACTGACGGAGACTCAGCTGGAGAGGAGGTCTTCAGTGGACTGAGTGCTCAGGAAGGTCAGTGGGTTCAGGCTGGCTCAGTGGATGCTGATGAAGCTTGCGATTGTGAGAGGGAGCTTAAGAGACAAAGCTGGATGCAGAGGAGCGGAGGGCGAACAAGACAGAAACTTGGGAAGTTTGGCTGGGCTGTGTTCGTGCTCTCTGTTGCTTTGTGCTTGAGCGATCTTGTTACATCTTTGTGAGCTTGTCTTCTCGAGTGTCTCTGTGCTTAACTTGTATCTTCTTGAGATCACTTGTGGAGAGGATTCTCCACCGAGAAGGAGGATGCTACTATCCGGAGTTCACCGGGGCTTGATCTGCCGACGATCAAGGGATCGCCCACCTTACGGGCACGCCAAGGAGTAGGGGCAGGTTATCCCCGAACCTTGTATATCGAGGTGTTAGCGTCGGTTTGCTTTCCTTTGCTTTGGGTTGTTGTTTTTAGTTTTTTGTTTCTGCATTTGCTTCCGCTGCCTAACTCTGAAGTGCAGAATAGATTTGAAAAGTTCAAAAGTTTTATGTCCGACTAGATTCACCCCCCCCTCTCTAGCCATCCGGGTTCCAACAAGTGGTATAGAGCTTGGGACTCTATACAAGCGGCTTAACATCCGAGAGTTATCAACAAGATGGCTGGAAGAGAAGGAATGAGCACAAACCGACCTCCACTCTTCGACGGCACAGATTTTCAATATTGGAAATCGAAGATGGAGTTTTATTTGAAGACAAACATGAGCATATGGTTCTCGGTCAAAGAAGGTTTCATCCCTCCAAGAGATGTTGAAAGAAAAGATCTCGATTTCTCAAGTTGGTCGGCTGAGCAAATAAGAAAGAGTGAAGCAAATGCCAAAGCGGTAGTCACTTTGCAATGCGGGTTGACCAAGGAGGAGTTGATCAAGGTGGGTCCTTTTACAAGTGCTAAAGATCTTTGGAACAAAATCATTGAACTCCACGAAAGAACTCAAAACACCCGAATAGCCAAGAAGGACCTCCTTCACAGTCAACTCCAAAATCTGTCTATGGAAGAAAATGAAAAGGTAAGTGAACTCCATGGAAGATTCAAAGAGATCCTCAATGACCCGAGCGGCTCCTACATGCTCGGCTGCTTGCAGGCCTGCAAAGATCGCCTTATATTTAGCCTCATTGTTGATGACTCTGAAGTGGAGCCGAATAGATAAATGCAAAGTATCCCCTCGGGGGGAAACTATTAGCACTCAAACTCCACTGTGCGTTCTATTGGAAGACCTGTCGACATAGATCTTCTAGACTCCTTCGACTTCGGGCTTCGAGACGGATTCAAGCATGAAATCTGAAAGGGCCGGTGTCTTGATAGCAGTACGAGGCTGGTACTCAATCTCATACTCGCTCAGCTCCGCCGTCGACTTGATTAGTTGACCGGAGGCTTCTGGATTGGTGAGAACCCTTCCTTGTGGGTTGTTTGTGAGAACCACAATTGGGTGTGCTAAGAAATATGGCCTGAGCTGTAACGACCCGGCCCATTTGGCGGCCCATTTGGCGGTCTCGACCGTCGACCGTCGACCGTCGACCGTGCCATTACCAATACTAGGTCTTCCCACTCCTGGGCGTGGATTTTTGCCTTCCCAGGATTCGAACTCTAGACCCAGGCTTAAATCTAGTTCTTTGTGAATCGTGTTCAGGATTCATAAAGAACTAGATATAAGCCTGGGTCTAGGGTTCGAATCCTGGGAAGGCAAAAATCCACGCCCAGGAGTGGAAAGACCTAGTATTGGTAACGGCACGGTCGACGGTCGACGGTCGAGACCGCCAAATGGGCCGGGTCGTTACAATAAAAAAGGCGCCTTTTTTATTGTAACGACCCGGCCCATTTGGCGGTCTCGACCGTCGACCGTCGACCGTGCCGTTACCAATACTAGGTCTTCCCACTCCTGGGCGTGGATTTTTACCTTCCCAGGATTCGAACTCTAGACCCAGGCTTAAATCTAGTTCTTTGTGAATCCTGAATACCAATTGAGCTAGCTCAATTGGTATTCAGGATTCACAAAGAACTAGATTTAAGCCTGGGTCTAGAGTTCGAATCCTGGGAAGGCAAAAATCCACGCCCAGGAGTGGGAAGACCTAGTATTGGTAACGGCACGGTCGACGGTTGACGGTCGAGACCGCCAAATGGGCCGCCAAATGGGCCGGGTCGTTACATGAGCCTCCGGGCCATTAAGACCAGAGTGTAGACCAACTTCACCATCGTGGTGTAGCGTGTCTCTGCGTCCTTCAAGAGGTGTCCAAAGAAATAGACCGGGTATTGCACGATGCCTTCTTCTCGGATAAGTGTAGAGCCCACCGCTTGCTCAGCCGCGTACAGGTCGATGAACAAGACCTCCCCTTCCACTGGCGTGTAAAGGACTGGGAGCTTGGCCAGGTAAGCCTTCAGATCTACAAGCGACTTCTCACACTGATCATCCCAGTCGAATTTGACTGCCTTTCTCAAAATCTTGAAGAAGGGCTGGGTCCTGTCGGTAGATTTGGAGATGAATCTGGATAAAGTTGTAATTCTGCCCTTCAGCCTCTGTACCTCCTTGAAGTTATGAGGAGAGGGCATATCAAGGATGACCTTCACTTTATTTGCATTGGCTGTGATCCCCTCTCTGTCACCATGTAGCCTAGGAACCGACCGCTCATTACCCCGAATAGACACTTGGCCGGGTTCAACTTCTGTCGGTTGACCCTTAGGGTGGCGAAGGTCTCTTCCAAGTCAGTTACCATATCCTTACCCTTGTCGGTCTTGACCAGGATGTCATCTACATAGACTTCAATTTCCTCCCGATCTGATGCCTGAAGACTTTGTCCATCATACGTTGGTAGGTTTCACCAGCATTGCGCAATCTGAAAGGCATGACGTTATAGCAATATATGTCATCTGCCGTCACGAAGCTGACCTTTTCTTGGTCTTTAGGCACAAGAGGGATCTGGTGGTACCCCTGGTAGGTATCCGGCATGGAAATGAACTTATAGCCAGAGGTGGAATCTACTAGTCTGTCTATCCGAGGCAGACGGTAGCAGTCTTTAGGGCAAACTTTATTTAGATCTCGAAAGTCAATACACACCCGCCATTTAGCCCCAGGCTTAGGGACAAGAACTACATTAGCTAACCAAGTTGGGAATTGCAGTTCTCTTATATGGCCAGCCTTCAGTAACTTAGCGACTTCCTCTCTGATAGCCTTGTCCTACTCGGACGCAAAATGCCTGCATCTCTGCTTTACCGGTCGAGCCCCAGGGGTCACATGCAAATGATGCATGGCCAAGGCTGGGGGGGGGATCCTTGGATCTCCTTAGTATCCCAAGTGAACACGTCCCGATGGCTCTGCAAGCAGTCGATCAGTCGGCTTCTCAACTCCGGTGGGAGGTTAGCAGCAATCTTTGTAACTCCCCCAGTCTGGTGAGGGTGTACTTGGACTTCTTCACTCTCGACCTCCCTTTGTTCTTCCCTGGGTCCTTCCTCCTCTCGAGGGTTGGCGAGATCAACTTGCATAGCTTCTTCAACCTTCAGGTTCTCACGGGCTTCCGACCTGACCTCCCCACTATAACATCATCGGGAAGCCAGTTGGTCTCCCTTGACCTCAGCTACTTGATCGCCCACCGGGAACTTGATCTTTTGGTGGTAGACTGAGACCACCTCCTGGAACACACTAAGCGCGGGACGTCCGAGGATAGCATTGTAGGATGAGGGTGCATCCATGACCAGGAAGGGAGTCCTCCTCGTCCGCTCCAGCGTGTCATCTCCCAATGACAGAGATAGGGAGATCTGGCCTATCGGCTACACCCGGTACCCCATGATGCCGAAGAGTGGAGTGGATACCGGCCGCAGCTCGTCCTCGTCGATCTGCATCTGATCCAGGGCCACCTTGTTGGGTTTCTAACGGTTGTGCATGGGAAACCTCTCTATGTCCCCGGATTAAAATTTCTTCAATCCGAATGGAGAACAATTTCCCAAACAACCGACTCATCATCGTACTAACCGATTCGAGTGACCGCTTGAATAAACTAGTCGTTCAAGCAATCTAACTCGTCTAACCAATTAGCCGCGGAATAGACGTTGAATGGATCGCCAGTTTTTGTGTTTATCATCGGGGTCCATGATAATAATTAATCATACAATAATTAATTAAACAAGATCAATTGAAAGGAACAAAAACAAGAAGTTATACCTCTTGTTTAGCTCGCGATCTTCTATTGTATGACCCATCCTCTTCTTGGGTGTCAAGTGGGTGACGGTCTTTCATGAAATGAAGTCATCAAAGCCACCACCTTCTTCGTCCAAGCTTGCGCTGAAAACCCTAGAAGAAGGGAGAAGGTTCCCTTCTTCTTAGCTAGCGCCGGTCACCACTTTCTCCTCCTCTTGTTGCCGCCGGCCAAAGGAAGAGAAAAGAGCCTCTCCTTTGCTTGCCCTAGCCACACACCCAAGGAGAAAGAAGAGAGGAAGAAGAAGAAGAAGAGAGAAGGAAAGACTCTCTCCATATCTCACACCCAAGCCGCCAGCCACCTCCTAATTCTTCTTCCTTGTTGCCGCCGGACAACACTACCTCCTCCTTTTCTTTCGCACACCAAGATGGAGAGGAAAAAGGAGATGTAGGTGAAGAAGAAAGCCAACCCTTTCAACCCTTGTTCCTTGTTGTCGCAAGCAACTCCTCTTGTGGAGGGTGTGGCGCCACAACCCTAGGAGAGAAGGGAGAGAGGGAGAGAGGGGAGGATCCTTAGGGTTGATTATTTGTTGGATGCCTTGGTCTCATGACTCTATGAGGTATATATAGGCTACAATAGGGACCATGAGGAGGAGTTGGGTCTTGGCCACCTAATGGACAAAGCCCGATCCATTAATGATGATCCAATCCACTAAAGGATCACCATTGATCTACCTCACCAACCCCCATATTTAAATATGGTATCCACATATTAGGTGTACAAAATTTTCTCTATGTTTAAGATATCGAATGCCCATTAATTAATTAAATTACTGACAATTTAATTAATTAATATCTAACTTCATAAGTAGTACCACTCAACCTTATCATCATGTCGGACGAAGTCCACCTGTAGGATTTAACATGATGAGCTTTATGAGCTCCTCAAGGGGACATCATCAACCTGACACATCAGGATATGATTTTCTTCTATAATCAATGTCACACCATGTAAATAATATTATTTCTCAACTTACCAGGCCTATCAATTTAACAAATAAATCTCGCCCACTAATAAATCAAAGAAATAGATATTAAGTACATGTGTCCGTTATTATATCGGGATTAAGAGCATGTACACCATAATATTTGAGGTCTGATTCAATTATATAGTCAATATAAATTGAATCACCTCTATATCAGTCCTGCTCAATACACACAAAGTGCACTAGTGTAATTCTATGGTTAAGATAAACTAATACCAAATTACACTACAACCATGCCAATGGTTTGTCCAAAATCATCTAGGTTGTGAGCCTCTACTTATATTCTACAAGGGGCTGATAATATGATCTTCTGTGTGACACCACACACCATGTTATCTACAATGCAAAGTATCAGACAATATGCACATAAATAACCAATATAAATATGCAAACAATGATCATGTGATTTTCATTCAAAATGTAGATATCCATACAAAAACTAGGCTTTTAGTATACATCATAACACGCCTTGTACAGGATGTTTACACAACTACCTGTATCCACGAAGACACACTTAACTTCATAATTAGCTATACGTGTGAGATTTACCAAGGCGTCCTCATGAGGCATCTCCACGTCCTCCACGTCATCTGGATCGAATGAGATGACAGGGTCTCTACGTTGGCTGCTACTCGTCCCGATGGAGTAATTCTCCAGCCGACGAGTATGCGCCTTCCTTGCCCGGTTCGAGTCTCCTCTGGTAGGACCTTCAGAGATCACTCCTATGTGGCCCGAAGGAGGGCCTCACACAGGGGCCTTTCCCTTCCTGGGGTCTCGCTCTGGAGAGGGGGATCGACGAGGCACCACCTCCCAGCTTCTCCCCCTGGAACGTGATTGAGATGGTCGCCTGGGTCCTTCACCTCCTGATGGCTGTTCGCGAGGAGAAACACTCCTTCTCGGGGACCTCCGGCGATACCCCGTTTTCTTCCATCATTTCCGGGGCTTGTTATCTGCTTCCTCCGCCATCCTCTTCTTCAAACCGTGACACTCTTCTGTGGAGTACATGTCACTGCCATGAAAATCACAGTACTTCTTCGGCGATTTTGGTTCTTGAGTGTCCACCGTCTCTACGAGCCTTTTCTTACCAGCCCAGTGATCTCTCTCTGACCGAGAGTCTTTCGCCCAGATCGGTGCTAGTGGTTCCTTTCCGACCGGATCGGGTTCGGCGCAGGAGCTCTGGCTGGTTCTTTACGGCGGGCCTGCTACATTAACATGCTTAACTGAGCATCCCAGCAAGTCGTCGAAGCTAGTTGGCAGCTTCTGCACCAATGATCGGAAGAAGTCCCCCTCGGAGAGACCCTGAGTGAAGGCGCTTACCAGGATCTCCGATGTCGCGGTTGGCACATCTTGCGCCACTCAATTGAACCTCTGTATGTAATCCTTCAGAGGTTCTTTCACCTTCTGCTTGAGGGCGAATAGCGTGGTTCTAAACTCCAGGAAAGAGTATATAGAACTCTGCGGCAGTCTTTGGAACCTTCTCAGCTCCCGACAAAGTCTTCAAGAACACTCGGCACTTAACATCACATGTATACTGGTGCAAAATGGCCGCGTTTTCGAATTTACAAACTTGATCCTCAGGATCTGTCTTCCCATCGTAGTCGGCAATTCCAGGCCCGCGGAACTGCTTCGGCATGGAATCTTCCACAATCTCCAGTGAGAAAGGAGTAGAGGGCGCCTTTTGGAAGGCTTTAGATTCCTCTCTCCTCCCTAGTCTTTCTTCCTGCTTTGGTGCGCTGGAGGCTACTGAGTTAGCCTTCTCCTAATCTCCAAGAGAATCTAGCCGGTGTACAGGAATTGATCCAACGTGTCCCACCGATGGTGAGACAGATCTCCGGTATTGAGGATGCGAGGTGGAGATCTTGGGGATCTCCCCCTGCCTAGAAGCCACTCGCCGTGAGGCGGCTTGCTCAATTTGGTGTTGTTCGAGCGCCCTTTTGACAGCATTGGCCACCAGGCGATCCAATTCTTCCTTCATCAGAATGATGGGTTGTTCTCTGGCTCCGCCATCGGTACTCTTTCTGGTACTTTGATTTATGACTTCCCATAGACGGCGTCAAACTTGTTCCGGAAAGAATCGTTGCGGACGACCAGTCACTAGAGTCCAACCTACAAGGATGGTGACAAAAGAGAATAAGCTCTCACCCTGCGAGATTAACACAAGCGTTAATGAGAACACGCCAGAGATTTTCTGGCGGAACCCACTCTGACGCTCAAGTCAGCACTCGAGTATATTGAAGAAAAAGAACTAAGGAAGAGTTGTGAGTAAGATCAGCGTAACCCCTTTACCTGGGAGGTTGAAGTACCTTATATATCTGAAGCGGCGGTCACATGTATCCTCACGTTCTTCTCCACGTCCCCTCAGTTACCAGTTAATGGATAACCCTTGTAACGGTCACTGCAGTAATTAAATCCAAGTCGTTGCGATAATTAAGACCTTAATGGGCGTATATCACAGGCCATGATTATCCAATAATTATCAGTGATAATTATCCGCAGATTTGGAAAAAGGAGACGGTTACTTGAGGTTGAGCCATCGGATAGGATAATTCTCGAGTTCGGCTCTCCCGAGGTGATCTCGGCGTCCTCTGGCCTAGGAGGGTCCCGGGCGTCTGTCTTCCCGAGGTGATCTCGGGGACCTGTCTTCCCGAGGTGATCTCGAGCGTCTGTCATCCAGGGGTGATCTCAGAGGTATACCCTCCCGGGATGGTCTCGGGCATCTCCAGTTTTAGAATGGTCTCGGGCGTGTTCAGTCCAGGAGGATCCCGAATGTTTGCCTCCCAAGATAATCTCAAGGGACCTTGTCGTTCAGGTTCGATGTACCTTAACACGTAGCTTCTCTTTGATCCATGTCAACCCGGACTGGCTCAACCCCATCAATCGTCCACTACAAAAATAACATGATATAGCGATGGACTTTTTTAATAGTCCGTCGCAAGTGGCGACGGATATATAGTCTCCGTCGCCAAAGTTACGCGGGGAGTCAAAATCCTGTCAATAGCGACGGACATGGTCAAAGTCCGTCGCTATTGCGACGGATAATATAAATTATCCGTCGCTAGTTGTAAGCGATGGGTCAAACCGCCTCAATATAGCGACGGGATTGGTCAACGCCGTCGCTATCAGCGACTGACAAGCTATCCGTCGCAATATTACTTAAAAAAGGGCGACGCCCCCTTCCACCGCGGCCACACGAACCCTAGCGACCGGTCGAGCGACTGAAGCGATTTTCCTCCGGCGATTGTCCGGCGATCTCCTCCGGCGAACCCTCCTCCGATCCCAGGTACGCGAGTTAAGCTCCTTTTGTCGTATATTATCGTTTGTTTGTGCTAACGCGGCGCCGTTGTCTTCTCCGGGCAGCCACGGCTCTTGGCACGGCTGCGCGCGGCCTCCCACGGCCGCGCGGGCCCCCCGCGGCCGCGCGGGCCCCCCGCTGTCTCGCGCGGCCAGGTGCGGCCTTGCATTTGCAAGCGGCGCCTGCTGGCGGTCGCGACCCAGTGCGGCTGGGCGTCGGCTGCTCAGGCCGCGCGACGCCTGCTGCGGCCGCGCGACGCCTGCTGCGGCCGCGCGACGCCTGCTGCGGCCGCGCGACGCCTGCTGCGGCCGGCCGACGGCCCTGCGGCCGGTTGACGGCCCTACGACCGGCCGGCGACCCCTGCACCGGTTGTTCTAGGGTTTGATTTAGGTAGGGTTTAGCTAGGATTTTAATGAGGTATTTTCTTTAATTAATTTGATTGATTAATTCATTAATTAGAGTAATTATTTCAATTAATTTGATTAATTCAATAATTAATCAGTTAATTAATTATTTAAATTACCAATTAATTTTGTTAGATAATTTGTTAAACTATTAATTGTGTAATTAATTGATCAAATGTTTTATTTATTTTAGATAAATGTTTGATTAATTTGATTATTAAGATGATTAATTGTTTGATTAAGGAGATTACTTGATCTATTAATTAGATCTTGTTTGATTAAATTTAGATTAATTGTTTGAATAATTATATTAATTTGTTGATTAATTGTATGATTAATTAGTATAATTGATTCAGAAATAATATCATGTTTGATTAATAAGATTTATTTTTTTTAGTATACCATAAATATCATATTGCCTATTCATTTCTATATGTGTGGGTTGATTAAATTGTCCTATCTGAATTCAGATACAATGTATCCGAACAAGGCATGAATGTATAATAGGTTAAACAATGGATTTATCCGTGACGAATTTTTTGCTGGAGTGGAAGAATTTGTTAACTTTGCAAAGTCTCATCCTGAGTGTTTGAGTGGCACAGAGTTGAAGTGTCCATGTAATCAACGCAAATGTAGAAATACAGCTTTCCGTGATGAAGATATAGTGAAAACTCATATCGGCAGGTATGGGTTTGTTCTAGATTATTACAACTGGTATTGTCATGGAGAGCCGTATGTATATGAATTTGGTGGACCTTCTGTTGCATCATCATCGAACTCAATTGGACCAGAGACATCATATAACCCTGCTGATGCAATGCAATCAATGGTTTACGATGCAATGAATGCTTTTGATCAATCAAATGTAGAACAAGTACCTACTTCTGATGTTCAGAAAATGTATGGCATGTTAAAGGCTAGTGAAAGAGAATTATGGGAAGGTATTCCTTCTGGTCATTCTCAATTATCTGCTACTGCAAGATTATTGAATATGAAGGCAGAACATCATTTCTCAGAACGATGTTATGATGACATATGTCAACTTATGTCAGAGTTGCTTCCAACTGATAACTGCATGACTGATAGTTTTTACAACACTAAAAAACTGATTAGAGACTTGGGTTTGCCAGTTGAGAAGATACATTGTTGTGTCAATAATTGCATGATCTTTTGGAACCAAGATAGTGAATTGATGGAATGCAAAATCTGTAACCATCCCCGTTACAAGCATGGTGCTCGCATGGTAAATCAGAAGAAGAAGAAAAATATTCCTTACAAAGTCATGTATTATTTTTCTTTGACTGCTAGACTCCAACGTTTGTATGCATCAGCAGCAACAGCGCCTCATATGATCTGGCATCAAAACATCCTTGTGATTCCCCTGCATGGAAACATTTAGATTCAACATTTTCTTCATTTGCTATGGAAGCACGTAATGTCAGACTTGGACTTTCTGCAGATGGATTTCAGCCATTTGGAAGTTATGGACAACAATATTCATCATGGCCTGTTATCTTAACACCATACAACTTACCACCATGGATGTGCATGAAAGATGAATTCATATTTCTTACTATTATAATTCCAGGTCCTCAAAATCCAAAAGGGCACATAGATGTTTTTTTGCAACCTTTGATAGCTGAGCTGAATTATTTATGGAATATAGGTTCAGAGACGTATGACATTGCTACAAAGTCAAACTTTTTAATGCATGCAGCATTGTTATGGACTATTAGTGATTTTCCTGCTTACTCAATGTTATCAGGATGGAGCACAGCTGGAAAGTTAGCATGTCCACATTGTATGAGTCAGTCAGATGTATTTTCTTTGCCCTGCAGTGGCAAGATTTCTTGGTTTGATAATCATCGGAAATTTTTACCTCTTGATCATCCGTTCAGAAGAAATAAGAAACATTTCAAAAGGAACGAAGTAGTTAGGAAGTTACCTCCATTTGGGATGTCAGGCGAAGATGTGTTAAATGAAATTGATAATTATGGATTTCTACCAGTATATCAGGACGGATCAGATGATATCAACAAGTATATTGTTAGAGTCAACAAATGTGGTTGGAGGAAAAGAAGTATTTTTTGGGAGCTTCCATATTGGAAATATTTACTCATTCGTCATAATTTAGATGTGATGCATATTGAGAAAAATTTCTTAGATAACATCATTAATACTGTCTTAAATGTGCATGGGAAAACAAAAGATACAACAAAATCTCGTGAAGAATTGAAACAATTAGTTAGCAGGCCTGAGTTGCATCAGAATGAAACAACTGGTAAATATCCCAAGGCTTGTTATACATTGGACAAAGAAAGTAAGCAAGCATTATGTTCTTGGTTGAAAAACATAAAATTCCCAGATGGATATGCCTCTAATATGTCTCGTTGTGTGGATACAAATAGATCTAAAATGGTTGGAATGAAGAGTCATGATTGTCATGTGTTCATGCAAAGATTAATTCCAATAGCTTTCCAAGAATTACTTACTAATAATGTTTGGCAAACACTTACAGAATTAAGCCTTTTTTTCAAAAATCTGACCTCCAGAGTTGTTACGGTAGCAGATATGTTACGCCTTCAGACGGAGATTCCTTTAATACTATGTAAGCTTGAGCGAATATTTCCACCAAGCTTTTTTGATTCAATGGAGCATTTGCCTATTCATTTACCTAGCGAGGCACAGATTGGTGGTCCTGTACAATACAGATGGATGTATCCTTTTGAAAGGTTTCTTAGAAAATTAAAGAATAATGTGCGTAACAAAGCAAGAGCAAGAGGAAGAATAATGTGAATCGGATTTATTTTGAGGTCGTCGGTGGGAAGAGGAAGACCGCCTGCTACAGCTTGGGCTCTCAGGCAAAGGTTACATATGATCAGATGAGAGCTCCAGGGGTTAGGGGCGTCCAGCATCCTCCTCCTCTACCTCTAGTGAGGTTCGCCATTTGCGGGAGGAAAATGAAGCCCTGCAGACTCGACTCACGTCGATAGAGTCGACGTGTGCCGGGGAGGGACGCAGAATGGGCTCAAACGAGCGCAGAGTGGGCTCAGAGGGACGCAGCGAGGGATGCTGAGTTGAAAGATTTGCGGGCTCGCCAGGCAAATACTGAGAATATATTACGTCAGATGCTAGCTTTTGTAGCTACCCTATCGCCGATAACACAGATGCCAGCCCTTCCCGCCCCTCATTTTGACGCTCCGGATACACAGATGTCAGCCGCTCCCGCTCCCGCCCATCGTTTTGAGTCTCAGGAGACAGAGGATCCTAAGCATCCCACAGAGGAGTAGAGATATTATAGTGGTATGATCAATTTTTCTCCTAATTTTTTTCAGTAACAATGTATTAAGTTATTATATCCATAATAACTTGTTTTCTTATTACTTTATTTATGTTTACAGATTCTACATTATCAGAGTTGAATTCAGATTTCTTCTCTTGCTTGAAAGGTATGAATATTCGATATCATTCCTTTATTGTTTCGTATTTGTTAGTTTTCATTTACATCTTTAATATTATTAGAGTTATCTTCTAATTGTTATTTTTCTTCAATTAGAGTTATCTTCTATTACATATGTTTACTTCATTTGTTATTTCTTATTGTTATTAATTCAGATTTATTTCTGTATTGGATTTCTTTCTTATTGTTTTATCTTATATTGTGCAGGAATATTTTTTCTTTCCATCCATTATTCACTCTGATATTCATGTACGTAATAATTCTCTACTAAACTCTACTTTTTGATGTATATAGTTTTTTTATTTACTTTGGCATATGTTTACATCATATGGATACATATGTTTACTCTGTTACATTTGGATACATCATATGTTTACTCTTTTTTGGATTGGATTAACCATTAGAAAGTTTAGATTGTATAAGTTTACTCTTGTTTCAAAGTTTCGATTGTAAAAGTTTGGAAATTAAACTTTGGATTGAATAGTGGATTGAATGTATTCATTTGGAAATGATTGTTTGGATTGGATTGGATTCGAAACAAAATTTTGGATTGTTGTGAATGTTTGGATTGTAAATGTGAATGTTTGGATTGTAATTGTGAATGTTTGGATGTTGAAATATAGATTCCTGTTTGATATTTGTTTCGATATTTGTATATGTTATTGATGTATATATGGGAAGTTGAAGAAAGAGATATAAGCTGGCAAAATTTTTCAGGTTTAGCGACGGATATTTTTAAAAATCCGTCGCAAATAGCGACGGATATTTGACTTTTCTGTCGCTAAAACGATGTATTGGCGACGGAGTTTGACCGTATCCGTCGCTATTACGATATATTAGCGACGGACTTTGACCGAATCCGTCGCTAACACATAGAGATTGCGACGGATATTTGACCATCCGTCGCTGCTATTTCCCCGGCCACGTCGACCCGTTTTTTTGGTGGTTGCGACAGGTTTAAATATCCGTCGCTAATATAGCGACGGAGATCAAAAAATCACCGTCGCTAACAAGCTGTGCGACGGGTTCTCAGCCGACGGCGGCAATTCCGTCGCTATTAGTGTTTTGCGACGAAATAGCGACGGATTACGTCCGTCGCAATTTCATATTATTTTTGTAGTGCTGCTTGCCTTCACTTGATAAACACAAGACTCAATGTTCTTTTGCTCTCACCTTTGTAGAGAAGACTTGATACATTTGACTCGACTTAATGAAGATCCAATGAGAAACGTTTTCTCATGCATCAATTTATTTGAATGAAATATAATTTTAGCGTCTTCTTTTCCTTTAAGACCCAATATAAGATGCTCTTTGACATACCTCAATTTGAAACCAACTCAAAGACTTGTTGCCAATTTTGCTGCTTGATATAAATAAACCATGTTGTTGCCAACCTCCACAAGATAAAGATAACGCATGACTTTCTTCTACATTCACTTAGAGAAAGACTTGGTCTATCTACCTCGACTCATGAAGACTCAACATATGACTTTCTCTAACGTAACAATTGATATTTGTTTTTGATCTTACTTTAAGAAATTAAATATCAATATGGGAACATATCCTTTACCAAATTAAGAATTAATTAATATCCATTCATATTGATTTATGTTCTTTAGAGAAGGTTAACTGATGAAAATTTTTGGACATCTATAATTCTATATAATTGTTACCTAGCAAAAGGATAAAATAATTTTTTTGAGCATTTAAATCATTTGATACTTTGAGGCATGCCACACTCGGAGGTTTTCATACTTAGAATTGCTCAATATTGACATGTCTAGTAGAATTTTAATGATAGACTTTGTGAATAATTACTTCAAGTAATATATTATATTTAACCTCGGTAATAAAATTGACGTAGTAAATACTATTTTAGACTTCATAAGTTAAAAAAAGCGGACTTCACTTCATATTTTTATAACATTTTACTTATTTTTTATTAGATGAAGTAATAAGTGTTTAAAAAAATTTATAATTAAACTATAATGAAGTAATATGTCTGAACCAGTTAAAAAAACCACTGCTGAGGTTAAAACTTGAACCATACGACTGGGTTAATTATAATGAACCACAACTTATAGCTTTCTCAAAACCCAATTCTTGCGTCGACTCCTCTTGCGTCACACGCAAGGTTCCTTGCCTTAACTCCTCTTGCATCGCACACAAGGTTCCTTGCATCAACCCCTCTTGCGCCGCACTCACTTGTTCTTGCATGTTCTCCTTGTCGTACATGTCACACCCCGAGGAGCTGCCCGTCTGATACTGATCGGACTGTCACTTCCTCGACCCAGCAGACAATTCAAAACCCTAACCTCTACGATCACCTCGGTCGATTGTACCACAACCTATAGGGCTGGAACAACCGTATGTAGTAAACGAAAACACCGATAAAAGTTACGTACCAGTACGACTTACGACAAAGCACAATGCACAAAAGACCACTATGGCTCACAAAGGTACAACTATACCGCCGTATAAAATAACACAACCGAACACAAAAACAGCAGCGGAAATGTAAGGTATCAAAATACAGATAACAGGTACCAACATGTACCACCATCAAAATACCAAGACAAATCCCGAAATCGTCTCGAAGAATATGCGAACTGGGATAGGCTGTTGGGCACACTCCAGACAATCATCCTGAAATAAAAACAAGGAGCTAACGGGATGAGTCATAGAACTCAGCGGATATCTCATCATATATGCAGGATAGTCTAAGCTAGCAACAGTGTAACAGACTATCGAAATAATACATATACAAGAAGTGGTAAGTACAACTGAAAGAGGGAATAGGAAATACCATACCAATGTAACAGAGTCGCCAAAAGCCATACATAAAGGTCTCCTGTATGTGCATGTCAATTATATGCAGCATTCAAGTATAGCAAGCACAAGCAAGTGCAAAATATGCGTATGCACATGGTGCAATGACATGGTCACCCCTGCCGTCGGTCAGACATCGTCACCTATGTACGGGAGGAAGCTAAGCGGAGGCCACCTCCGACGTAGGGCTGTGACTACCATCCGTACTCTGCCATCACTACTCATGAGCGATCGAGTAGACGGAATGCTGCCAGTGTAACACCCCTACTCCATGACCTATCCTAGCAATATCTCTATCAGCCCCAGGCCATGACCTATCCTAGCGATATCTCTATCAGCCTCAGGCCATCACCTATCTTGGCGATATCTCTATCAGGCCCAGGCCATCTATGAAGGACATCTCTGTCTGAGTGTTACCCCTATCCCATGTATATAAATGGGGGAGAGACCTCTCCCTCTCATCTCATGGTATATGGACTACTCAAGGAGGGACCTCTGTCTGCTACCACGCTCCGATTCACTAACCCATGAGTGCATGAGCGGAGCAGCACAGAGCACACTACCCAATACTCCGTCAACCACTAGCCCATGAGTGGTCATATGGGTAGGTCAGTATGACTGTCGACCTGACTCACCGACAAAGGGGGCCCCTGATCGACAGTGATGCACAGTGCATGATGATGCACGACACTGGTCAACAGCATCTACTATCTAGTTCACCTATATCAACATGATATGTAAGGATCATAGATAATGAACCAGAACCTAAGCCCTAAAGGTATAGGATAAACAGTATCAACAAGACAAATAGAAGAGTGATATCAGAATCTATTACTCTATTGCTAAACAAAGTATATCAAACATATATCTATGACTAATCTAAAAGAAGAGTCAGAGATACCCACCTTCGATGTATAAGTCCGTGTGACGAGAATCCCCCGTCCAAAATCATATCTGCGATAAGGAACTAAGTCAATGTCCTGCATATAAAGAAATATAATCATTTAGCTATGTTTACTTACGATACATAGCTAAATGGATGTTTTGATTTAATTAGGATCTACCATAATTATCATAACTAATTAGTCAAAACTTCCAAAACAATACAAACACAAATAGTTCACCCTCAAACATGGCCTCACGGTAGAACCAAACCCATGCTCAGATTAACTTTTCCCATGATCTGATCCCAACAATAGAAACTCATATCTGAAAACCCCAGATCAGATAATCCACAAGACCGAGATTAAACTCAAAACCCAAACCGTAACCATCATGAAGCGGATCAACCACACCCAAACAAACCATGAAAATACTACAAGCACTAGCTCATGGTATAACTCGATCACCACTCCAAATACATTGATCGAACAACCCAATACTCAACTAGTAGTCGACATCACAGATTTGAAATCACCAAATCACATCTAATTCTACATGAGCAACTAACTGCAGAATGGTTTAAAGGTTCCACACTGATTCACTTCAAATTTGATCCCCAAAACAACAAAGATACACTGCCAAAACTCGGATCAAATGACACAATTCCAGAATAGAACAAGAACAGGAACTCATCCAATTCCCTACCGAGAGTATGTTCAATCTAAACAAACCGATTACACAATCCAGATCTCAACAATTCCGTATCCAATTGTAACACACGACAGAGAACAAAATCCACACATCTATGAACTCATCCAAGATCCAAACAAAAGAATTGGATGATTACCTGAAACGCGATCACCCAACTGACGCAAACGGAAAAGATTTCCCAGGGATGACCTCGACCTTGCCTCAGTGAAACCAAATCGATCAGATGAAGCTACAAACCCATGATCGCCCAACCTAAAGCCAGGAAGGAATCCAAAACTACCGACGTTCGCATCAAAATCGTGGAAGAAAACCTGATCAAAAACCCTAACTCACCTCTACTCGTCGGAGAGAATGAGGAGTCGGTAGGTCAAAGTTTCCCCCATCCACGTCTCTCCCCAACGAGAAGATGAGGTACGAGACCGGCTTCGGTGTTTTGCTCGGCCGAAAGTGATCGAGATCGGCCGCTTCCGTCGATCACCGACAGAGAAGAGCTGGGCGGAGAAGAAGAGGAAGAGGAAGGGGCTCGTTCGATTTGGGCAGCAACGTCGAGAAGTGGAAAAAGAAAAGTAGAAGAAGGGTTTTAATTAATGCATCCCTTTTACAATTTAACCCATGAGTGCCATTTATTTTAACCACACCACTTAAATAATGCCTTTAAGCATTCTTATCCCTCCTAAGTTGGGGTTTAAACCCATTAAACCCTCCAAAGCCTTAAGCTCAGAAGTTTTACCTTTTAGTCCCTAAAGTTTCTAGTATTCTAACAGTACATCCCTTCTCTCTGCATATCTTCTTGTGTCATGATCTCTCTTGGTACAATCTCTTCCACTACAAAAAAAAAACAGTTTTTAGGGACGAAAATTTGCAACGAATATTTTTTGTTGCAGATTTGCGATAAAATTTGCAACGAAACAAATATTCGTCCCAAATTAGCAACCTAATTTGCAACAAAAAATCTTTGTCGCAATTTAGCATCAAAAACTTTTTCGTCGCCAAATTTGTTGCAATTTGGCAACAAATTTGGCAACGAATGTTATATTCGTTGCAGATTTGCAACAAATCTATTATCGTCGCAAAAATGCAACAAATTTTGCAACAAATATTTGTCGTTGGACAATTGTGATGAATATTATTCGTCGCAATATAGCAACAAAATATATTCGTTGCAAATCTCCAACGAATTTTGCAACGAAAATTATTTCATTGCAAAATTTTAATTTTTTTCTAAATAACGTAGAAGGCCCTACGAAGGTCGGATCAAGATGAAACGAGTTCCTATAGGTCCGTATCGGCATCCCGATCGAAATAGCTGCCTCAAACATGAATTTTACTGAATAAATTAATTTTTATATTTAAAAATTAGATAGGTTAAGAAGTTAGAAAAAATATTTAAATTTAGAAGTATAATTTTGTTTCATATTAGAAAATTTGATAGTCACCAAATCTCTATCAAAAATTGCATTTGAGGGCGTCAACGTGTACATGAGATCATCACGGTCTCGTAGGAACATGCTTTTTTGAAATCCAAGGTTCGTAGGGCGATCTACGAATTTTTAAGGTCCTATTATTTTTTTTAAAAAAATCAGATTTTTGCAACGAATTTCACTTTTCGTTGTAGATTTGCATTCGTGCAGATTTGCAATGAAATCTGCAATGAAAAGCTTCATTCCAGATTTGCAACGAAAAGTTTCGTTGCAGATTTGCAACGAAAAATATTTGTTGCAGATTTTAATATTTTAAAAAAACTAAAAAAAACTTATTAAATAGCGTAAAAGGTCCTATGGAGGTCGAATCGAGACGAAACGAGTTCCTATGGGTCCGTATCGACGTCCCGATCGCACTAGCGGCCTTAAACATGAATTTTACTAAATAAATTAATTTTCATATTTAAAAAAAATAGATAGGTCAAGAAGTTAGAAAAAATGTTTAAGTTTAGAATTATAATTTTGTTTCATATTAAAAAATTTGATATTCACCGAATCTCCATCAAAAATCACATTCGAGGTCGTCATCATGATCATGAGATCATCACGGTCTCATAGGAACTTGTATTTTTGAGATCCGAGGTACGTAGGGTGATTTACGAATTTTTAAGGTTCTCTATTTTTAAAAAAAATTCAAATTTTTGCAATGAATATAATTTTATATTGCAGATTTGCAATGAAAAATATTCGTTGCAGATTTTGATTTTTTTTATAAAAATAAAAAAAGACTTATTAAATATCGTAGAAGGCCCTACGAAGGTCGGATCGAGACGAAACGAGTTCCTATATGTCCGTATCGATGTCCCGTCGCACTAAGCCTCAAACATGAATTTTACTGAATAAATTAATTTTCATATTTAAAATAATAGATAGGTCAAGAAGTTAGAAAAAATGTTTAAGTTTAGAATTAAAATTTTATTTCATATTAGGAAATTTGATATTCACCGAATCTCTATCAAAAATCGAATTTGAGGTTGTCATCGTGATCATGAGATCGTCATAGTCTTATAGGAACTTATTTTTTTGAAATCTGAGGTTCGTAGGGCGATCTACGAATTTTTAAGGCTCTCTATTTTTTTAAAAAAAAATCAATTTTTTGCAACGAATATAATTTTTTGTTGCAGATTTCCAACGAAATCTGCAACAAAAAGTTTCGTTGTAGATTTGCAACGAAAAATATTCATTGCATATTTTGTTT
The DNA here is from genome assembly GCA_024364735.1 of Boesenbergia rotunda. NCBI lineage: Eukaryota > Viridiplantae > Streptophyta > Magnoliopsida > Zingiberales > Zingiberaceae > Boesenbergia > Boesenbergia rotunda. Next base: position 710,977 of record JAGFNQ010004757.1, on the reverse strand, counting down.
TTTTAAAAAAATAAAAAAAGACTTATTAAATATCGTAGAAGTTCCTACGGAGGTTGGATCGAGACGAAACGAGTTCCTATTGGTCCGTATCGTTGTCCCAATCGCACTAGCGGCGTCAAACATGAATTTTACTGAATAAATTAATTTTCATATTTAAAAAAGTAGATAGGTCAAGAAGTTAGAAAAAATATTTAAGTTTAGAAGTAAAATTTTGTTTCATATTAGGAAATTTGATATTCACCAAATCTCTATCAAAAATCGAATTTGAGTCCTCATCGTGATCATGAGATCGTCACGGTCCATAGGAACTTGTTTTTTTGAAATCCGAGGTTCGTAGGGCGATCTACGAATTTTTAAGGTTCTCTATTTTTTTAAAAAAAACAGATTTTTGCAACGAATTTGGTTTTTCATTGTAGATTTCCAACGAAATCAGAGGTTTTGTTGTATATTTGCAACAAAATTTTAAATTCATTGCAGATTGTGAATTTTTTTAAAAAATAAAAAAGACTTATTAAATATCGTAGAAGGTCCTACGGAGGTCGGATTGAGACGAAAAGAGTTCCTATGGGTCCATATCGACGTCCCGATCGCACTAGCGGCCTCAAACAAGAATTTTACTGAATAAATTAAGTTTCATATTTAAAAAAATAGATAGGTCAAGAAGTTAGAAAAAATGTTTAAGTTTAGAAGTAAAATTTTATTTCATATTAGGAAATTTGATATTCACCGAAGCTCTATCAAAATTCACATTCGGAGCCATCATCGTGATCATGAGACTGTCACGGTCCCATAGGAACTTGTTTTTTTGAAATCCAAGGTTCGTAGGGCGATCTACGAATTTTTAAGGTTCTCTATTTTTTAAAAAAAATTCAGATTTTTGCAGCAAATTTGGTTTTTCGTTGCAGATTTCCAACGAAATCAGAGTTTTCGTTGCAGATTTGCAACGAAATTTTAAATTCGTTGTAGATTGTGAATTTTTTTAAAAAATAAAAAAGATTTATTAAATATCGTAGAAGGTCCTACGGAGGTCGGATCGAGACGAAACGAGTTCCTATGGGTTCGTATCGACGTCCCGATCGCACTAGCGGCCTGAAACAAGAATTTTACTGAATAAATTAATTTTCAAATTTAAAAAAATAAATAAGTCAAGAAGTTAGAAAAAATGTTTATGTTTAGAAGTAAAATTTTGTTTCATATTAGAAAATTTGATATTCACCGAATCTCTATCAAAAATCACATTCGAGGTCGTCATCGTGATCATGAGATCGTCACGGTCCCATAGGAACTTGTTTTTTTGAAATCCGAGGTTCGTAGGGTGATCTACGAATTTTTAAGGTTCTCTATTTTTTTAAAAAAATTCAGATTTTTGCAACGAATTTGGTTTTTCGTTGCAGATTTCCAACGAAATCAGAGTTTTTGTTGCATATTTGCAACGAAATTTTAAATTCATTGCAGATTGTGAATTTTTTTAAAAAATAAAAAAGATTTATTAAATATCGTAGAAGGTCCTACGGAGGTCGAATCGAGACGAAACGAGTTCCTATGGGTCCGTATCGACGTCCCGATCGCTCTAGCGGCCTCAAACAAGAATTTTACTGAATAAATTAAGTTTCATATTTAAAAAAATAGATAGGTCAAGAAGTTAGAAAAAAATTTTATGTTTAGAAGTAAAATTTTATTTCATATTAGGAAATTTGATATTCATCGAAGCTCTATCAAAATTCGCATTCGAAGCCATCATCGTGATCATGAGACTGTCACGGTCCCATAGGAACTTGTTTTTTTGAAATCCGAGGTTCGTAGGGCGATCAACGAATTTTTAAGGTTCTCTATTTTTAAAAAAAATTCAGATTTTTGTAGCGAATTTGGTTTTTCGTTGCAGATTTCCAACGAAATCAGAGTTTTCGTTGCAGATTTGCAACGAAATTTTAAATTCGTTGTAGATTGTGATTTTTTTAAAAATAAAAAAGACTTATTAAATATCATAGAAGGTCCTACGGAGGTAGGATCGATGCGAAACGAGTTCCTATGGGTTCGTATCGATGTCCCCATCGCACTAGCCGCCTCAAACAAGAATTTTACTGAATAAATTAATTTTCATATTTAAAAAAATAAATAAGTCAAGAAGTTAGAAAAAATGTTTATGTTTAGAAGTAAAATTTTGTTTCATATTAGAAAATTTGATATTCACCGAATCTCTATCAAAAATCGTATTCAAGGTCGTCATCGTGATCATGAGATCACCACGGTCCCATAGGAACTTGTTTTTTTGAAATCCGAGGTTCGTAGGGCGATCTACGAATTTTTAAGGTTCTCTATTTTTTAAAAAAATTCAGATTTTTGCAACGAATTTGGTTTTTCGTTGCAGATTTCCAACGAAATCAGAGTTTTTGTTGCATATTTGCAACGAAATTTTAAATTCATTGCAGATTGTGAATTTTTTTAAAAAATAAAAAAGATTTATTAAATATCGTAGAAGGTCCTACGGAGGTCGGATCGAGACGAAACGAGTTCCTATGGGTTCGTATCGACGTCCCGATCGCACTAGCGGCCTGAAACAAGAATTTTACTGAATAAATTAAGTTTCATATTTAAAAAAATAGATAGGTCAAGAAGTTAGAAAAAATGTTTAAGTTTAGAAGTAAAATTTTATTACATATTAGGAAATTTGATATTCACCGAAGCTCTATCAAAATTCGCATTCGAAGCCATCATCGTGATCATGAGACTGTCATGGTCCCATAGGAACTTGTTTTTTTGAAATCCGTGCTTCGTAGGGCGATCTACAAATTTTTAAGGTTCTCTATTTTTTAAAAAAAATCAGATTTTTGCAACGAATTTGGTTTTTCGTTGCAGATTTCCAATGAAATCAGTGTTTTCATTGCAAATTTGCAACGAAATTTTAAATTCGTTGTAGATTGTGAATTTTTTAAAAAATAAAAAAGACTTATTAAATATCATAGAAGGTCCTATGGAGGTCGGATCGAGACGAAACATGTTCCTATGGGTTCGTATCGATGTCCCGATCGCACTAGCCGCCTCAAACAAGAATTTTACTGAATAAATTAATTTTCATATTTAAAAAAATAAATAAGTCAAGAAGTTAGAAAAAATGTTTATGTTTAGAAGTAAAATTTTGTTTCATATTAGAAAATTTGATATTCACTGAATCTCTATCAAAAATCGCATTCGAGGTCGTCATCGTGATCATGAGATCGTCACGGTCCCATAGGAACTTGTTTTTTTTTGAAATACGAGGTTCGTAGGGCGATCTACAAATTTTTAAGGTTCTCTATTTTTTAAAAAAAATTCAGATTTTTGCAACGAATTTGGTTTTTCGTTTCAGATTTCCAACGAAATCATAGTTTTCATTGCAGATTTGCAACGAAATATTAAATTTGTTGTAGATTGTGAATTTTTTTAAAAAATAATAAAGACTTATTAAATATCGTAGAAGGTCGGATCGAGACGAAACAAGTTCCTATGGTTCTATATCGACGTCTCGATCGTACTATCGACCTCAAACAAGAATTTTACTAAATAAATTAATTTTCATATTTAAAATAATAGATAGGTCAAGAAGTTAGAAAAAATGATTATGGTTAGAAGTATAATTTTGTTTCATATTAGGAAATTTGATATTCACTGAATCTCTATCAAAAATCGCATTCGAAGCCGTCATCGTGATCATGAGATCGTCACAGTCCCATAGGAACTTGTTTTTTTTTTTAAATCTGAGGTTCATAGGGCGATCTATGAATTTTTAAGGTTCTCTATTTTTTTAAAAAATTCAGATTTTTTCAACGAATTTGTTTTTTCGTTACAGATTTCCAACGAAATCAGAGTTTTCGTTGCAGATTTGCAATGAAATTTTAAATTCGTTGCAGATTGTGATTTTTTTAAAAAAAATAAAAAAGACTTATTAAATATCGTAGAAGGTCCTATGGAGGTCGGATCGAGACGAAACGAGTTCCTATGAGTCCGTATCGACATCCCGATCACACTAGCGGCCTCAAACAAGAATTTTACCAAATAAATTAATTTTCATATTTAAAATAATAGATAGGTCAAGAAGTTAGAAAAAATGATTAAGGTTAGAAGTATAATTTTATTTCATATTAGAAAATTTAATATTCACCGAATCTCTATCAAAAATCGCATTCGACGACGTCATCGGATCTGGTTGTTGAGGTATTTATTATAATGAGCTTTCTGGATGCTTGACTGTTAACTTTTTCCATCTTCATACGAATCTTCTATGAATGGATTCAAAAAGAAGTTAGTCATCTTTCGGAGTGTTTTACTATCTTGTACATTGTTATTTGGCATATCCTTTTACATGCAATGTTATGTATATCCTTTTACATGCAATGTTATGTATCTAATTGAATAAACAATGTGAATTATATCCTTTTACGTTGTTATTTTGGATATCCTTTTAAATGACATGAAGACATTTAGGCACATTTGTTTGTAATTCTTCGCTAAGAATTTTAGCTAGTGGATTGAATTATTAGGCATGTTGGGAGATACACTTATCTTCGTTGACCTTTGTCAGGTATATCTTTACATGTTATTTATATGTTATTTTAATAATGATAGCAAAATTATATTCTCAAATATTTAATTTCATTTGTTGTTTTTTTCTGGCCCCTTTTTTTATGGGAATTTAATACATAATGACCATTAGTTTATCTGATTTTAAATAGACAAAATGTAGAATGAAAGAAGTTGGATGTATAATAAAAATTTACGAAATCGTGGGGGTTTAACTAATGAATTTATAACTGGATTGTGACAATTTATGATTTTTGCTTCTAGTAATGTTCAGTACATGGATGACAATAAGATAAGGTGTCTGTGTAGAAAATGTCACAATGGAAAAAAATTTCTGCACGATAAAGTTGAAGAACATCTATGTAGATTTGGATTTACACCAAATTATTATATTTGAACATGTCATGGTGAACCATTCATAGCTGATGAGAATGTTGAGCAAAACATACAAGTTTCAGTTAGTGACGATTGTAGTTATTATAATCAGTTTAATCCATATCAGAGGATGGTATTTGATGCAGCAGGTCAGAATTTCATTCCCGATCCTCATGGTGCAAGTTCTAGCTATCCTCCATCAGTAGAACAAATGTTTACTACTTATACATCACCGTTGGAGGATCCGGGCAAAGTACCACATGCTGATAAAACATATCTTCAATTTCAAAATGTGTTGGGTGCTGCTGATGAACCATTATGGGTTGGTTGTGATAGTCATACTAAATTATCTGCGACAACAAGATTGTTGCATGTCAAGGCAGAACATAATGTGTCGCAAGATTGCTTTAATGACTTTGTTCAAGTTATGAAAGAGTGTTTACCACGTGATCACATACTTCCCAATGATTTTTATAGTATGAAAAAATTGGTCAAAGAATTAGGTCTTCTAGTGGAAAGAATTGATGTTTGCAGAGACGGTTGTATGCTATATTGGGGACATGATGCTGAAACAAATGTTTGTAAATTCTGTAATCAAGTAAGGTATAAGAGAACCACACGAAGTCAACAAAGACATAAAGCATATAGTCAGCTGTTTTATTTGCCTTTAACTCCAAGGTTACAAAGGCTTTATGCATCTAAGGCAACAGATGAACATATGACTTGGCATGCAAATCATCAAACAAAAGAGCGGTTAATGTTTCATCCATTAGATGGAGAGGCATGGAAAAATTTTGATAGAATATATCCGGAATTTGCAAAGGAGACTAGAAATATTAGATTAGGGCTTTGTGTAGATGGATTTGCTCCATTTGGGAAATTAGGACGAAATTATTCATGTTGGCTAGTTATTTTAACTCCGTATAATCTTCCACCTGGGATGTGCATGAAAACACCTTATATGTTTTTAACATTGGTTGTGCCTAGCCCGAAAAATCCGAACAAGTTAATAGATATTTATATGCAACCACTGATTGCGGAATTGAAACAATTATGGGTTGAAGGTTTTCCTACCTACGATGTTCATACAAATCAAACGTTTATGTTGAAGGCAGCTCTTCTTTGGACAATAAATGACTTTCCTGCTTATGGTATGCTTTCGGGTTGGAGTACTGCTAGGATCTTAGGATGCCCAATATGTATGGAAAGATCAAAGTCAATCAGATTGAAACATGGGAAGAAAGCTAGTTATTTTGATTGTCATAGCCAATTTTTACCACTAGCTCATAATTTCAGAAGAAATAAAAACGAATTCACTAAGAATAGAATCGAAAGAACACCACCACCATTGAGATTAACAGGCGAACAAATTTGGTACTGAGTGGTTAACTTTCCTTCTGTTATTGAAGAACCACATGGTATAACATATGAGTATGGGAGTACACATAAATGGACTAAAAAGAGTATATTTTGGGATTTACCATATTGGTTTAATCTTATGCTTCATCATAATCTTGATGTAACACATATTGAAAAGAATGTTTTTGATAATCTGATTAATACAGTGATGGATATCAATGGAAAAACAAAAGACAATTTGAATGCAAGAAATGATATGCGACCCATTTGTAATAGACCTACTCTTGATGTTGATGAAAATAGTAGGGGATCAAAGCCAAAGGCAGTTTATACATTGAATAAGGCTCAGAAAGGTGTTGTTTGTGAATGGTTAAAATCAGTGAAATTTCCAGATGGTTATGTCTCTAATCTTGGAAGATGTGTGGAAATGAAGGAATACAAATTGAATGGTTTGAAAAGTCATGACTGCCATATATTCATGCAGAGACTCATTCCTATTGCTTTTAAAGAAATATTACCAAATTTTGTATGGGGTGCCATTACGGAGTTAAGCATTTTCTTACATGATATTTGCTCAACAGTTTTGAAATATTCGCACATGGAGACGTTAGAGAGAGACATTCCAATAATTATGTGTAATTTGGAAGGGATATTTCCACCGTCATTTTTTGATTCAATGGAACATCTTTTGATTCACTTGTCATATGAGGAAAAAGTTGGTGGACCTGTCCATTTCCGATGGATGTACACCCATTTGAAAGGTAAAATGTTTATCTTTTATACTTTAACTATCTGATTTCATACAACTTTATTCATTTTAATATATATATAATATATCTAATAGAATTTATTTTATTACCAACAGATTCTTATATCATTTGAAGAAAAAAGTGAAAAATAAAGCACGAGTTGAAGCCTCTATTGTTAATGCATATATTGTCGAAGAAGTAACAACTTTTGCATCATATTACTTTGAGTCTCACGTGCATAGCAAACGACGAAGACCAGGAAGAAATGATGAGGGACCTATTGATCCAAATTTGAAAGCTTTTTCAATTTTTAACTATCTTGGTCGACCAAGTGGACCATGTAAGCAGAGATATTTAACTGGTAAAGAATGGCGGGCAGCCCCAACATATATTTTACTGAATTGTCTGGAAGTATCATCCTATTATGAGTGAGTATATATTCTGAATATTTCTTATATTGTAACTTTCAAAATTCTAATTTGATTTTTTATGTTAGGATTTTTGAAAATTTATATTCTAAATTGTCGCTAGAAGAATTTGATCGCTTAACTCAAGAAGAGTTTGCGCCATGGTTCAAATCATATGTAAGTAGACATTTTCAAATTTATTTACACATATGAAGACTTTTACAAATTTTTATTTTTTAATTTAGGTTCACACTAATCAAGCGCACCTTGAACATGATTTATTAATTCATTTGTCATGGGGTCCAAAATTATTAGAACGCACTTGGCTAGAATATTTTATTAATGGATATACTTTTCATACTGAAGAATATGGAAAGGGCAAGACTACAATGAATAGTGGAGTTTGTGTTAAGTCATCCAATGATGGTGATGCAAGTAATGATTTTTATGGTTTGCTGGATGAAATTATAGAGATAGAATATCCAAGTCCAGAAATGCAAGTTATTCTATTCATGTGTCGTTGGTTTGACCCTATCAGAGGGATGAAGGTCCATCCACATTATAATTTGGTTGAAATCAATCATAAGAGATTGTATAAGAAATATGAACCATTTGTGTTGGCACAACAAGCAATTCAAGTATTCTATGCTTCATATCCCAGTTTGAAACGTGACAAAATTGATTGGTGGGTTGTTTGTAAAACAAAAGCATGGAAAAAATGAGGAACATTGGGAAGACATTGCATATCAACAAGAGCAAGTTGGCAATACAATTCAGACCGAGGAGTATATTATTCCAATGTTACGAGATCCCAGCGGAGTAGTGATAAATGTAGACACAAGTGAAATTGATGATGATGATAATGAGGAGGAGGAGGTGGACGAGGAGGAGGAGAGGACGAGGAGGACGACGACGACAACGATGAGAATGACAATGATAATGACGACTTTGATGTTTAATGATGGGTAAGTGTTGTTATTTTAATTTTATAAAAATTTTAATATCTTTTTTAATCAATTTGGATACTCTTTTTACTTAAATTTTTTTATGTATATAACTTTTAGTTTAATTAATCTATCTGTCTTAATTAGTTACAAAAATGTGTATATATATAGTGTCTCATTAAGTTTATAAAATTTTATCTATTAATGCTTTGTATTTTTTGCTATAGGTTATCAGAGTTTATATCTTATCATCACAGTTCTGACACATTCTCCTAATATGGTATGTTTTTTCATATTAATCATTATAACTACAATTTGTCTTTACTTAATCTTATTTTTTGAATTTTCAGCATATCTTTAAACGAGGTGGACGTAGACAGAGCTCACGTAGTCAAGCTGATGATACACCATCAGACTCTGTACATAGGACCCCCTCCAATCAAGCAGGACCTTCCCATGTACCTGTGGGATCGGATTGAATAGATAAAGGGGAGGGGGTGAATATCGATCGTTAAAACTTTTTCGGAAAGCGTAGAGTAATTGTACAGCGGAAAAGAAAAACAATCGCTAACACTTTTTGTTTTTACTTGGTTCAAAGTCACAGTCGGCTCCTACTCCAAGGCCCACGGTCCTTGACTGTTTAAGATGGACAATTTTATATTTCATCAAATGTTTTACAAGATGAAGTTGAATATAGAATTAAAAAGAATACATCAATGAAACTATTCTTTTACCGACGACATGAGAAGTTGGAAGTTCGGAGCCGCGGGTCATCGTAGGCGCTTGAATCTCGAGTATGGAGCTTGTCGGAGTGGAGTGCTTGAGCGAATGTGTCGAAAGTAATTGATGTGGAAGCCAAGGGGGTGAACCCCTTTATATAGTCGTAGCTAGGGCGCCTGTGATGAAGGGGGCGCCTGACACGTGGTCTTCTCTGTGCGAACCTCAATCCGCAGACTTGGCCAGCACTTATCCCTTCAACTGGGGCACCTGAGCTGACTGGGGCGCCTGTGTTAACACAGGCGCCTCAATGACTTGGTCCAGAGGCTTACGTGGCAGTTTGCTTCAAATACTTGGAATCAACCCTCACTGGGGCGCCTGTCTCAACACAGGCGCCTCAACATTGAGGCGCCTGACCTCATTCAGGCGCCTGGGAACAGAAATCTCCGTTCCTTCATTCCTGCAACCAGGTTAGTTCCAAAACACAAGAAACATATAAATGATATAAAATAAAGCATGAGTTACAACCTGAGTTGTCTTGGTTCTGACTTTGGGCTTCCCAAATGGAACCCTAGGTCGAACCGACGCCTAATGTTCCCTCCTACGGGGAACGCGTCCTCACCTACTCCTCTCGGGAGAGTTTACCTGTTTACCAACCGGCTCCTCCGGTTGGACTTTTGCCTAGCTTCACTCACCAGGTCTTAGTGCCCAGCTTCACTCACAAGGTCTTCGGTGCCCAGTCCCCGACCAGGTCTTAGTGCCCAGCTTCACTCACCAGGTCTTCGGTGCCCAGTCCCCGACTAGGTCTTAATGCCCAGCTTCACTCATTAGGTCTTAGTGCCCAGCTTCACTCACCAGGTCTTAGTGCCCAACGTTACGTCAGGATTTAGTTGCCCAGCCCACGACCAGGACTTAGTGCCCAATTCATAGAACCAGGACTTAGTGCCTAGTGTACCTAGGACTTTTCCTGCACACTTGATTAGCCTTGTTAGATCACAACACACCTTGACTTCTGAACCCTTTGCCATTATCAAAATACAGGTTTGACTTTGGTGCTTCTGGCACCAACAGTACCATCACCGACACCTTCCCATACACCATCCCTTGGGCCTTCCCATACACCATCCCAGTGCCTTCCCATACACCATCACCGGGACCTTCTCATTCTCCTACGTCACTCGATTCCCCAGCCTTGATTCCTTCCAGACACTCGATAGCTGAGAGCCCAAACATTCGAGAGACTATATTCCCGGTTGGAGATTCGTAAGTAAAATTATTTTTTTTAATTTTTCAATATTGTTTGATTGTAACATTGATAGGTTTACTAATTCGGTACGTGTTATTCACGAGATCAATAGAATCGTGAATAATTACTGGAGAGGAGACTCGATGTCATATACTACTACTCCACCACCGATGAGAGAGCTTTGGTGGAACGAGTTTAGGGTATATATATCTCACTCATTCATTTTATATCTTAAATAAAAGTGTAAATCTAAATATTTGTTTCTATTGCAGTGTTGTTTCAATTGGGATCATAGTGTTGAGTTGGAAGTTAAGAGAATTGTTTAAAAAAAATGTGGCGATCATATTGTGACGAGCCCACTTCTCTACCACTAAAGCGGACGTCACTTTTACTTAACCTTAACTTTACGTTATTCTTAGCCTTAGGTTACAACTACTTGACTTCCCTTAACTTGCTCTGAATTTTTTTCCTTTAAAAAAAAACTTTCATTTTATTTGCTTTGTAAGGATTTGACTGCTAGATCTCTTAGTTGTAAAACTAAAGCACTAACCATTTGCCCTACAACACTTTCCTTTTAATGGTACCAGTCGACTGCTATATAGCCAGAAGACTGGTGTCAGCCACAGAAACTTTCTGTGCCCGGCACCAGTCGACTGGCCTCTTGGCAGTCAACTGGTGCATCGAACAGAAACTTTCTGTTCGATAGGGCAGTCGACTGGTTCTGAACCAGTCGACTGGCACGCCTGAAACCTGCATTTACAGACTTGGGAACTCCTTTCAAGGGCCCATAATTCATACACTTCCAAAGCATATAAAGAAATAACTCCAAATCTATACTCTATACTAGTTTTATAAACATTTTAACAACCCAAAACAACCTCATAAACTTGCAATTAGGGTCTTTGCGGAAGTAAATAAGCTATCAAAATATATGAACTCTAGACTAGAGTTTGTACCCAACTTTGTCTCTATGCAAGGTTTAAACAAAGTCATTCGTTCTACCAATTCAAAATACCAAAACACATGTTCTACAAGACTTAACCCGACGATCTCTTCCACGGTTCCGCCGCCACTGAACATCAATGCAAGTCCCGCTCGCCTCCCTAGCTTATGCTTTTTCTTTACCTTTGTCTGCAATAGAAGGAAATGCAACTAATAAGCAATTTGCTTAGTAAGTAAATCCTAACTCACAAATCTATGCGATCAATGCTAAACATGCTCTTTTCAAATAATGCTTGTTTCAAAATACATGCACTTTGAAATACTTACACATGGAAACTTTCACATACTTATCATGCTCCATCATGCTTGGAAACATTTACTAGCATTAAAACATTGGCAAATCTAACATGCTCATAATTTCTTTTGAGACTTGCTACTTATGCATTTCCATACTTTAAACCACTAACTTCTTTGCTCTTGCTCTTTAACATGCTTGTAACATAACAATGTTAACATACATAGCAAAACATATGCTTAAACTGAAAACACTTACATATACTCATATACTTCAAAATAATAATCAACTTTCTCAAGCCTTGACACTGTACCTGGTATTAGTGTACCAATGCGCGCATCCCTAATAGGTTTCGGGGTAGCTAGCCACCGCACCCTATTAGAGCTTCTTTCGTACTTTCTGTGGGCCTCTCATTTGCCCGATACATGTCACTTTACAAAAGTAAAATACTTTCTTACTCATAATGCTTGTATTTATCAAGCTAACTTTCTTTTTCATAAATCTTGCACTATAAACCTTTACCTTTTCTTACTTGGAACTTTCATCGAGCACCTTGCGTGCCCTTAAGCCCAAAACTCCTTTTTGGGACTTTTCAAGAACTTACTCTTGTCATACTTAGGTCTCATACACAAAAATTACTCCAATTCATATTCTATGATAAAACATGTATTCTTTAGGAACATAAACACACAATAAAAAAACCATAATTTTAAAGCATGCACTTAGATCACAAACATGGTTTTACAACGTAAAATACATGGCGAAACTACTTCCATTGCAGGTGAGTGATTTACTTACTCTTTTTCTTGAAGAAAACTCACTAAATATCTAGGGAAACTCCTAGCGTAGCGCTCCTCTTCTCTTCCCTTGCGAGAAAACTTCACCCTTGGCCCTATGGAAGAAGCCCTAGGTTTTCTACTTCAAGAGGAAGAAGAAGGAGGAGAAAACTCTCCTTTTCTTCCCTGTTTTTCGCAGCCTCCCAAACTGCTCGCGCAGCCTCCTGAAACCCTAAAAGGGGTCTTAACCCAACTTAAGTGGAAGATGAAACACCTCTTCATGAAAAGGGCTTACTTAGCTATAATATTATTTCGCTTCATCCTTTTCTGTGCTTGATACCCTTGCCTTGTTGGTTACCCCAACTCACTTAAGGGCATGCTTTGCCCTATGGTCGCGGGATCAAACCCCGCCCGACCCTTAATTTTTTATATTCCATTTTTATTTCGAAAAATTGTCAGAAAATTCAGAAAAATTCATAATAATTCATGAAAATTATTGGGTGTTACAATCCTCCCTACCTTATAAAAAGTTCGTCCTCGAACTTAGAACAGCTGTGGATACCTTTGCCTCATGCTATCTTCTGATTCCCAGGTTGCCTCTTCATACTTCTAATTCAGCCATAAGACTTTTACTAGTGGTACCACTTTGTTCCTCAGCTTCTTATCTGCTCGATCTATTATCTGAATAGGTCGACTTTCGTAACTGAGATCTTCTTGAACTTGTACCATCTGTGGCTCAATCACTTGGTTGGCATCTGGGATGTGCTTCTTCAACATTGAGACATGGAACACATTGTGTATTGCTGACATCTCTGAGGGTAGCTCCAACTCATAAGATACTTTGCCAACTCTTTTCGTCACTGGGTAGGGTCCTACGTATCGAGGACTTAGCTTGCCTTTCTTGCCAAATCTCATCACACCCTTCATAGGAGCTACTTTGAGGAAAACTGTGTCCCCAACTTCAAACTCTAACGGTCTACGGCGTACATCGGCATAACTCTTCTGCCTACTTTGAGCAGTTTCTATTCTCTGGCGGATACTCCTTATAGCTTCTGTGGTATCATCTATAAGGTCAGTCTGAGACCCCATTTCTTTCTTCTCACTACCTTCATACCAACAGAGGGATCTACACCTCCTGCCATAAAGAGCTTCGTAGGGCGCCATACCAATAGTAGCCTGATAATTGTTGTTGTAGGCAAACTCAGCTAAACACAAATACTTGCACCAACTGCCCTTGAAATCTAATGCACAAGCTCTGAGCATATCTTCTAGAATTTGATTCACTCTCTCTGTCTGTCCATCAGTCTGGGGATGGAAAGCTGTGCTAAACTTCAGTTTAGTGCCTAGCGTTGTCTGTACGTACTCCCAAAAGTGTGAAGTGAAACGACCATCCCTATCAGAGATAATGGTCTTCGGGACTCCGTGTAGTCGGATCACTTCTTGCACATATAACTGGGCTAACTTTTCAATCGAGTAAGACACTCTGATTGCCAAGAAGTGGGCAGACTTGGTCAATCTGTCTACTATTACCCAAATAGCGCCATAGCCATTAGTTATCTTTGGTAGACCAACTATGAAATCCATGGCTATGTCTTCCCATTTCACTCTGGAATCTGAATGGGTTGTAGGACACCTCCTGGTCTCTGGTGTTCTGCTTTAACTCTCTGACATGTCAGGCAGGTGCTGACATACTTAGCTATGTCTCTCTTCATCCCTGACCACCAAAATCTTCTTTTCAAATCCTGGTACATCTTAGTGGAACCAGGATGCATTGAGTAGGGAGTTCCATGGGCTTCTTCAAGAATCTTCTTTCTCAGCTCTTCATGATTGGGGACACATAAACGGTCACCATAGTAGAGTATCCCACTGTCAGATACTCTAAACTCTTTACTCTCTCCTTCTTGCATCTCTTGCTTGATCCTTTGGATATCAGAATCCTCAACTTGCTCTTTCTGTATTTCTTCAAAAAAAGTTGACTCTAGTGTCAATAGAGCTAGCTGCCCATCAATAATCTCCACTCCATAATCTACTATCTCCTTCTGTAATGGTGGTGCCAACGATGATAAGGACATCAAAGAGGCACAAGTCTTTCTACTCAGTGCATCTGCTACTCTATTTGCCTTACCAGGGTGGTACAGAATCTCACAGTCATAGTCCTTCACTAACTCGAGCCACCTTCGCTGTCTCATATTGAGGTCTTTCTGAGTGAAGAAATATTTCAGACTCTGGTGATCTGTATAAATCTTGCGCTGCACTCCATACAGATAATGTCTCCATATTTTTAGAGCGAAGACTACAGCTGCCAACTCCAGATCATGAGTGGGGTAATTCTTTTCATAATCCTTGAGTTGCCTAGAAGCATAAGCTATGACTTTGCCTTCTTGCATAAGTACGGCTCCAAGTCCTAGCTTTGATGCATCACTGTATATATCAAAGCTCTTATCACCTTCGGGTACTGTAAGAATAGGAGCGCTTGTCAGTCTCTTCTTCAACTCAAGAAAACTCTGCTCACAGTCTTCAGTCCACTCATACTTCTTATTCATTCTGGTAAGGGCTGTAAGTGGAGAAGCTATCTTTGAAAAGTCCTCTACATACCTTCTGTAGTACCCTGCTAAACCCAGAAAACTTCTGATCTCACTAGCATTCCTTGGTCGACTCCAGTTACTAACTGCTTCAATCTTGGCTGGGTCTACCATAATACCTTCCTTGGAAATGATGTGGCCTAGGAAGGCCACCTGGTCAAGCCAAAACTCACACTTTGAGAATTTGGCGTACAACTCCTTCTGATGTAAGGTTTGCAATACCATCTTCAGGTGTTCGGCATGTTCTTCCTGAGTCTTTGAATACACTAGGATATCATCAATAAAGACAATGATGAACTTGTCCAGAAAATCCTTGAACACTCTATTCATTAGATCCATAAACGTCGCAGGGGCGTTTGTCACTCCAAAGGGCATGACCACAAACTCGTAGTGCCCATATCTTATACTGAAAGCAGTCTTTGGTACATCACTCTCCTTCACTTTGAGTTGATGGTAACCTGATCGCAGATCTATTTTGGAGAACACCGTGGCTCCTTTCAACTGATCGAATAAATCATCTATCCTTGGCAAGGGATATCTGTTCTTGATGGTTACCTTATTCAAGGCTCCATAATCTATGCACATTCTCATGGATCCATCTTTCTTCTTGACGAACAACACAGGAGCTCCCCAGGGTGAATGACTAGGGCGGATGAAACCCTTGTCGAGCAACTCTTGTAACTGTTCTTGCAGCTCTTTCAGTTCTGCTGGTGCCATGCGATAAGGTGCCTTTGAAATTAGGTTGGTTCCTGGAACCAACTCAATTTCAAATTCAATTTCTCGATTGGGAGGGAGTCTTGGTAACTCTTCAGGAAACACCTCCGGATAGTCATAGACTACCTTCACTTCCTCTTTCTTTAATCCTTCTCTTTGACTTGCATCTACTATATGAGCTAGAAAACCAGAACACCCCTTCTCTAACATTCTCTGAGCTTGTAAGGTAGATAAGAACCTTTTTGTCTTTCTCTTTGGGTCTCCAATAAACTCGAATGGAGGTTCTGCTTCTGGTGTGAACTTTACTCTTCTTTTGTGGCATTCAATAGAGGCACTGTACTTGCTCAAGAAATCCATCCCTAAAATGATATCGTAATCCTTCATCTTAAGGACTACTAAATCACTATAGAGTTCTCGGTTGGAAATCCGAATTAATACAGCTCTTAGCCATTGAGTAGATGCCATGACCTCTCTCGAAGGTAAGGTCATTAAGAACTTCATCGTTTAACATTTCGGGTGGCCCTTATACTATTATCAGTCCTTCCGAGGTCTGCGGCCTACTAACACCGCTGGCCACCTTTAAAGTATCTCAGTCCTTAACATCTTGATCATTAGCCTGACTCTTTCTCTTTTAGTGCCAACTAGCTCTAGGCACCGACAAGCTAGTCGGTTGAACTTCCTCACTGCTTCATCCACGGATAGTTCTCCAGGTCTGAACTCCGTGAATTCATCATAACGCTTGTTGGTTACTCGCATGTGAAAATATTCTTCGAAGAACTCAGTCTCGAAGTCATCCCATGTCATCTAGCTGATATTTCTCTTGGCCCTAACTTTCTCCCACCACATCCTAGCATCTCCCGTAAGTCAGAAAGATGCACACTTTATCTTCTCTACCTCATGCCAGTCCAGTAGCCCTACTATTCTTTCCAACATTTTGAACCATGCTTAAGCATCCCATGGTTTGCTTGTGCCTGGGAAGTCCCCTGGCTTCAGTTTCTTCTACTGAATGAGGTACGCTTCTTGCCTTACCCCCCATTGCCGGGATTACAGAAGTAACCGATGGGTCTTTGGTCACAACTGGTGCCACTACATTCGCCACCAACGGGGTAACAGGAGTGGCCTACTGGTTAGCTATCATGGTGGCAATAACTTGCTATTATTCTGCTAGTTGTCTCCATAACTGCACTACCACCTCTAAGAGATTTGGTGGTGGTACTGACTCTGCCTCTTTCCCTTTAGGAGCTCGCTCCTCGTTTTGGGCCTTTCTAGGACGTCCTCTTGGCATTCTCTTACTTTACATCATCTAGGACATCCTCTTAACATTCTCTTACTTTATATCATAAAGAGGGTAATGATATTTCATCAATAAGGACATTTCATTACTTTACTATATCATCCTACTCATATCATCATACTCATATGACATATGCCATATCACCATACTATCATCATACTATCATCATACTCATATAACATATGTCATATCACCATACTGTCATCATACTCATAATAGCATTACTGATCACATACTCATAATAGCATTTACTAATCATGCACATAATAGCATATAATAATACTAACATACTTCTTTATCATCATGCACTTACTGATACTAGCAGTCAATAATGAAAAGCATACAAAACTACAACATATGAACTTCTTACTTGGCAGGCGGCAGGATTGATGCTTGATGTCAGTGTGGCGGAGGGGTGGAACCTTTTGCTCTGATACCACTCTGTGACGACCCCACTTCTCTACCACTAAAGCGGACGTCACTTTTACTTAACCTTAACTTTACCTTATTCTTAGCCTTAGGTTACAACTACTTGACTTCCCTTAACTTGCTCTGAATTTTTTTCCTTTAAAAAAAAACTTTCATTTATTTGCTTTGCAAGGATTTGACCGCTAGATCTCTTAGTTGTAAAACTAAAGCACTAACCATCTGCCCTACAACACTTTCCTTTTAATGGTACCAGTCGACTGCTATATAGCCAGAAGACTGGTGTCAGCCACAGAAACTTTCTGTGCCCGGCACCAGTCGACTGGCCTCTTGGCAGTCAACTGGTGCATCGAACAGAAACTTTCTGTTCGATAGGGCAGTCGACTGGTTCTGAACCAGTCGACTGGCACGCCTGAAACCTGCATTTACAGACTTGGGAACTCCTTTCAAGGGCCCATAATTCATACACTTCCAAAGCATATAAAGAAATAACTCCAAATCTATACTCTATACTAGTTTTATAAACATTTTAACAACCCAAAACAACCTCATAAACTTGCAATTAGGGTCTTTGCGGAAGTAAATAAGCTATCAAAATATATGAACTCTAGACTAGAGTTTGTAC
Source organism: Boesenbergia rotunda (assembly GCA_024364735.1). Lineage (NCBI taxonomy): Eukaryota > Viridiplantae > Streptophyta > Magnoliopsida > Zingiberales > Zingiberaceae > Boesenbergia > Boesenbergia rotunda. The sequence goes on along the minus strand of JAGFNQ010004757.1, from coordinate 692,969 downwards.
CCAACTTTGTCTCTATGCAAGGTTTAAACAAAGTCATTCGTTCTACCAATTCAAAACACCAAAACACATGTTCTACAAGACTTAACCCGACGATCTCTTCCACGGTTCCGCCGCCACTGAACATCAATGCAAGTCCCGCTCGCCCCCTAGCTTATGCTTTTTCTTTACCTTTGTCTGCAATAGAAGGAAATGCAACTAATAAGCGATTTGCTTAGTAAGTAAATCCTAACTCACAAATCCATGCGATCAATGCTAAACATGCTCTTTCCAAATAATGCTTGCTTCAAAACACATGCACTTTGAAATACTTACACATGGAAACTTTCACATACTTATCATGCTCCATCATGCTTGGAAACATTTACTAGCATTAAAACATTGGCAAATCTAACATGCTCATAATTTCTTTTGAGACTTGCTACTTATGCATTTCCATACTTTAAACCACTAACTTCCTTGCTCTTGCTCTTTAACATGCTTGTAACATAACAATGTTAACATACATAGCAAAACATATGCTTAAACTGAAAACACTTACATATACTCATATACTTCAAAATAATAATCAACTTTCTCAGGCCTTGACATTGTACCTGGTATCAGTGTACCAATGCGCGCATCCCTAATAGGTTTCGGGGTAGCTAGCCACCGCACCCTATTAGAGCTTCTTTCTTACTTTCTGTGGGCCTCTCATTTGCCCGGTACATGTCACTTTACAAAAGTAAAATACTTTCTTACTCATAATGCTTGTATTTATCAAGCTAACTTTCTTTTTCATAAATCTTGCACTATAAACCTTTACCTTTTCTTACTTGGAACTTTCATCGAGCACCTTGCGTGCCCTTAACCCCAAAACTCCTTTTTGGGACTTTTCAAGAACTTACTCTTGTCATACTTAGGTCTCATACACAAAAATTACTCCAATTCATATTCTATGATAAAACATGTATTCTTTAGGAACATAAAACGCACAATAAAAAAATCATAATCTTAAAGCATGCACTTAGATCACAAACATGGTTTTACAACGAGAAATACATGGCGAAACTACTTCCATTGCAGGTGAGTGATTTACTTACTCTTTTCCTTGAAGAAAACTCACTAAATCTCTAGGGAAACTCCTAGCGTAGCGCTCCTCTTCTCTTCCCTTGCGAGAAAACTTCACCCTTGGCCCTAGGGAAGAAGCCCTAGGTTTTCTACTTCAAGAGGAAGAAGAAGGAGGAGAAAACTCTCCTTTTCTTCCTGTTTTTCGCAGCCTCCCAAACTGCGCGACCCTAAAAGGGGTCTTAACCCAACTTAAGTGGAAGATGAAACTCCTCTTCATGAAAAAGGCTTACTTAGCTATAATATTATTTCGCTTCATCTTTTTTTGTGCTTGTTACCCTTGCCTTGCTGGTTACCCCAACTCACTTAAGGGCTTGCATTGCCCTGTGGTTGCTGGATCAAACCCCACCCGACCCTTAATTTTTTTTATTCCATTTTTATTTCGAAAAATTGTCAGAAAATTCAGAAAAATTCATAATAATTCATGAAAATTATTGGGTGTTACAGATATTCACCATACACTACATCATGCAAAGAGGTGAGGGAAAAAACCACCATTCATCACCGATCAAAATTGGGTTGCGATCAACAATTTTTGGGCATCAGATGAGGCTAAAAAAAGGTTCCATCAGAATAAGAATAATCAGTCTTATAATTCTGGAGAGATATCTGTGACTTATGCAGGAGGCTCTATCAATATTGATGAGCATAGGCAAAGATTGATAATTTTTTAACCCTTTCATTATTATATAAAAATATATTTCATATAATTTAAATATTTTTAATTGTTTTAGACAAAGGAATTGGGAAAAGAGCCTGCATTTATAGAGACTTTTACCCGCACGTTCCAGAAAAAAGATAAGACTTGGAGCGGAGAGAGAGCAAAAGTAATGAAGGTTTGAATAAATTGCAAATTTAAGCAGTTAGACTATTTTACATTAATTGCTACTAATGTAGTTAGACTATTTCACAGTCATTTGCAAATTTTGTTACAAATTTAATCTTTTTAATTATAATGTAGGAAAAATATGATGAACTAGAGGAGTTACAGAGAAGCTTAAATGCTAGTGAGAATTTTGAAGGATCTGAGTCGTCAGTTGGCAATAATTTCAATTTATGGTTGCAGGCCACTGGGGGGCCTAATGTGGGAGGAAGAATATTAGGAATGAGTTCATTAAGCAGAACCAAAGTAGTGCCTCGTAATTCGTCTTCGTGCTCACCAGAAGTCAATACCCAGATCCATAACTTGACTGAGGAAGTTGCTCATTTAAAAGGCATAATATCATAAAGGGATCGACAACTGGAAGAATGAGATCGATGAATGGAAGATATGATCCGTCAACAAAATATGATCATGCAATATTTTAAATTAAATCCAATTCCAATTCATAATCCTCTAAATTTTGGTGATGATGGTGGTGATGATGATGGCGATGATGGAAGCGATGGTGCTGCGTGATTTTCTTTGGTAAGAAGATTTGTTATTAGATTATTTTTTATACTATTTTTTAATATAGTTAAATATTTGCTACTGTCATTTGTATATGATTAGCTAGCCAGTTGTAATATTACAACTTGTAGAGAGCGTACTTTAGTTTTCTAGGAATGGTGTAATCAAGCTTTAGGAATTTGCCATCCTTTTTAGCTATTTCAATGATTTTGATTTAGATCTGATTTATTCTCAGCTTACAATATCTAGACATTTTAAAGTTAGACTTCTACATTTGAAATAATTTGTTAAGTGATAATTATTTCACCAGGTTTATCATTATTTTTGCATCTTGCAGGTTAGAAATCACATTTTACGAGATGTTACTTGCACGGTGTTTGGTTATGATTACATTCTTCGTCAGGTAGTTTCGTAATAGATTTAAACTTTGTTCATGTCCTTTTTTCTGGATTTTCGATCATCGGTAACATGCTGTGCAGATTTGAAGTGTTCCTTGTATGAAGGCTTTACTATATGTTGGAGATCCATTGACTTTGCTTCTTTTGAATGTTTGGTACAGGGAAGCATCCATGGAGAGATCTAAAAGGGGTGTGTATGCTTTGATTTCAATATGTTGGCATCTGTGGCATTGTTGTAGCCTACACTTGTATATTATAATTTGGATGGTAGATTCTATGTTTTGAATGACTACTTTTATTGGTGTTTGCTGGTACTATGTTTTTGGTGTGTATTAATGTAATTGAATGTTTTTATTAGTAGATTTCTATTCTAAATTGTGTGTTGGAAGTTATATATGTTTATGTTTATATCTGTGTTTATGTTTATCTGATGTATAAAAAATATTTGAAAAAATATATATTTTTTAAATATTTTTAAAAATTGCGACGAATTTTGCAACAAAAAATTTTGTTGCAAACTTATCGTAAATCTGTGATAAAAACATATTCGTTGCAGAATTCGTTGCAAATCAGCAACGAATAAAATTTGTTGCAGAATTCGTTAAAAATTTGCAACGAATTTTATTAGTTACAGATTTGCGACAAAAATTGATCGTTGTAGAATTCGTGGCAGATCTGCAACGAAAGAATTTGTCGCAGAATTCATTGCAGATCCATATTAAATTTGTAGATTTGTAATGAAAAAATTTAACTATATTTGTTGCAAATCTGCGACGAAAAAAATTCATCCCAAATTCGTTGCAAATTTGCAACAAAATTAATTGGTCACAAATATGCAACGAAAGTTTTTCATGGCAAATTGGCAACGAAGAAAATTCGTTGCATATTTCATTGCAGATTGGCAATGAATTTTATTTGTCGCTGATCTGCAACGAATTATTTTTGTCGCAAAATTCGTTGCAATTTGCAACAAATTTTTTATAGTTCGACCGCAAATTTAGCGGCGAGAATTTAGCAATGAAAATATTTTCGTTGCTAAATTTGTCGCCAAATTATTTTGCAACGAATTTAAAAAAAAATCATTGCAAATTTTGTTGCAAATTCCAAATTTTTTTTGTAGTGTTCTTCTTCTTGCAGTGTCCGCATCTCTTCTTGCACGACGATCTCTCTTGGTGCTATCTCTTCTTCTTCAAGGCGTGGTGATCTTTGTTTGGCTCCATCAATCTCTTCTTCTTCAAGGAGGGCGTTGATTTCTCCTTCTTCAAGGGCACGTGATTGCATCTTTATTCACCTGCACCCCTTTTTCTCCATCGACAGTGCTAGGGTTTTGTTCCCTGCACAACTCAACGGTAAGATTTCGACCAAGATTTTTTCTATTTTTGAATATAATTCTGTGAGCGGAATCTCACAAGTTATATACATTACTTCGTCATTTTTTAAAAAATCATGTCTAAGCCCTACATCTATTCGAGAGTCTGTCAAGTGATATTGACATCTAGAGTATGGTTTATCAACAAATGATTGTTGTGAAGATTAATTTTATAGTGGTATATTATTTTATAATTTGAATTATAAATATGCATTAGATCTATTTACGATGCGAAATGCATGCAACAATAAACAACGCATAAGTGATCATATCACAATTCGAACAAATATCTAGATGGAGGTTATATATTCTAATTAATATACACATTATTAGAAGATGTCGACTAAGATTTCCTCAATTTTTGAGTATAATTCTATGAGCGGAATCTCTTCTTTTATTAGCTAGGTATATTTCATACAATTTTGTAAGCTAATATTTTTTAGGATACATGTTTATTGCTTGCAAAAAAAATCATGCTTGTTAGATCGTAATAACAAGTTGACGAATGTTTTCTTCCACCGACAAAGTTTTCAAGTTTTTTGTCTGTTTCACATTTTTATATTCGAGCATGTTTCTAAAATATTTATGAAACTTGAAATTGAACTTGAAATTAGGATGATGGGATGATGCAAAACTTGAAATTGGGATGTAGGCTAATAAATTTTGTTTGTCACGTATGATGGGTTGATGCAGAACTTGAAATTAGGATTTTTATACTCGACGATTGTTTGTTTCACAATAATAAATTGGAAGTTATTATTTCATTTTATAATTTATAATTTAGCATTTTTATAACAATAAATATAGCTAGCATATTTGTAGCTCTTGAAGATCTCATATAATGCTAAGATGCTCTATACTTTATTGCATTAGTTTTTTTTATTGCATTGTCTAATTTTTGTTTTTTACTTTAAAATCATTAGATTTTGGTCAACTCTAAATTTTATAGTGGCTTATTTGTTTGGGGATTTTGCTCTAATATTGAAATGTATAAATCTTGGATACACTTGGATAGAAGGTCTAAACAAAATGAGGAGGGTGTGCAACAATTCATTAGATGTTGTTTACAGAATCCCAATATGGACCCCAGTTTAATTCATTGTCCTTGTTGCAAATGTAATAATCTTAAAAAAGGATGGACGCGCCTCATTGAAGAGCATCTTTATTTTCATGGTTTTAATCAAAGTTATGTGAATTGGATTTGGCATGGTGAACCTGTCGAGAATGATAAAGTAAAATGGAATTTCAACCAGAAGTCACTAGAGAATGACAACTTTAAAACTGCTAATATGTGTGAGGCAGCATATGATAATTTCACAAAACCCCCAGAAGAGTTTGTGAAATTTTTAGAAGAAGTAGAGAAGCCGTTATACAAGGGATGTCAACGTTACACAAAGTTGAGTGCACTTGTAAAACTATACAATACCAAAGCAAGACATGGAATGAGTCATCGCTATTTTCAGATCTACTAATGGATTTTGGGGATATGCTGCCAAATGATCACAATATACCATCCTCAATGTATGATGCAAAAAAGACGTTGAGTTGTTTGGTGTTGACTTATGAAAAGATTCATGCTTGTTCTAATGATTGCATTCTTTATATGAAGCAATATAACGACTACATAAGCTGTCCTAGATGTGGTTTGTCATGGTGGAAGCTAACCAAGAACAAAGTTGAGAAGAAAGGTGTTCCTGCCAAGGTGGTTTGATATTTTCCTCCCATACCAAGATTTAAGTGCATGTTTAAATCTTTAGAGACAACAAAAAATTTAACATGGCATGCAGATACCACCAGAGTTGCTGGTCAGTTATGTCATCCAGTTGATTCGCCATCATGGTAGTTAGTGGATCATATGTGGCCTGACTTTGAAAGTGAGCTAAGAAATCTTCGTTTACCACTTGCAGCTGTTGGCATAAATCCTCATAGCAACTTAAGTAGTCGGTACAGTTGTTGGTCAATCATGTTGATCAACTATAATCTACCTCCAAACATATGCATGAAGAGGGAATTTATGATGCTAACTATGCTCATTTCAGGGCCTAAGCAACCATGAAACGATATTGATGTCTATCTAGAGGTGTTAGTTAAAGATTTGCAACTATTGTGGGATGGAGTTGATGGAGTATATGATGTTTATCGGAGACAGTTCTTCACTCTTAAAGTAGTCTTATTATGGACTATCAATGACTTTCCTGCCTATGGTAACCTTAGTGGATGTACTACACATGGTTATTATGCATGTCCAATATGTGGAGAAGATACTTATGCAAAGCACATGGAAAATGGGAAGAAAATGTCATTTACCGGTCATAGACAATTCCTATCACAGTTTCATCCCTATCGAAGGCAAATAAAGGAGTTTAATGGCACGGAGGATCTTGGAGAAGCAGTTAAACCATTATCTGGGATTAATTTGTTTGACAAGCTTTCTGACATAAAATTTGAGTTTGGAAAGAAACTAAGTGTGAGAGGTGAAAAAAGAAAGAATGCAAAAGCTAATAAGTTGGAAGTCAATATAGAAGAAAAAAATGTAAGTTCAACAACTTTTAGAAAATGTTGGAAGAAAAAGTCAATCTTTTTCAATATTCCTTACTGGAAACACTTGCATGTTAGACATTGTCTTGATGTTATGCACATAGAGAAAAATGTCTTCGAACCCCTCATTAATACCTTGATGAATGTTAAAGGAAAAACTAAGGATAATGTGGCAGCCAGGTTGGACATGGTTAGGATGGGTGTTGGGCCTGAATTGGCACCTATAGTTGGGGAGGAAAAAACATATTTTCCTCATGCTGCATGTTCATTCACAAAAAAAGAAAAGATACAAGTGTGTAAGTCATTAAAGGATATAAAAGTTTCAAAGTTTCAAAAGGTTTCTCTTCAAACATAAAGAATCTTGTTTGCATGAATGAGCTTAAGTTAACTAGCTTGAAATCCCATGATTGTCATATTCTAATGCAGTATTTCCTGCCAATAGTCATACGTGATGCATTGCCAAAATATGTTAGAGATGCTATCATAAGATTGTGCTTCTTTTTCAAAGATATTTGTTACAAGGTTATAGATGTAGCCAAGTTAGATAAGTTGCAATCTGACTTGGTAGTTACACTCTGCTTATTGGAGCAGTATTTTCCCCCATCTTTTTTCGATATTATGCTTCACTTAACAGTCCATCTTGTTTGAGAAGTCCGATTATGTGGACCAGTTTACTTCAGATAGATGTACCCATTTGAAAGATTTATGAAAGTGTTGAAGAGTTATGTAGGAAGTCGAAAACATCCTGAAGGATGCATTGTTCAGAGATATTCAGTAGAAGAAGAAGTTGAATTTTGTTCGGAATTCCTCAATGGTGTTGATCCTGTTGGGGTCCCTCAATCAAATTGAGACCCCAAAGCAAATGTTCCTCTGCTTAATGTTAGTCTTTATGATTGTTCACATGATTGCTATCATCATGTATACCTTGCTATGCTTATGACTTCATATGATCATATGATTGTTTTGTCATGCCTTATCTTTATCATATATTTTCATATCCTTTCAAAATTATATCAAATCTTTTGTTGTTTTGGGATACCCCTAGGGTTGAGGGGGAGTATGATTAAACTTAACAATCCGTCTACACCCTTTTCAATGTTTGACAAAGGGAGAGAGTGTGGTTGGTTAAGTTTAGATGATTATATTGTAGGGGGAGGATCCTGATACCCCTATGATTCTGAAATTTGAGGAAATTTATTTCGAATACCTAAACATAAAATCGGATTGTCAAACAACAAAAATGGGGAGATTGTTGATGCAGTCTGACCCTGATTGTTGTTTTGGTGTTGACATCGATTTTAGTTTAGGTTGATGATTATGATTATGATTAAGTCCTGGTCGTGGACTAGGCATACCTAGTGGGACTAGGTTTGATGAATTCCTAACTTGGAGGGTTAGGTGTGGAAAAATCCTAACCTGGAGGGTTAGGTGTGGAAAATCCTAGCTTGGAGGGCTAGGTGTGGAAAAGTCCTAACCTGGAGGGTTAGGTGTAAAAAATCCTAGCTTGGAGGGCTAGGTGTGGAAAAGTCCTAACTTGGAGGGTTGGGTGAAAAGTCCTAGCTTGGAGGGCTAGATGAAAAGTCCTAATCTGGAGGGTTAGGTGAAAAGTCCCAACCTGGAGGGTTAGGTGTGAAAAATCCTAGCTTGGAGGGCTAGGTGTGGAAAAGTCCTAACTTGGAGGGTTGGGTGAAAAGTCCTAGCTTGGAGGGCTAGGTTGGAGCCCCTGGATCGGTCTGGTGACCGATCAGGGAGGTTGGCACGGTACTCCTTCGTGGATCAGTCTGGTGACCGATCCAGAGATGACTGATTGGTCTGGTGACCGATGAGGGAGTAGGCGTTTCACTCACTGCACAGCTCCTGATCGGTTTGGTGACCGATCAGGGAGCCCACAAGTGGGTTGAGTTCCCCTGCTGCTCTGCTCCTGATCGGTCTGGTGACCGATCAGGGAGCATCCAGTAGGTTTTTGGCAAACCTACTGATCGGCTCCTGATCGGTCTGGTGACTGATCAGGGAGAAACCGTGACCGATTAGACTGAACGATCAACTGTCGCGAGGTTTCTCACCCTGATCGATCAGGCTGGAGCGTGATCGATCTGGGATCAGCCTGTAACACCCAATAATTTTCGTGAATTATTAGGAATTTTTCTGAATTTTATAGCATTTTTTTGGATTAAAATAAAAAGAAAAAAAATAAGGGGTCGGGAAGGGTTTGATCCCGCGACCACAAGGCAAAGCAAGGCCTTAAGTGAGTTGGGGTAACCAACAGGGCAAGGGTATCAAGCACAGAAAAGGATGAAGCGAATTAATGTTATAGTTGAGTAAGCCCTTTTCATGAGGAGGTGTTTCAACTTCCACTTAAGTTGCGATTAATCCCCTCTTTGGGTGATTAGGGTCGGCGCAAACAGGGAGCAAGAGGGGCTGTGAAAACTGGGAGAAAGTAAGGATTTTCTTCCTCCTCCTCCTTCTTCCTCTTGAGTAGAGAACCTAGGGTTCCTTCCCTAGGGCCAAGGAGTGAAGTTTCTTGCAAGGAAGAGAAAAGGAGTCCTACGCTAGGGTTTTCCATATACTTAGTGAGTTTTCTTCAAACAAAGGGTAAGTAGATCACTCACCTGCAATAGAAGTAGTTTCCGTTATGTCGTTTCCGATGTAGAACATTGATTTTATGATCTAAGTGCATGTTTTAAGTTTATGCTAATTGCGTGTCTTAAGTTTATAAAGAGAACATGTTTATTAACTTAGAGCTTGGTTTTGATTAAGTTTTGGTTGTGTGACCTAAGTATGATAAGACTAAATTCTTGAAAAGTCCCAAAAATGAGTTTTGGGTTAAGGGCACGCAAGGTGCTCGATGAAAGTTCCAAGTAAGAAAGGTAAAGTTTGTAGTGCAAAGTTTATGCAAAAAGAAAGATAGCTTGATAAGTATAAGCATATTGAGTAAGAAAGTATTTTATTTTTGTAAAGTGACATGTACCAGGCAAATGAGAGGCCCACAGAAAGTTAGAAGGAAGCTCTAATAGGGTGTGGTGGCTAGCTACCCCGAAACCTATTAGGGATGCGCGCATTGGTACATTGATACCATGGTACAGTGTCAAGGCCTGAGAAAGTTGATTATTATTTTGAAGTATATGAGTATATATAAGTGTTTCAATTTCCTTGAGTGCATGTTTTTGGTTATGTATGTTGACATGGTTATGTTATAAGCATGTTAAAGAGAAAGAGCAAAGAAGTTAGTGTTTTAAAGTATGGAAATGTATCATTAGTAAGTTTCAAAAGAAATCATGAGCATGTTAAGTTTGCAAGTGTTTTGATGCTAGTAAATGTTTTCAAGCATGATTGAGCATGATAAGTGTATGAAAGTTCCCATGTGCAGATATTTCCAAGTGCATGTATTTTGAAGCAAGCATTCTTTGAAAAGAGCATGTTTATCATTTATCGTATGGATTTGTGAGTTAGGATTTACTTACTAAGCAATTCGCTTATTAGTTGTATTTCCTTCTATTGCAGATAAAGGTAAAGAAAAAGCATAAGTTATGGAGGCGAACGGGACTTGCATTGATGTTCAGTGGCGGCGGAGCCGTGGAAGAGATCTTTGGGATAAGTCTTAGAGGCATTTTGATTATAGAAACTCATGGTTGATGTTTTGGATTGGTAGGATGTGATCACCTTATTTAAATTTTACATGGAGTCAAAGTTGGGTACAAAGTTAGTAGAGATTGCATGTGTTTTGATAAGTTTTTTAAATTTCGTAGAAATCCTAATTGCAAGTTATTGGATTCGTTTTGAGTTGTTAAGATGCTTATAAAACTAGTATGGAGTTTAGATTTGGAGTTGTTTCATTGTATGTCTTGAAAGTATATGCTTTGTGGATCTTTGGAAATGGTTTTCAGATCTGAAATGCAGGTTTTTCAGGCGTGCCAGTCGACTGGTTCAGAACCAGTCGACTGCGATATCGAACAGAACCTTCTGTTCGATGCACCAGTCGACTGGCTATCTAGCACTCGACTGGTACCATTGAAAAGAAAGTGTTGTAGGGCAGATGGTTAGTGCTTCAGTTTTACAACTAAGAGGTCTAGGGGCCAAATCCTTGCAAAACAAATAAAATGAAAGTTTTTTTTTAAAAGAAAAAAATTCAGAGCAAGTTAAGGGAAGTCAAGTAGTTGTAACCTAAGGCTAAGAATAAGGTAAAGTTAAGGTTAAGTAAAAGTGACGTCCGCTTTAGTGGTAGAGAAGTTAAGGTGGGTCGTCACACAGCCTGATCGGTCTGGTGACCGATCAGCCAGTGAATTCCTGGCGGGATTGTGGCAAGCTGATTTCCGGATCGGTTTGGTGACCGATCTGGTGATCGGTCAGGGTGACCGATCATACGAGCTTGCAATCCCAAGTTTCTCACTGGGGACCAATCAGGTTGGAGCCTGATCGGTCTGGGATAGTCCTGATCGGTCCGGTGACCGATCACTTTAATTCAAACGCGCTATCAGATGCTCTGATCGCGCCTGCATTCACTGATACGCTACTGATGTCACTTTGATCTTCTCTGCTATTACTGATATAAGTTTGATTTCATTTGTTAAACCTCTGATTGAGTGTGCAGGTGACAGGGATGGATTCAAACACTCAAGGAGAGTCAATGGAGGCCTTTCCTTGGAGCAGGTTTGTCCATTTGCCATCTCAGGTTGCAACGGCTAGAGCTACTGACTGGAGCTGTTGACTGGAGCTTGGCTGAGGGAAGCTCAGGGAGTCCAGGGAGAGCTCAGTGTTAGCTGGCGTTGGCAGGTGAGCAGCTAGAGGCTGCAGTGAGGTGGTGACCTAGTGATCGGTGAGCTAGGACTTAAGCGCTTGGTGGCGAAGGAGTCTTAGTAACTGAACAATACTACTCTGCGACATCTTGTGTGCTTGCAACAACTCTGTCATCATCTTGAGCAAGCAACTGCGATCTTTGAAGCAACCATCTGTTACTTGAGCATTGGGAAGAAGAGTCAGAAAGCTTGGTGAGTCCATCAGCGAGAAGACACGAAGAAGGGGATTCTTGCATGAGATCTGCGCTGAGTGGAGCTCGGGAGAAGTTTGTCTGAGTTCTTGCTGTCCTAAGTGCTCTTTAAGATCCTTCTTTGTTTCATTGTACTTAAAACTTTATCCTTGTTGAAACGCTGTGGAGAGGTTACTCCACCGAGAAGGAGGTTGTTTATTATCCGGTGTTCACCGGGGCTTGATCTGCCGACGATCGAGGGATCGCCCATCTTAAGGGCACGCCAAGGAGTAGGGGCAAGTTATCCCCGAACCTTGTAAATCCTCTTGTTAGCGTTTTGCATTTGTGCTTAGCTAGGTTTTATTTCTGCATACTCTGTTTTCTTTAGCTTCCGCTGTGCTACTAAACCTTTGAGTCGCAGAAATTTCGATAAGTTCCAAACTTCAAGTGTCTGGCTACATTCACCCCCCCCCCTCTCTAGCCATCCAAGTTCCAACAAGTGGTATCAGAGCTTGGGGCTCTGTACAAGCGGATTAACAACCGAGAGTCAACGACAATGGCTTTGAGAGAAGGCTTTTCCACCACCCGACCTCCTTTCTTCGATGGAGCAAATTTCCAATATTGGAGATCGAAGATGGAGTACTATCTTAAGATGGATATCAACACTTGGTTCGCTGTGAAGGAGGGCTTTTCCCCTCCTAAGGATGATGAAGGCAAAGAACTAGAATCTTGGCGTTGGATGGCAGAGCAAACTCGGAAGAGTGAAGCCGACGCGAAGGCGGTGGTGACCCTACAATGTGGCATAAACAAAGACCATCAAGGTTGGTCCATTTACAAGTGCAAAAGATTTTTGGAACAAGCTCATTGAACTCCATGAAGGCACCCGAGATTCAAGAATATCAAAGAGGGACTTGTTCCTCAATCAACTCCAAAACCTCTCCATGAAGGAAAATGAAACCGTGAGTGAGCTCCACAGCAGATTCTAAGAGGTATTGAATGGTCTCCACTCTATTGATGAAAAGGTCAAGAATCGCAACCTTGCGAGGTATGTGTTGAAAGCCTTTCCAAGGAATGCTTTGTGGTCATCCATGGTGGATGCCTACAAAGTTTCCAAGGACTTATCAATTGTCAAATTAGATGATTTGTTTTGTGAAATGGAATTGCATGAAATGGCTAATAAAGGCCCCAAGGAGAAGGGGATTGCCTTAGTTGCAGGAGAAAAGAACAAGAAGAAGAAGGAGAAGGAAGTCTATTCATCTTCATCCTCTTCCGAATCCGAATCCAAGTTCGAGGAAGATGGCAGCGGCTCTTCCTCCTTCGAGATGGACCAATTTTGTTAGAAGGATGATGAGGAAGGGTCGACTTCAAGGGTAAAGGTAATCCTAGTGAAGCTAAAGTTGATAAATCTAATGTAACTTGTTATGAGTGTAGCAAGAAAGGGCACTTCAAGAGTGAATGCCCGAAGCTAAAGAAGAAGGAGGAGAAATTCAAGAAGAAGGAGGAAAAGTCAAAGAAAAAGAAGAAGGCCTTGAAGGCCACTTGGGATAAATCCTCCTCAAGTTTATCCGATGAAGAGAAGGAGGAGAAGAGCACACGGCATGTGGCACTCATGGCTCTTGGAGAAGAAAGCAGTGATGAATCCTCCGACTCCTCAAACGCGGCTTCATCATCTTCGGATGATGAAGAGGTAACTACTCCCGAACTTGAGAAATGTTATAGAGCTATTGCATGCTTAACCAATATGTTGAAAAAGTCAAAAAATAGGGTTAAATCATTGCAATTAGAAGTTGAACAATTGAAGTCCTCTAGGGATGAGGATGTAGATGATTTGCATATTGAAATGTTAGAGGATGAGATTAAGTCTTTGAAAAATGAAGTTGAACAATTGAAATCCTCTAGGGATGAGGATGTTGATGATTTGCATGTTGAATTGTTAGAGGAGGAAAACAAATCATTGAAGAGTGAAGTTGAGAGACTCAAGAGTATTCTTGAGAAATTCTCAACAAGCTCAAAGACCTTAGACATGATTTTGAATGCCCAAAGGGCAGTCTACAATAGGCCCGGTATTGGTTACCGACCCAAAGAACCATCTTTTGTGTCCTTAATGTCTAGGACTAGTGTTAGACCACTTAAGACACCCAAGGTTCAAAAGAAAGTTGTCAAGGCATGGGTGCCTACGTCTTGTTTAGTAAATGCTTTAGGTCCCAAGGTGCAGGTACCTAAAACTTCTATTTTTCGAATTGTGTAGGTTATGATTGAGGGGGAGCATCTATCAACTTGGTTCGTTGATAGTGGGTGCTCCAAACACATGACCGGTGATAGATCATTGTTTACCACACTTCAAAGAAAAAATAGAGGTAATGTTTCATTTGGTAACAATGGTAGTCTTAAGGTCATAGGAATAGGAGACGTTCAAATATCCGAATGTCTTAGGATTAAGAATGTCCTTCTAGTCAAGGGGATGACATTTAATCTCTTAAGTGTCAGTCAATTGTGTGATGCAGGTTACATAATTGATTTTAAATCAAGTCAATGTCTAGTTAGACAACATGACAATGTTGACACGGTACTAGTAGGAACAAAAGTAGATAACATTTACCAAGTTTCTTTTAAAAGTGCTACTAATGCTTTTGCTATGTGTCTCATGTCAAAAGAAGAGGAGTCCACCATTTGGCACCGGAGACTAACACATGTGAACATGAAGAATATCCGGAAGTTGGCCAACAAGGGATTAGTCCGTGGCTTACCAAGCATCAAGTATGAAAAAGACAAACTTTGTGATGCATGTCAAATGGGTAAGCAAACAAAATCTGCACATAAAGGTAAAAGCGCTGTAAGTACATCTACTGCTTTAGATTTACTTCATATGGACTTGTTTGATTGTAGCACTATCATATCATTGAATGGAAGTAGATATTGCTTTGTTATCATTGATGATTTTACTAGATATACATGGACTTATTTTCTTAAATATAAGGATCAAACCTTAGATGTTTTCATTTCTTTTTTAGAAGAGTTGAAAATGAGAAATCATTAACTATTAAGACAATAAGAAGTGATCATGGAGGTGAATTTCAAAACCAACGATTTTTAGAGTTTTGTCAAGATAGAGGGTATAGGCATGCATTCTCCACTCCTAGAACACCACAACAAAATGGTGTTGTAGAGAGGAAGAACCGGGTCTTACAAGAGGCTGCGCGAAGCATGCTCAATGAGTACTCACTACCGAGCTACTTGTGGGCCGAAGCTGTAAATACAGCTTGCTACGTGCAAAACCGAGTCCTCATCCATAGGTTCTTAGGTAAGACTCCTCATGAACTTTGGTTTGGAAAACCACCTACGGTTAAACATCTTAGGGTGTTTGGTTGTAAGGTGTTTATCCTAAACACCAAGGACCACCTTGGAAAGTTCACGGCAAAGGCTGATGAAGGGATACTGGTCGAGTACTCCTTAGTTAGCAAAGGCTACCGAGTCTACAATAAGAAATCTAGATTGGTTGAAGAATCTTCTGATGTGGTTTTTGAGGAAATTCCAAAAGCAAATGACCAATCAGAAAATGTAGAAGGAGCTCAATTTGAACTTAGGAGACTAAGTTTGAATGAATGTCCAAATGTTGTTAATGGTGATGAATCTGATGACGGTGAGCCTAGACAAATCATAGATCAGCCGGATCCTGAGGCTGAGCTTGTGTCTAGTGAAACCATTCAAGAAGCACCACCAACACCTAGGCAAACTAGATTAGCCTCTAGTCATCCCCAAGACCAGATTGTTGGAGGCATCCATCATGGGGTTAGAACTAGATCATTCTTTAGGAATGAGGCTAATGAAGTTGCCCTAATTTCCGAAATTGAACCTAGGAAAATAGATGAAGCATTAAGTGATCCCGATTGGATCATTGCAATGCAAGATGAACTAGGTCAATTCGAAAGAAGTCAAGTTTGGGACCTAGTCCCTAGACCCAAGAAGACCACCATATTGGAACCAAATGGGTCTTCAAAAATAAGTTGAACCATAAGGGAGAAATCATAAGAAACAAGACACGCTTAGTAGCCAAGGGCTACAGTCAAGTTGAAGGCCTTGATTATGATGAGACCTATGCTCCCGTGGCACGATTAGAGTCCATCCGATTGATGCTTGCATTTGTAGCATATCGAGGTTTCAAGCTATATCAAATGGATGTCAAATCAGCCTTTCTAAATGGTTTAATAAGGGAAGAAGTCTATGTCGAACAACCTCTGGGGTTTGAGAGTACCGAATTCCCAAATCATGTATTAAACTCAAGAAGGCACTTTATGGCCTTAAACAAGCACCCCGAGCTTGGTATGATCGGTTGTCGACGTTCCTAATTGAAAAAGGCTTTGTTAGAGGCCAAATAGACCCTACACTGTTTCTACGTAGAGATGGTGACAATATATTTGTAGCCCAAGTATATGTCGATGACATAATTTGTGGCTCAAACAACAAAGGTTATTTAAATGAGTTTATTAGACACATGGAAAGTGAATTTGAAATGAGTCTAGTAGGAGAGTTGACTTTCTTCCTTGGACTTGAAATCAAACAAACCCGAGATGGGATCCATGTGCACCAATCGAAATATATTCAAGAGATGCTTCGAAAATTCAATATGAGTGATTCAAAAGAGGTAACCACTCCCATGGCTACAAACACAAGATTAGACAGTGATGAGAGTGGTAAAACCTGTGGATCTAACTCAATATCGAAGCATAATAGGTAGTTTGCTATACCTCATAGCCAGTCGACCTGATATACTTTTTACTGTGGGTATGTGCGCTAGATATCAAGTTTGTGCCAAGGAATCTCACCTAATTGCTGTTAAAAGAATTTTGAGATACCTCAAAGGCACAATAGGAGTTGGTCTATGGTACCCCCGAACCGAATCATTTGACCTACTTGGCTACACCGATTCCGACTATGCTGGATGCAAGTTGGATCGGAAAAGCACTAGTGGGGGTTGCCAATTTTTAGGATCATCTTTAGTTAGTTGGTCAAGTCGAAAGCAACATTGTGTTGCTCTCTCCACGACCGAGGCAGAATATATTGCTATGGGAGAGAGTATATCGCAATTGTTGTGGATGATTCATACTCTAGAGGACTATGGATTAAGCTACAAAGGTGTGCAAGTGTTATGTGACAACATTAGCACAATTAACCTAACCAAAAATCCAGTCCATCACTCTAGGACCAAACATATTGAAGTGCGTCACCACTTCATTAGAGATCATGTTACTAGTGGAGATGTTGTACTCTCATATGTAGAGTCCAAATCAAATCTAGTGAACATTTTCACTAAACCACTCCCCGAAAATGAGTTTAGCTTCTTAAGAAGGGAGTTGGGAATGTGTCGTGCTTCATAGACATCAAAATGCATTCAAAACCCTTGATGATCACTTCGAATTGTTGGGCAACAATTGGGTAATTTGGGGACATCTCACACAAACTATAAGGTTTACCAAAACGTTTTTGTTTGCTAGAAATGGGGTGAGATGTTAGGATCAACTAAATTTCTCGAAATGTCATTGCATCCCTTGGGAAGTTTGGTTGACGAGATAAAAATTTCTTCGGTGACCAAGTATGGGGAAAACCAATGCATAACACATGTGTACTTGGCTCCATGATCATACTTGGACATTCCAATCAAGGAAACTTGATTGGAGACTTGAATTTAATACAAACTTGTTTGAAATTGAGTGGATGTTTGTTGATTGAGTTTGATTCCACTTGGGTGGAGCAAAGTGATTGTTAAACTCATAAGGACCCTTGATCCTTGTTAAGGGATCAATTTTAGTCAAGGGACCACTTCCAAGATCGATAATCTATATCAGATCTTATCCAAAATCATTTGGAAGTCTGAAACTGAAAGTTTCAGATCGTATCTGGAATTTCAGGAAGCCTGATCGGTCACCAGACCGATCAGGAGTATGTCTGATCGGTCCAACGGACCAATCCAGCTCCTGTGCGAAACATTGTCAAAACTATGTTGGTCTGGATCGGTCCCCGGACCGATCTGGCGCCCTCTGTGGTGATCGGTCCACAGACCGGTCAGAGAGATCACAGAACCCTTCGCGAAAATTGACCAAACATTTTGTGTTGGTTTGGATCGGTCCCCAGACCGATCTGGCATCCTGTGGTGATCGGTCCACAGACCGATCAGGGGGCTTACAGGAAAACCTCCAAACCTACTGTTCTCTTCCTGATCGATCAGCCGATCGATCAGGAGCCTGCCTGATCGGTCACCCCGACCGATCAGGACCAGGCCAGTCCGATCAGGCCGAAGCCTGATCGGTCTGGGCACTTTCAGATCGAACGGTGATCCGTTCGATCACATTAAATTTCGGTTGGTGGACCGATCCACCAACCCAATAACTTCGCGAAAACCCTATCTTCCCGAGTCCTTGCACCGACGAAACCTCTCTTGCGCGTGAGATCCCTCTCTTCCTGCGTGAGCTCCTCCTGCGTTTTCTCTCCCTGCGCGTGGCTTCTTTCGATCGTCTCCCTGCTACGCGTGCAACTAGTTTTCACTACTGCGCTGCGAGGAGTTTCTTGTTTTCTTCTCTTATTTCTCGCAAAGCATCACTTGTGTGTGCCCCTCTGCGCAACTCAGCCGGTTGATCTCTCTCAAACTCAACAGACAAAAGAATGTCACCTAAGTAAGATTCCCCTACCTCACCTTGTTGATTACTTCAAATGTCATGATATCTGGTGAACTAACTTTGTTGCTTTTGGGGTTTCTATTGGTGTGTGCCGTGTGTACCTTACCCATATGATCAAATCTTTCTGTTCTTTGATTATTGATCACATCTTATTCCATTGATTAAACCTATGCTCATTTGCTCATTTTCTGTTATGATTAACTTGATCAATATCTTGACCATGTGATCCTTTATTCGTGATCGTATCAATATTCAAATCTGTGTCTTGATTTCACTTCATCCTGATCAAATCTGTTGCCATGATCAACTTTTCAAATCCATTAGAAAATCATCCAAGGGCAAAGTGTTGGTGCAAATTGCACCCAAGTCAAACCTGTGTTTTGATATTGGCAAAAGGGTTCAAAAGTTAAGGGTTAGTTGTTGTCTAACAAGTTTCTTGAGTGTACAGGAAAAGCCCTAGCGAAGGAATGCTAGGCACTGGCGAAGGACTGCCAGACAGAAGAAAAGCCCTAGCAAAGGACTGCTAGGCTCTGGCGAAGGACTGCCAGAATAGACAAACCCTAGCGAAAGAATGCTAGGCACTGGCGAAGGGCTGCCAGAAGAAAAGACCTAGCGAAGGGCTGCTAGGCACCAAGCGAAGGGCAGCTTGGTAACTCAAGACCTGGCAAAGGACTGCCGGGCAAAAGTCCAACTGGAGGATCCGGTTGGCATCAGGTAAACTCTCCCGAGAGGAGTAGGTGAGGATGCGTTCCACTAGAGGGAACATTAGGCGTCGGTTCGACCTAGGGCTCCATTTTGGAGACCCAAAGTCAGAACCAAGACAGCCAAGGCTGTGTAAAATTAACTTATTAATTGCTGTTTTGGACTAACCCTGGATGCAGGACCGAAGGACTGTGTTTCTGCAGCTCAGAGAGCCTCAAAGGAGTGAGGCAGTAGCTGAGCAGGGCGCCCCGGATGTTTCGGGCGCCCCAGAGTCAACCCAAAGTCAGCAGAGCAAGTAAACGCCCCGACAGCAGCACATTTGGGGGCGCCCCGGATGTTTCGGGCGCCCCGCGCGCGTCGGGCGCCCCGCGTGTCGCGGGCGCCCACTGTGCCACGCCACTGGCAGCTGCAGCAGCTCACCCTCGCGAAGAAGATAAGCCTTGACCGGTCAACCCGGGCGCCCCGCGCGCGTCGGGCGCCCCAGTCAAAGATGATCCCGAAGAAACAGAGATCAGCCTTGACCAGAGGGCTCGCCGGATCGAAAGCCACGTGGGGGGGGCGCCCCGAGCATCCCGGGCGCCCCCAGCCCTATATAAAGGACCCTCGACCCTCTTCTTCAAGCATCAATTCCATTGAACGCAATCACGCTTTTCTGCTCCCGCGCTCTGCTCCAGAACCCTCCAGACTCGAGATACAAGCGTCGGCGACGTCCAACTGCTCTGGAACTTCGATTTACACCGGACGTCGGTAACAAAGAAAAGCTGTCTTTTTTTCTTACTGCAATTTACTGTAATCAATCTTTGTAAAATTATTTTGCGCGATTATAGTATTGCCCATAGTAAACGGTCAACGACCGTGGGCCTTGGAGTAGGAGTCGACCTAGGCTCCGAACCAAGTAAAAATCTTGGTGTTCGCATTGTCTGATTTTGATTATTCCGCTACGCAATTGCTCTTTACGAAATCCGAACGATTTGCGACATTCACCCCCCCCTCTCTCGCAATTCTCGATCCAACAAGTGTATCAGAGCGGGGAAGTCAAACTTGGTGCAACCACCAGTTTGAAAATTTTTTTCGGATTTCTTTTTCTCTCTTATTTTAAAATTTTCGTTCGAGTTTTTTTTCAAGGTTGGTGCAACACCCCTTGAAATTTGTGTTTAATTATTTCTTCCCGCACTACTAATCCAAGACCAAGTCTTGGAATATTTTTGTTGTTCTTTTTAATTCCAGTAACAAATGTCTATCCAAGAAGGATTTAGCACCACCAGACCTTCACTATTCAGTGGAGAAGACTTTCCCTACTGGAAAAGTCGAATGGAGGTCCACCTGAAAACTCAGGTGGATATGTGGATAATCATCCAGTCTGGACTGATGATTCCCACAAATGCTGAAGGAGTACCGCAAAACTACTCAGAGTGGGACACTTCCCTCAAACGTAAGATTGAAGCTGACGCCAAAGCAACCCAGACTCTCCAATGCGGACTAACGAAAGAAGAGCTGAACCGCGTCGGACCCTTCAAAAGTGCAAAGGAGCTATGGGCTAAACTGATTGAGCTCCACGAAGGAACTTCAGATACAAGGATCAGCAAACGAGACCTGCTACTGAACAAGCTTTTCACTATCAAAATGGTAGATAACGAGACAGCAGCCCAGCTCCACGCCAGAATCCAGGAGCTGATGAACGGTCTTCACGCAATAGGTCACCAGGTTCAAAATCGTGATCTTATAAGGTATGCCCTAAACGCGTTCCCTAGGACCACCTTGTGGGCATCTATGGTAGATGCATACAAGGTCTCTAGGGATCTTTCAAAAATTAAGCTAGATGAGTTATTTTCTGAACTTGAGCTGCATGAACAGACTAACTCCAATTTGGTCGAGAAGAGTATAGCCTTCTTTGCAGGGAAAACAGGGAAGACGACCAAGAAGAAAACTCAAGTTGAACCTGAATCTACCTCAGATTCAGAAATAGAAGATCAAGAAGAAGATCAATCTGAACTGGTTCGGCTAGCTCGAAACTATTACAAAAAGTTGAAGAACCAAACCAACACACGAAGAACAAGCCGAAGAAAGGACGGACAAGATGAACCGGCAACTGACAAACAAAAGCCCAACGTAACCTGCTACGAATGCAAGAAGAAGGGCCACTACAAGACTGAATGTCCAAGTCTAAAGGAGTCCAAGAAGAACAGAAAGAAGAAGGCACTCCAAGCAACCTGGGATGAGTCTTCCTCAGAAGAAGAAGAAGCACCTCAGTCCAATCTTCTAGCCCTGACCGCTTCAGATCAAATCGAGACTGACTCAGACTCGGACCGGGACGACGGCAAGCTGACATTTTCCGACGACGGCGAAATAAAGGTAACAGGCTTTTCAAAATCGCAATTGAATTCTCTTATTTCCTATCTATCCCGAGATTTGGCGAAAGCCAAACTCCGAATCGAGTCCCTCCGACAGGAAGTAAAACTCCTGAAAGAGGGAGCTGATTCTGATTCCTTAACTGAGAAAATTCAGGAAGGAACCCCTGATCAAGTTGAAAAACTTGAATCAGAAAATTCCTCTCTGAAAACTCAAGTTAAGGACTTAAGAACAGCTTTAGAACGATTCACTTCTGGTTCCAAGAATCTTGATCTGATTCTGGGAAAACAGAAGTCTGTTCTAAACCGATCCGGACTTGGTTATAGAACCAAATCTCGGCAAAGATCATACTTTGCTGTACTGAACCAGTCAAGACCTAAGGTTCAGGCATGGGTGCCAAAACTGTGCCTGACTAAACCAACTGGTTCAAATCAATTTTGGATCCCCAAGGACAAGATTCACATCTTGCCTAACCCATACAGAGGCTTTAGTCCAGGGGGAGCCAAAATCAAAACAATTTTTATAATTAGATAATTTTTTGATTGCTTGTTTATTTAATTTCTTGCAAATTGCCATGCTTAGAATTAAGTAATACTTAGATTTAAGGACGAAATTACTTGAAACTTGAAAACATAGTATTGGGTGGAGGTGAGATGATAGTACGTTAGGGAAGCCAATTTGGCGGAACTAGTCGAAGCTACCGATCCAAGACCCAAGCTAGTTAGACCAGAAAATGACCTAATTTAATTTAAAAATGAAATTTCATTAAAAGGCTTTGTCAAGGAAAGGGTGGATGATCCCATAAGGCTACGGCCAAAGAAGGCCTAGTGCCTCGCCAAGACCTGGAAGCCAATTTCTGAAATTCAAATTCAAATTATCTTTTGTCAAATTCGAATCTAACTCAAAGTTCAAATAATTATAGATTCTTATCTGTTTTCAAACCTATCTCTTTTTCGAAAATCACTTAATCTATTTTTCAAAATTTCTAAACTTACTTGTTTAAAAATCTGTTTTCAAAAATAAAGAACTTTTTCGAAAATAAATTGAAATTCCTTTTCAAAACTAATTTATACCCTCAAAACCTGTCTCACAAAAACCTTAAGGTTAACGTGTTTGAAAACCCTAGACTGGGGTGAGACAGACTAGGAAGTGAAACTCAATTTAAGCTATCCCTAACTCAAATTGGATCCAAATCATCAAAAATTCTTTATGTGTAGGAACATAAAGATTTGGACCAATGGATGTTAGATAGCGGATGCTCCAGACATATGACTGGGGACAAATTGAAGTTCACCAAACTCAAGTTCAAAAACCTGGGCTCAGTGGCATTTGGTAACAATGCTACACTCAAGGTAATTGGGTCAGGTAATATTGAACTTAAATCCAATTTCATTATTAAGAAAGTACTATTGGTGGAAAACTTCAATTTTAACTTACTTAGCATAAGTCAGTTATGTGACTCTGGTTATTTAGTTACTTTCAACAATTCTAATTGCCTGATTAGAAATGCACAAGACTCAGAAATCATGCTTAAGGGCACTAGGAAAAACAATGTATACACAATAAATCTTCCCCTTATACCCAAATGCATGTTAACACAGTTAGAACAATCAAAACTCTGGCATAGGAGATTAGGTCATACCAATCTAAGAACTATTTCAAAAATTACCCAACTTGGCTTAATCAAAGGTATCCCCAAAATCAAAAATGAAAACCTAATATGTGAATCTTGTAATCAAGGCAAACAAACCAAGTCTAGTCACAAATTGATCCAATCTGATCAAACCCAAACCACACTTGAGCTCCTACACCTTGACCTATTTGATTCACATGGAGCCAAGTCACTAAGTGGAAATCGATACTGCTTAGTGATAATTGATGACTACTCTAGGTTCACCTGGGTCAGGTTTCTAAAGACCAAAGATGAAACCCTGAACCTATTTAACGACTTTTGCAAATTGATTGAAAATCAAAATGATACCAAAATAAAAAGACTTAGGTCCGACCACGGGGGAGAATTCGAGAATCAAAGATTCGAAGAATTCTGCAAAATAAATGGATATAAACACGAATTTTCGTGTCCTAGAACCCCCCAACAAAATGGCATAGTAGAAAGAAAGAATAGAACCCTACAGGAAGCTGCTAGGGCTATGCTTAATGAATTTGACCTACCCAACCACTATTGGGCAGAAGCAATTAGCACAGCTTGCTATATCCAAAATAGGATTCTGCTTAATAAAAGGTTAAATAAAACACCCTATGAACTTTACTACCATAGGCTTCCAAACTTACACTATCTTAGAGTCTTTGGATGCAAAGTCCATATTCTTAATACCAAGGACTATCTTGGAAAATTCCAATCCAAGTCAAACCCAGGTATCTTTTTAGGGTACTCTACAACAAGTAGAGCTTATAGAGTCTACAACAAAATAACTAAGAAAATTGAAGAAACAACCAACTTAATATTTGATGAAGAAATTAATCCAAAATCTGATAATTCTGACTTAGCTTCATCAAATACTGATCAAGAAGATAACTCTGAAACCCTAACTGAACCCTTTAATGACTTAACAATTGAACCAACTTCTGAATCAGTTGAACCAACTAATGAACCCAGAATTGAACCTATTGGACCAGCTGGACCTGAAGCTGAGCCAAGTACTAGAAAAACCAAGAAACCCAGACTCAGTCACCCAACTGACCAAATTGTAGGTGATCCAACCATAGGAGTCAGAACTAGAGCTTCCTATAGAAATCTTAGTCAAATAGCCATGATTTCAAAGATTGAACCTAAGACTATTGAGGAAGCCCTACCTGATCCTGACTGGATCTTAGCCATGCAAGAAGAGCTAGCCCAATTTGAGAGAAACCAAGTCTGGGAGTTAGTACCTAAACCTAAGGGCAAATCCGTAATTGACACTAAGTGGGTATTTAGGAATAAGTTAAACGACCAAGGTGAAATAACCCGAAATAAAGCCCGCTTAGTAGCTAAGGGATTCAGTCAAGTAGAAGGGTTGGATTATGATGAAACCTATGCCCCTGTAGCTAGACTTGAGTCTATTAGGATGTTACTAGCCTTTGCATCCCATAAAGGATTCAAATTATACCAAATGGATGTAAAGTCAGCCTTCTTGAATGGGCTCATTAAGGAAGAAGTCTATGTAGGACAACCCCCAGGATTTGAGGATATAGAAAAACCAGATTATGTCTATAAACTTAGCAAAGCCCTTTATGGACTAAAACAAGCACCTAGGGTCTGGTATGAAAGACTATCCAACTACTTGATTTCTAAAGAATTCAAACAAGGTCAAATTGACCCAACCTTGATTGTTAAAATTTTAGAAAAGGATATATTTATTGCCCAAATTTACGTAGACGATATAATATTTGGATCAACTAATTCTAAATTTCTAAAAGAATTTGTAACAATAATGGAAAATGAGTTTGAAATGAGTTTAGTTGGGGAACTCAATTTCTTCTTAGGGTTACAAATCAAACAAACCAAGGATGGAAATTATGTACATCAAACTAAATATGCTAAAGAACTAATTAAGAAATTTAAAATGGATAACTCTAAAAGCATAAGTACTCCAATGGCCACAAATGTAAAAATAGATAGTGACCCTGATGGTAAACCAGTAGACTTAAAATTATACAGAAGTATGATAGGAAGTCTACTGTACCTTACAGCCAGCAGACCTGATATACTTTTCTCAGTAGGAATGTGTGCTAGGTACCAAACATGTGCTAAGGAAACTCACTTAGCAGCTCTAAAAAGAGTTTTAAGATATATTAAGGGCACCCTAAATGTAGGGATTTGGTACCCTAGAACCTCATCCTTTAAGTTATCAGGATACTCTGATTCTGACTATGCTAGTTGTAAATTAGATAGAAAAAGTACAAGTGGAAGCTGCCAACTCTTAGGAAACAGCTTAGTAAGTTGGTGCAGTAGAAAGCAACACTGTGTTGCGTTATCCACAACTGAAGCTGAATATGTAGCCCTAGGAGAATGTGTAGCTCAACTCTTATGGATGATGCACACTCTTAAAGACTTTCAGCTAGACTACAATCAGACCCAAGTCAATATTGATAATATTAGCTCAATCAACTTAACCAAAAATCCAATTCAACATTCTAGAACCAAACACATAGAAGTAAAACATCACTTTGTAAGAGATCACGTAGCTAGGGGTGAAATAGTCCTTAAGCATGTAGACTCCAAGTCCAACCTAGCTGACATATTCACTAAACCCTTACCTGAGTCTGAGTTCAGCTCACTAAGAAGGCAGTTAGGATTATGCTTAGTAGAATAGAATCATTCGGTTTTTGATTTTTTGATTTTTAAATTAATCTTAAAATGTCTTTTAAAATGTTTTTTAAATGTTACTTTAAAAAGTTTCTTTTAAAATTTTTTTTCTTAGTTTTATTTCAAAACTACCCCCTTCAAAACTAGGGTTTTCATCGAAATGGACTTAGACTAGGCTCTAACCCTAGAATTGCATGCACCTATAGATCTAGAAGCCAGCATCTCACAAGCACCTTAGGGTACTTTGAGTGATAACCTAGAAAGGGTTGAGATGCTTAGGCATTTGCCTCAATTCAAGATGCTTTAAGTCAGTGCATCGGCAGCAATTGGGGCACTAAATGAACAGCAATCAAGTTAAGTATCAAGTTTAGACAAATCTAACTTGAACAGCTCACTTAACTTGACTAACCCTAGCAAAAGCTACTGTTCATAACAGTTAGTAAGTAGCTAATTGGGTTAGACAGATCCCTAAAGATGAAACCAGACTTAGGTCTTAGTTTGTTTCAGTACAGCAAATACTTTATTATTGCAAATATTGTTCTGTGTTTTTTTTGATATATGTCAAAGGGGGAGAGTTGGAAAGGAAAGAGGGAACCCAAAAAGTTGTTTTTCAAATTTTTTCCTTTATTCAAAAAGTTTAACCTCAAAGTTAGAAATTCAAAGCTTAAATTTATCCTGTAAAAATTTCTAACTCTGAATTATTTCTAAACTTAATTTTTTTCCTTAAAAATTTTCTAACTCTGAAGTGTTATTAAGTTTTGATCAAATTATTCTTTGAAATTTTTTTTAAGTCTGAAAATTTTCTAAGTCTAAAATTTTTTTTAAGTCTGAAAATTTTCTAAGTCTAAAATTGTTAAGTCTGAAAATTTTCTAAGTCTAAAATTTTTTTTAAGTCTGAAAATTTTCTAAGTCTAAAATTTTTTTAAGTCTGAAAATTTTCTAAGTCTAAAATTTTTTTTTTAAGTCTGAAAATTTTCTAAGTCTAAAATTTTTTTAAGTCTGAAAATTTTCTAAGTCTAAAATTTTTTTTAAGTCTGAAGTTTTTCTAAAACTGAAAATCTGTCTAAAGTTTTCTAAAGTCTTCCAAACTTAGAACATCATTTAGAAAAACTTAGCAGATTTCCCAACTTATTATCAAAACATGAAATCTTCTAAGTACTTAACTCAAACCACATACTTTTGAAAAATCTAGGGGGAGATTTCTTCCAGGGGGAGGGAATCTAACTTAGGATTTCAATTTCAGCATTTTTTCCTTAACTTTTTGAACTAGGTTGCCATATATCAAAAAGGGGGAGATTGTTGGTGCAAATTGCACCCAAGTCAAACCTGTGTTTTGATATTGGCAAAAGGGTTCAAAAGTTAAGGGTTAGTTGTTGTCTAACAAGTTTCTTGAGTGTACAGGAAAAGCCCTAGCGAAGGAATGCTAGGCACTGGCGAAGGACTGCCAGACAGAAGAAAAGCCCTAGCAAAGGACTGCTAGGCTCTGGCGAAGGACTGCCAGAATAGACAAACCCTAGCGAAGGAATGCTAGGCACTGGCGAAGGGCTGCCAGAAGAAAAGACCTAGCGAAGGGCTGCTAGGCACCAAGCGAAGGGCAGCTTGGTAACTCAAGACCTGGCAAAGGACTGCCGGGCAAAAGTCCAACTGGAGGATCCGGTTGGCATAAGGTAAACTCTCCCGAGAGGAGTAGGTGAGGACGCGTTCCCCTAGAGGGAACATTAGGCGTCGGTTCGACCTAGGGCTCCATTTTGGAGACCCAAAGTCAGAACCAAGACAGCCAAGGCTGTGTAAAATTAACTTATTAATTGCTGTTTTGGACTAACCCTGGATGCAGGACCGAAGGACTGTGTTTCTGCAGCTCAGAGAGCCTCAAAGGAGTGAGGCAGTAGCTGAGCAGGGCGCCCCGGATGTTTCGGGCGCCCCAGAGTCAACCCAAAGTCAGCAGAGCAAGTAAACGCCCCGACAGCAGCACATTTGGGGGCGCCCCGGATGTTTCGGGCGCCCCGCGCGCGTCGGGCGCCCCGCGTGTCGCGGGCGCCCACTGTGCCACGCCACTGGCAGCTGCAGCAGCTCACCCTCGCGAAGAAGATAAGCCTTGACCGGTCAACCCGGGCGCCCCGCGCGCGTCGGGCGCCCCAGTCAAAGATGATCCCGAAGAAACAGAGATCAGCCTTGACCAGAGGGCTCGCCGGATCGAAAGCCACGTGGGGGGGCGCCCCGAGCATCCCGGGCGCCCCCAGCCCTATATAAAGGACCCTCGACCCTCTTCTTCAAGCATCAATTCCATTGAACGCAATCACGCTTTTCTGCTCCCGCGCTCTGCTCCAGAACCCTCCAGACTCGAGATACAAGCGCCGGCGACGTCCAACTGCTCTGGAACTTCGATTTACACCGGACGTCGGTAACAAAGAAAAGCTGTCTTTTTTTCTTACTGCAATTTACTGTAATCAATCTTTGTAAAATTGTTTTGCGCAATTATAGTATTGCCCATAGTAAACGGTCAACGACCGTGGGCCTTGGAGTAGGAGTCGACCCAGGCTCCGAACCAAGTAAAAATCTTGGTGTTCGCATTGTCTGATTTTGATTATTCCGCTACGCAATTGCTCTTTACGAAATCCGAACGATTTGCGACATTCACCCCCCCCTCTCTCGCAATTCTCGATCCAACACAAAGAACCCGTGGAGGAAAGCTCAAAGGGCAAAGGCCCTTCATCATCTACACCTCCTTCGAGACCTCCTCCACCTCCATATACTAGATTTCAAAATATTTATTATGCTCTAGACTTTCAATGGCACACTTTCAAACTCATGCCATGTCGAACTGTGGACCAAACCTTCATTTATGAACATTAGCCAACAGTACGGCAAATCATTGGACACTATGACCTTCAATCCATTCTTTTCCTTGAGAGGGCAATCAACTTTGATTTGGTCTCTGAATTCTATAATATCATGGTCAGTGGTGAGGGTACGGGGTGGAGGACCCATGTGGTCAGTGTCGACCTTGATTTTACTCTATCTGCTTTCACTACCTTTCTTGGTTGTCGCCGGTCAGATAACAACTTCTCACTCTACCCTTACCTTCATGATCCTCTTCCGGTTCCCTTTGATGGAGTCACTCCTGACTCCATCTACGAGTATTTTCTAGGCCATCCCAGGCCAAGGGATTCCGGTGAGCGCGCCCGTGATTTTCCCACATTTCCTACTCTTCGCCTTTCCCCCGTTGAGTATGATTTGTTTAAGATCATCACTAATTGTCTCCTTCCGACTACTTTAAAACACTTAGATGAAATTCTCCCATTCCACTGCTTGATGTATAAATTGTGTGTTGGAAGTTATATATGTTTATGTTTATATCTGTGTAATTGAATGTTTTATTAGTAGATTTCTATTTTAAATTGTGTGTTGGAAGTTATATATGTTTATGTTTATATCTGTGTTTATGTTTATTTGATGTATAAAAAATATTTGAAAAAAATATATTTTTTTAAATATTTTTAAAAATTACGACGAATTTTGCAACAAAAAATTTTGTTGCAAACTTATCGTAAATCTGTGATAAAAACATATTCATTGTAGAATTCGTTGCAAATCAGCAACAAATAAAATTTGTTGCAGAATTCGTTAAAAATCTGCAACGAATTTTATTAGTTACAGATTTGCGACAAAAATTGATCATTGTAGAATTCATGGCAGATCTGCAACGAATGAATTTGTCGCAGAATTCATTGCAGATCCATATTAAATTTGTAGATTTGTAATGAAAAAATTTAACTATATTTGTTGCAAATCTGCGACGAAAAAAAATTCGTCCCAAATTCGTTGCAAATTGGCAACAAAATTAATTTGTCACAAATTTGCAACGATAGTTTTTCATTGCAAATTGACAATGAAGAAAATTCGTTGCAGATTTCGTTGCAGATTGGCAATGAATTTTATTTGTCGCTGATCTGCAACGAATTATTTTTGTCGCAAAATTCGTTGCAATTTGCAACAAATTTTTTATAGTTCAAATTTAGCGGCGAGAATTTAGCAATGAAAATATTTTCGTTGCTAAATTCGTCGCCAAATTATTTTGCAACGAATTTAAAAAAAAATCATTGCAAATTTTGTTGCAAATTCCAAATTTTTTTTGTAGTGTTCTTCTTCTTGCAGTGTCCGCATCTCTTCTTGCACGACGATCTCTCTTGGTGCTATCTCTTCTTCTTCAAGGCGTGGTGATCTTTGTTTGGCTCCATCAATCTCTTCTTCTTCAAGGAGGGCGTTGATTTCTCCTTCTTCAAGGGCACGTGATTGCATCTTTATTCACCTGCACCCCTTTTTCTCCATCGACAGTGCTAGGGTTTTGTTCCCTGCACAACTCAACGGTAAGATTTCGACCAAGATTTTTTCTATTTTTGAATATAATTCTGTGAGCGGAATCTCACAAGTTATATACATTACTTCGTCATTTTTTTAAAAATCATGTCTAAGCCCTACATCTATTCGAGAGTCTGTCAAGTGATATTGACATCTAGAGTATGGTTTATCAACAAATGATTGTTGTGAAGATTAATTTTATAGTGGTATATTATTTCATAATTTGAAATATAAATATGTATTAGATCAATTTACGATGCGAAATGCATGCAACAATAAACAACGTAAAAGTGATCATATCACAATTCGAACAAATATCTAGATGGAGGTTATATATTCTAATTAATATACACATTATTAGAAGATGTCGACTAAGATTTCCTCTATTTTTGAGTATAATTCTGTGAGCGGAATCTCTTCTTTTATTAGCTAGGTATATTTCATACAATTTTGTAAGCTAATATTTTTTAGGATACATGTTTATTGCTTGCAAAAAAAAAACCATGCTTGTTAGATCGTAATAACAAGTTGACGAATGTTTTCATCCACTGACAATGTTTTCAAGTTTTTTGTCTGTTTCACATTTTTATATTCGAGCATGTTTCTAAAATATTTATGAAACTTGAAATTGAACTTGAAATTAGGATGATGGGATGATGCAAAACTTGAAATTGGGATGTAAGCTAATAAATTTTGTTTGTCACGTATGATGGGTTGATGCAGAACTTGAAATTAGGATTTTTATACTCGACGATTGTTTGTTTCGTAATAATAAATTGGAAGTTATTATTTCATTTTATAATTTATAATTTAGCATTTTTATAACAATAAATATAGCTAGCATATTTGTAGCTCTTGAAGATCTCATATAATGCTAAGATGCTCTATACTTTATTGCATTAGTTTTTTTATTGCATTGTCTAATTTTTGTTTTTTTACTTTAAAATCATTAGATTTTGGTCAACTCTAAATTTTATAGTGGCTTATTTGTTTGGGGATTTTGCTCTATTGAAATGGATAAATCTTGGATACACTTGGATAGAAGGTCTAAACAATATGAGGAGGGTGTGCAACAATTCATTAGATGTTGTTTACAGAATCCCAATATGGACCCCAGTTTAATTCATTGTCCTTGTTGCAAATGTAATAATCTTAAAAAAGGATGGACGTGCCTCATTGCAGAGCACCTTTATTTTCATGGTTTTAATCAAAGTTATGTGAATTGGATTTGGCATGGTGAACCTGTCGAGAATGATAAAGTAAAATGGAATGTCAACCAGAAGTCACTAGAGAATGACAACTTTAAAACTGCTAATATGTGTGAGGCAGCATATGATAATTTCACAAAAACCCCAGAAGAGTTTGTGAAATTTTTAGAAGAAGTAGAGAAGCCGTTATACAAGGGATGCCAACGTTACACAAAGTTGAGTGCACTTGTAAAACTATACAATACCAAAGCAAGACATGGAATGAGTCATCGCTATTTTCAGATCTACTAATGGATTTTGGGGATATGCTGCCAAATGATCACAATATAACATCCTCAATGTATGATGTAAAAAAGACGTTGAGTTGTTTGGCGTTAACTCATGAAAAGATTCATGCTTGTTCTAATGATTGCATTCTTTATAGGAAGCAATATAACGACTACATAAGCTGTCCTAGATGTGGTTTGTCATGGTGGAAGCTAACCAAGAACAAAGTTGAGAAGAAAGGTGTTCCTGCCAAGGTGGTTTGATATTTTCCTCCCATACCATGATTTAAGTACATGTTTAAATCTTTAGAGACAACAAAAAATTTAACATGACATGCAGATACCACCAGAGTTGCTGGTTAGTTATGTCATCTAGTGGATTCGCCATAATGGAAGTTAGTGGATCATATGTGGCCTGACTTTGAAAGTGAGCCAAGAAATCTTAGTTTACCACTTGCAGCTGATGGCATAAATCCTCATAGCAACTTAAGTAGTTGGTACAGTTGTTGGTCATTCATGTTGATCAACTATAATCTACCTCCAAACATATGCATGAAGAGGGAATTTATGATGCTAACTATGCTCATTTCAGGGCCTAAGCAACCATGAAACGATATTGATGTCTATCTAGAGGTGTTAGTTAAAGATTTGCAACTATTGTGGGAGGGAGTTGATGGAGTATATGATGCTTATCGGAGACAGTTCTTCACTCTTAAAGTAGTCTTATTATGGACTATCAATGACTTTCCTAACTATGGTAACCTTAGTGGATATACTACACATGGTTATTATGCATGCCCAATATGTGGAGAAGATACTTATGCAAAGCACATGGAAAATGGGAAGAAAATGTCATTTACTGGTCATAGACAATTCCTATCACAGTTTCATCCCTATCGAAGGCAAATAAAAGAGTTTAATGGCACGGAGGAACTTGGAGAAGCAGTTAAACCATTATCTAGGATTAATTTGTTTGACAAGCTTTCTGACATAAATTTTGAGTTTGGAAAGAAACTAAGTGTGAGAGGTGAAAAAAGAAAGAATGCAAAAGCTAATAAGTTGGAAGTCAATATAGAAGAAAAAAATGTAAGTTCAACAACTTTTAGAAAATGTTGGAAGAAAAAGTCAATCTTTTTCAATATTCCTTACTGGAAACACTTGCATGTTAGACATTGTCTTGACGTTATGCACATAGAGAAAAATGTCTTCGAATCCCTCATTAATACCTTGATGAATGTTAAAGGAAAAACTAAGGATAATGTGGCAGCTAGGTTGGACATGGTTAGAATGGGTGTTGGGCCTGAATTGGCACCTATAGTTGGGGAGAAAAAAACATATTTTCCTCATGTTGCATGTTCATTCACAAAAAAAGAAAAGATACAAGTGTGTAAGTCATTAAAGGATATAAAAGTTTCAAAGTTTCAAAAGGTTTCTCTTCAAACATAAAGAATCTTGTTTGCATGAATGAGCTTAAGTTAACTAGCTTGAAATCCCATGATTGTCATATTCTAATGCAGTATTTCCTGCCAATAGTCATACGTGATGCATTGCCAAAATATGTTAGAGATGCTATCATAAGATTGTGCTTCTTTTTCAAAGATATTTGTTACAAGGTTATAGATGTAGCCAAGTTAGATAAGTTGCAATCTGACTTGGTAGTTACACTCTGCTTATTGGAGCAGTATTTTCCCCCATCTTTTTTCGATATTATGCTTCACTTAACAGTCCATCTTGTTTGAGAAGTCTGATTATGTGGACCAGTTTACTTCATATAGATGTACCCATTTGAAAGATTTATAAAAGTGTTGAAGAGTTATGTAGGAAGTCGAAAACATCCTAAAGGATGCATTGTTCAGAGATATTCAGCAGTAGAAGAAGTTGAATTTTGTTCAGAATTCCTCAATGGTGTTGATCCTGTTGGGGTCCCTCAATCAAATCGAGACCCCAAAGCAAATGTTCCTCTGCTTAATGTTAGTCTTTATGATTGTTCACATGATTGCTATCATCATGTATACCTTGCTATGCTTATAACTTCATATGATCATATGATTGTTTTGTCATGCCTTATCTTTATCATATATTTTCATATCCTTTCAAAATTATATCAAATCTTTTGTTGTTTTGGGATACCCCTAGGGTTGAGGGGGAGTATGATTAAACTTAACAACCCATCTACACCCTTTTCAGTGTTTGACAAAGGGGGAGAGTGTGGTTGGTTAAGTTTAGATGATTATATTATAGGGGGAGGATCCTGATACCCCTATGATTCTGAAATTTGAGGAAATTGATTTCGAATCCCTAAACTTAAAATCAGATTGTCAAACAACAAAAAGGGGGAGATTGTTGATGCAGTCTGACCCTGATTGTTGTTTTGGTGTTGACATCGATTTTAGTTTAGGTTGATGATTATGATTATGATTAAGTCCTGAACGTGGACTAGGCATACCTAGTGGGACTAGGTTTGATAAAATCCTAACTTGGAGGGTTAGGTGTGGAAAAATCCTAACTTGGAGGGTTAGGTGTGGAAAATCCTAGCTTGGAGGGCTAGGTGTGGAAAAGTCCTAACCTGGAGGGTTAGGTGTGAAAAATCCTAGCTTGGAGGGCTAGGTGTGGAAAAGTCCTAACTTGGAGGGTTGGGTGAAAAGTCCTAGCATGGAGGGCTAGGTTGGAGCCCCTAGATCGGTCTGGTGACCGATCAGGGAGGTTGGCACGGTACTCCTTCGTGGATCGGTCTGGTGACCGATCTAAAGATGACTGATTGGTCCGGTGACCGATCAGGAAGTAGGCGTTTCACTCACTGCACAGCTCCTGATCGGTTTGGTGACCGATCAGGGAGCCCACAAGTGGGTTGAGTTCCCCTGCTGCTCTGCTCCTGATCGGTCCGGTGACCGAACAGGGAGCATCGAGTAGGATTTTGGCAAACCTACTGATCGGCTCCTGATCAGTCTGGTGACCGATCAGGGAGAAACCGAGCTTTGAGAGGTATCAGAGCTCCAACAAGTTCCAACAAGTGGTATCAGAGCTTGGGGCTCTGTACAAGCGGATTAACAACCGAGAGTCAACGACAATGGCTTTGAGAGGTTTGCCAAAAACCTACTGGATGCTCCCTGATCGGTCACCAGACCGATCAGGAGCAGAGTAGCAGGGGAACTCAACCCACTTGTGGGCTCCCTGATCGGTCACCAAACCGATCAGGAGCTGTGCAGTGAGTGAAACGCCTACTTCCTGATCGGTCACCGGACCAATCAGTCATCTTTAGATCGGTCACCAGACCGATCCACGAAGGAGTACCGTGCCAACCTCCCTGATCGGTCACCAGACCGATCTAGGGGCTCCAACCTAGCCCTCCATGCTAGGACTTTTCACCCAACCCTCCAAGTTAGGACTTTTCCACACCTAGCCCTCCAAGCTAGGATTTTTCACACCTAACCCTCCAGGTTGGGACTTTTCACCTAACCCACCATGTTAGGACTTTTCACCTAGCCCTCCAAGCTAGGACTTTTCACCCAACCCTCCAAGTTAGGACTTTTCCACACCTAGCCCTCCAAGCTAGGATTTTTCACACCTAACCCTCCAGGTTAGGACTTTTCCATACCTAGCCCTCCAAGCTAGGATTTTCCACACCTAACCCTCCAGGTTAGGATTTTTCCACACCTAACCCCCCAAGTTAGGATTTCATCAAACCTAGTCCCACTAGGTATGCCTAGTCCACGACTAGGACTTAATCATAATCATAATCATCAACCTAAACTAAAATCGATGTCAACACCAAAACAATAATCAGGGTCAGACTGCATCAACAATCTCCCCCTTTTTATTGTTTGACAATCCGATTTTAAGTTTAGGGATTCGAAATCAATTTCCTCAAATTTCAGAATCATAGGGGTATCAGGATCCTCCCCCTACAATATAATCATCTAAACTTAACCAACCACACTCTCTCCCTTTGTCAAACACTGAAAAGGGTGTAGACGGGTTGTTAAGTTTAATCATACTCCCCCTCAACCCTAGGGGTATCCCAAAACAACAAAAGATTTGATATAATTTTGAAAGGATATGAAAATATATGATAAAGATAAGGCATGACAAAACAATCATATGATCATATGAAGTCATAAGCATAGCAAGGTATACATGATGATAGCAATCATGTGATCAATCATAAAGACTAACATTAAGCAGAGGAACATTTGCTTTGGGGTCTCGATTTGATTGAGGGACCCCAACAGGATCAACACCATTGAGGAATTCCGAACAAAATTCAACTTCTTCTTCTGCTGAATATCTCTGAACAATGCATCCTTCAGGATGTTTTCGACTTCCTACATAACTCTTCAACACTTTCATAAATCTTTCAAATGGGTACATCTATCTGAAGTAAACTGGTCCACATAATCGGACTTCTCAAACAAGATGGACTGTTAAGTGAAGCATAATATTGAAAAAAGATGGGGGAAAATACTGCTCCAATAAGCAGAGTGTAACTACCAAGTCAGATTGCAACTTATCTAACATGGCTACATCTATAACCTTGTAACAAATATCTTTGAAAAAGAAGCACAATCTTATGATAGCATCTCTAACATATTTTGGCAATGCATCACGTATGACTATTGGCAGGAAATACTGCATTAGAATATGACAATCATGGGATTTCAAGCTAGTTAACTTAAGCTCATTCATGCAAACAAGATTCTTTATGTTTGAAGAGAAACCTTTTGAAACTTTGAAACTTTTATATCCTTTAATGACTTACACACTTGTATCTTTTCTTTTTTTATGAATGAACATGCAGCATGAGGAAAATATGTTTTTTCCTCCCCAACTATAGGTGCCAATTCAGGCCCAACACCCATCCTAACCATGTCCAACCTGGCTGCCACATTATCCTTAGTTTTTCCTTTAACATTCATCAAGGTATTAAAGAGGGGTTCGAAGACATTTTTCTCTATGTGTATAACATCAAGACAATGTCTAACATGCAAGTGTTTCCAGTAAGGAATATTGAAAAAGATTGACTTTTTCTTCCAACATTTTCTAAAAGTTGTTGAACTTACATTTTTTTCTTCTATATTGACTTCCAACTTATTAGCTTTTGCATTCTTTCTTTTTTCACCTCTCACACTTAGTTTCTTTCCAAACTCAAATTTTATGTCAGAAAGCTTGTCAAACAAATTAATCCCAGATAATGGTTTAACTGCTTCTCCAAGTTCCTCCGTGCCATTAAACTCCTTTATTTGCCTTCGATAGGGATGAAACTGTG
Source organism: Boesenbergia rotunda (assembly GCA_024364735.1). Lineage (NCBI taxonomy): Eukaryota > Viridiplantae > Streptophyta > Magnoliopsida > Zingiberales > Zingiberaceae > Boesenbergia > Boesenbergia rotunda. The sequence goes on along the minus strand of JAGFNQ010004757.1, from coordinate 656,083 downwards.
ATAGGAATTGTCTATGACCGGTAAATGACATTTTCTTCCCATTTTCCATGTGCTTTGCATAAGTATCTTCTCCACATATTGGGCATGCATAATAACCAAGTGTAGTACATCCACTAAGGTTACCATAGGTAGGAAAGTCATTGATAGTCCATAATAAGACTACTTTAAGAGTGAAGAACTGTCTCCGATAAACATCATATACTCCATCAACTCCCTCCCACAATAGTTGCAAATCTTTAACTAACACCTCTAGATAGACATCAATATCGTTTCATGGTTGCTTAGGCCCTGAAATGAGCATAGTTAGCATCATAAATTCCCTCTTCATACATATGTTTGGAGGTAGATTATAGTTGATCAACATGATTGACCAACAACTGTACCGACTACTTAAGTTGCCATGAGGATTTATGCCAACAGCTGCAAGTGGTAAACGAAGATTTCTTAGCTCACTTTCAATGTCAGGCCACATATGATCCACTAACTACCATGATGGCGAATCAACTGGATGACATAACTGACCAGCAACTCTGGTGGTATCTGCATGCCATGTTAAATTTTTTGTTGTCTCTAAAGATTTAAACATGCACTTAAATAATGGTATGGGAGGAAAATATCAAACCACCTTGGCAGGAACACCTTTCTTCTCAACTTTGTTCTTGGCTAGCTTCCACCATGACAAACCACATCTAGGACAGCTTATGTAGTCGTTATATTGCTTCCTATAAAGAATGCAATCATTAGAACAAGCATGAATCTTTTCATGAGTCAACGCCAAACAACTCAACGTCTTTTTTACATCATACATTGAGGATGGTATATTGTGATCATTTGGCAGCATATCCCCAAAATCCATTAGTAGATCTGAAAATAGCGATGACTCATTCCATGTCTTGCTTTGGTATTGTATAGTTTTACAAGTGCACTCAACTTTGTGTAACGTTGGCATCCCTTGTATAACGGCTTCTCTACTTCTTCTAAAAATTTCACAAACTCTTCTGGGGGTTTTGTGAAATTATCATATGCTGCCTCACACATATTAGCAGTTTTAAAGTTGTCATTCTCTAGTGACTTCTGGTTGACATTCCATTTTACTTTATCATTCTTGACACGTTCACCATGCCAAATCCAATTCACATTACTTTGATTAAAACCATGAAAATAAAGATGCTCTGCAATGAGGCGCGTCCATCCTTTTTTAAGATTATTACATTTGCAACAAGGACAATGAATTAAACTGGGGTCCATATTGGGATTCTGTAAACAACATCTAATGAATTGTTGCACACCCTCCTCATATTGTTTAAACCTTCTATCCAAGTGTATCCAAGATTTATACATTTCATTAATAGAGCAAAATCCCCAAACAAATAAGCCACTATAAAATTTAGAGTTGACCAAAATCTAATGATTTTAAAGTAAAAAACAAAAATTAGACAATGCAATAAAAAAACTAATGCAATAAAGTATAGAGCATCTTAGCATTATATGAGATCTTCAAGAGCTACAAATATGCTAGCTATATTTATTGTTATAAAAATGCTAAATTATAAATTATAAAATGAAATAATAACTTCCAATTTATTATTGCGAAACAAACAATCATCGAGTATAAAAATCCTAATTTCAAGTTCTGCATCAACCCATCATACGTGACAAACAAAATTTATTAGCCTACATCCCAATTTCAAGTTTTGCATCATCCCATCATCCTAATTTCAAATTCAATTTCAAGTTTCATAAATATTTTAGAAACATGCTCGAATATAAAAATGTGAAACAGACAAAAAACTTGAAAACTTTGTCGGTGGAAGAAAACATTCGTCAACTTGTTATTACGATCTAACAAGCATGATTTTTTTTTGCAAGCAATAAACATGTATCCTAAAAAATATTAGCTTACAAAATTGTATGAAATATACCTAGCTAATAAAAGAAGAGATTCCGCTCATAGAATTATACTCAAAAATTGAGGAAATCTTAGTCGACATCTTCTAATAATGTGTATATTAATTAGAATATATAACCTCCATCTAGATATTTGTTCGAATTGTGATATGATCACTTATGCGTTGTTTATTGTTGCATGCATTTCGCATCGTAAATAGATCTAATGCATATTTATATTTCAAATTATAAAATAATATACCACTATAAAATTAATCTTCACAACAATCATTTGTTGATAAACCATACTCTAGATGTCAATATCACTTGGCAGACTCTCGAATAGATGTAGGGCTTAGACATGATTTTTAAAAAAATGACGAAGTAATGTATATAACTTGTGAGATTCCGCTCACAGAATTATATTCAAAAATAGAAAAAATCTTGGTCGAAATCTTACCGTTGAGTTGTGCAGGGAACAAAACCCTAGCACTGTCGATGGAGAAAAAGGGGTGCAGGTGAATAAAGATGCAATCACGTGCCCTTGAAGAAGGAGAAATCAACGCCCTCCTTGAAGAAGAAGAGATTGATGGAGCCAAACAAAGATCACCACGCCTTGAAGAAGAAGAGATAGCACCAAGAGAGATCGTCGTGCAAGAAGAGATGCGGACACTGCAAGAAGAAGAACACTACAAAAAAATTTGGAATTTGCAACAAAATTTGCAAAGATTTTTTTTTAAATTCGTTGCAAAATAATTTGGCGACGAATTTAGCAACGAAAATATTTTCATTGCTAAATTCTCGTCGCTAAATTTGCGGTCGAAATATAAAAAATTTGTTGCAAATTGCAACGAATTTTGCGACAAAAATAATTCGTTGCAGATCAGCGACAAATAAAATTCATTGCCAATCTGCAATGAAATCTGCAACGAATTTTCTTCGTTGCCAATTTGCAATGAAAAACTTTCGTTCCAAATTTGTGACCAATTAATTTTGTTGCAAATTTGCAACGAATTTGGGACGAATTTTTTTCGTCGCAGATTTGCAACAAATATAGTTAAATTTTTTCATTACAAATCTACAAATTTAATATGGATTTGCAATGAATTCTGCGACAAATTCATTCGTTGCAGATCTGCCACGAATTCTACAACGATCAATTTTTGTCGCAAATCTGTAACTAATAAAATTTGTTGCAGATTTTTAATGAATTCTGCAACAAATTTTATTCGTTGCTGATTTGCAACGAATTCTGCAACGAATATGTTTTTATCACAGATTTACGATAAGTTTGCAACAAAATTTTTTGTTGCAAAATTCGTCGCAATTTTTAAAAATATTTAAAAAATATATTTTTTTTCAAATATTTTTTATACATCAGATAAACATAAACACAGATATAAACATAAACATATATAACTTCCAACACACAATTTAGAATAGAAATCTACTAATAAAAACATTCAATTACATTAATACACACCAAAAACATAGTACCAGCAAACACCAATAAAAGTAGTCATTCAAAACATAGAATCTACCATCCAAATTATAATATACAAGTGTAGGCTACAACAATGCGACAGATGCCAACATATTGAAATCAAAGCATACACACCCCTTTTAGATCTCTCCATGGATGCTTCCCTGTACCAAACATTCAAAAGAAGCAAAGTCAATGGATCTCCAACATATAGTAAAGCCTTCATACAAGGAACACTTCAAATCTGCACAGCATGTTACCGATGATCGAAAATCCAGAAAAAAGGACATGAACAAAGTTTAAATCTATTACGAAACTACCTGACGAAGAATGTAATCATAACCAAACACCGTGCAAGTAACATCTCGTAAAATGTTATTTCTAACCTGCAAGATGCAAAAATAATGATAAACCTGGTGAAATAATTATCTCTTAACAAATTATTTCAAATGTAGAAGTCTAACCTTAAAATGTCTAGATATTGTAAGCTGAGAATAAATCAGATCTAAATCAAAATCATTGAAATAGCTAAAAAGGATGGAAAATTCCTAAATCTTGATTACACCATTCCTAGAAAACTAAAGTAGGCTCTCTACAAGTTGTAATATTACAATTGGCTAGCTAATCATATACAAATGACAGTAGCAAATATTTAACTATATTAAAAAATAGTATAAAAAATAATCTAATAACAAATCTTCTTACCAAAGAAAATCACGCAGCACCATCGCCTCCATCATCGCCATCATCATCACCACTATCATCACCAAAATTTAGAGGATTATGAATTGGAATTGGATTTAATTTAAAATATTGCATGATCATATTTTGTTGATGCATCATATCTTCCATTCGTCGATCTCTTTCTTCCAGTTGTCGATCCCTTTATGATATTATGCCTTTTAAATGAGCAACTTCCTCAGTCAAGTTATGGATCTGTATTGACTTCTGGTGAGCAAGAAGATGAATTACGAGGCACTACTTTGGTTCTGCTTAATGAACTCATTCCTAATATTCTTCCTCCCACATTAGGCCCCCCAGTGGCCTGCAACCATAAGTTGAAATTATTGCCAACTGACGACTCAGATCCCTCAAAATTCTCACTAGCATTTAAGCTTCTCTGTAACTCCTCTAGTTCATCGTATTTTTCCTACATTATAATTAAAAAGATTAAATTTGTAACAAAATTTGCAAATGACTGTGAAATAGTCTAACTGCATTGTTGGATCGATAGAACCGATAGAGGGGGGGTGAATATCGGTATTCGTTTTTCGGAAAATTAAGATCAAGTGCACAGCAGAAATAAAAAACAATAACACAGAGACGCAGTCGTTTTTACTTGGTTCGGAGCCTGGGTCGACTCCTACTCCAAGGCCCACAGTCGTTGACCGTTTACATTGGGCAATTCTATATTAGGCGCAAAATAGTTTACAAAGGATTGCATAATTAAGTACAGTAAACTTTTAAATAGCTCTTTTACCGACATCCGGGGTAGATCGACTTTTTCGGAGCAGCGGGACGTCGTCGGCTCGAGTTGGAAGGATTCCGAGGCGAGGCGCGAGAGCAGAAGAGCTTTGAGACGTAGAGAGAGTTGATGTTTTGAAGCCTTGGTCGAAGGCCCTTTATATAGGGCCTGGGGGCGCCCGGGATGTCGGGGGCGCCCCCCCCCCCCCCCACGTGTCCTTTGATCCGCCAAAGTCTCGGTCAGTGTCTGATCCCTTTATCTTCGGGATCCGCTTTGACCGGGGTGCCCGGAGCGCTCGGGGCGCCCGGATTGACCGGGTCAAAGTTCTATCTTCTGGCTTCGCGAGGGTGTGCTTCGGTAGTTGGCCCTGGGGGCGCCCGGGACGCTGGGGGCGCCCGGGAGCAGCGGGGGCGCCCGGGAGCACGAGGGCGTCCGCAGGTTGTACTGTCGAAGCATACTTTTTACTTGGGTGTTTTGTGTTCACCTTGGGGGTGCCCGGGACACTCCGGGAGCCCTGATCAGCTGTTGCCTCATTCCTTTGAGGCTTTCTGAGCTGCAGGCACACGTTCCTTCGGTCCTGCATCCAGGGTTAGTCCAAAACACTATAAAACAATAAAGTATTTGATTATATAGCCTTAGCTGTCTTGGTTCTGACTTTGGTCTCCAAAATGGAGCCCTAGGTCGAACCGACGCCTACTGTTCCCTCGACGGAGAACGCGTCCTCACCTACTCCTCTCGGGAGAATTTACCTGATGCCAACCGTTCCTCTGGTTGGACTTTTGCCTGACGGTCCTTTGTCAGGTCTTGGATTCCGAGCTATCCTTCGCCCGGTGCCTAGCATTCCTTCGCTAGGGCTTTGTTTCCTGGTAGCCCTTCGCCAGTGCCTAGCAGTCCTTCTCTAGGGCTTTGTTTCCTGGCAGCCCTTCGCCAGTGCCTAGCATTCCTTCGCTAGGGCTTTGTTTCCTGGCAGCCCTTCGCCAGTGCCTAGCAGTCCTTCGCTAGGGCTTTGTTTCCTGGCAGCCCTTCGCCAGGTGCCTAGCAGCCCTTCGCTAGGACTTTGTTTCCTGGCAGCCCTTCGCTAGGACTTTGTTTCCTGGCAGCCCTTCGCCAGGTGCCTAGCAGCCCTTCGCTAGGACTTTTTCTGCACATTTAGTGAACATTGTTAGATCACAAATAAACTTAACTTTGAATCCTTTGCCAATATCAAAACAAGGTTCGATATGGTGCTTCCTGCACCAACATGCATTAGTAGCAATTAATGTAAAATAGTCTAACTGCTTAAATTTGCAATTTATTCAAACCTTCATTGCTTTTGCTCTCTCTCCGCTCCAAGTCTTATCTTTTTTCTGGAACGTGTGGGTAAAAGTCTCTATAAATGCAGGCTCTTTTCCCAATTCCTTTGTCTAAAATAATTAAAAATATTTAAATTATATGAAATATATTTTTATAAAATAATGAAAGGGTTAAAAAATTACCAATCTTTGCCTATGCTCATCAATATTGATAGAGCCTCCTACATAAGTCGCAGATATCTCTCCAGAATTATAAGACTAATTATTCTTATTCTGATGGAACCTTTTTTTAGCCTCATCTGATGCCCAAAAATTGTTGATCGCAACCCAATTTTGATCGGTGATGAATGGTGGTTTTTTCCCTCACCTCTTTGCATGATGTAGTGTATGGTGAATATAATCGCCACATTTTTTTTAAACAATTCTCTTAACTTCCAACTCAACACTATGATCCCAATTGAAAGAACACTACAATAGAAACAAATATTTAGATTTACACTTTTATTTAAGATATAAAATGAATAAGTGAGATATATATACCCTAAACTCGTTCCACCAAAGCTCTCTCATCGGTGGTGGAGTGGTAGTATATGACATCGAGTCTCCTCTCCAGTAATTATTCACGATTCTATTGATCTCGTGAATAACACGTACCGAATTAGTAAACCTATCAATGTTACAATCAAACAATATTGAAAAATTAAAAAAAAAATTTACTTACGAATCTCCAACCGGGAATATAGTCTCTCAAATGTCTGGGCTCTTAGCTATCGAGTGTCTGGAAGGAATCAAGGCTGGGGAATCGAGTGACGTAGGAGAATGGGAAGGTCCCGGTGATGGTGTATGGGAAGGCACTGGGGATGGTGTATGGGAAGGCCCAAGGGATGGTGTATGGGAAGGTGTCGGTGATGGTACTGTTGGTGCCGGAAGCACTAAAGTCAAACCTGTATTTTGATAATGGCAAAGGGTTCAGAAGTTAAGGTGTGTTGTGATCTAACAAGGCTAATCAATTGTGCAGGAAAAGTCCTAGGTACACTAGGCACTAAGTCCTGGTTCTATGAATTGGGCACTAAGTCCTGGTCGTGGGCTGGGTAACTAAATCCTGATGTAACGTTGGGCACTAAGACCTGGTGAGTGAAGCTGGGCACTAAGACCTAATGAGTGAAGCTGGGCATTAAGACCTAGTCGGGGACTGGGCACCGAAGACCTGGTGAGTGAAGCTGGGCACTAAGACCTGGTCGGGGACTGGACACCGAAGACCTTGTGAGTGAAGCTGGGCACTAAGACCTGGTGAGTGAAGCTAGGCAAAAGTCCAACCGGAGGAGCCGGTTGGCAAACAGGTAAACTCTCCCGAGAGGAGTAGGTGAGGACGCGTTCCCCGTAGGAGGGAACATTAGGTGTCGATTCGACCTAGGGTTCCATTTGGGAAGCCCAAAGTCAGAACCAAGACAACTCAGGTTGTAACTCATGCTTTATTTTATATCATTTATATGTTTCTTGTGTTTTGGAACTAACCCTGGTTGCAGGAATGAAGGAATGGAGATTTCTGTTCCCAGGCGCCTGAATGAGGTCAGGCGCCTCAATGTTGAGGCGCCTGTGTTGAGACAGGCGCCCCAGTGAGGGTTGATTCCAAGTATTTGAAGCAAACTGCCACGTAAGCCTCTGGACCCAGTCATTGAGGCGCCTGTGTTAACACAGGCGCCCCAGTCAGCTCAGGTGCCCCAGTTGAAGGGATAAGCGCTGGCCAAGTCTGCGGATTGAGGTTCGCACAGAGAAGGCCATGTGTCAGGCGCCCCCTTCATCACAGGCGCCCTAGCTACGACTATATAAAGGGGTTCACCCCCTTGGCTTCCACATCAATTACTTTCGACACATTCGCTCAAGCGCTCCACTTCGACAAGCTCCGTACTCGAGATTCAAGCGCCTACGATGACCCGCGGCTACAAACTTCCAACTTCTCAGGTCGTCGGTAAAAGAATAGTTTCATTGATGTATTCTTTTTAATTCTATATTCAACTTCATCTTGTAAAACATTTGATGAAATATAAAATTGTCCATCGTAAACAGTCAAGGACCGTGGGCCTTGGAATAGGAGTCGACTGCGACTTTGAACCAAGTAAAAACAAAAAGTGTTAGCGATTGTTTTTCTTTTCCGTTGTACAATTACTCTACGCTTTCCGAAAAAGTTTTAACGATCGATATTCAACCCCCCCCCTTTATCGATTCAATCCGATCCCACAGGTACATGGGAAGGTCCTGCTTGATTGGAGGGGGTCCTATGTACAGAGTCTGATGGTGTATCATCAGCCTGACTACGTGAGCTCTGTCTACGTCCACCTCGTTTAAAGATATGCTAAAAATTCAAAAAATAAGATTAAGTAAAGACAAATTGTAGTTATAATGATTAATATGAAAAAACATACCATATTAGGAGAATGTGTCAGAACTGTGATGATAAGATATAAACTCTGATAACCTATAGCAAAAATACAAAGCATTAATAGATAAAATTTATAAATTTAATGAGACACTATATATATACACATTTTTGTAACTAATTAAGACAGATAGATTAATTAAACTAAAAGTTATATATATAAAAAATTTTAAGTAAAAAGAGTATCCAAATTGATTAAAAAAGATATTAAAATTTTTATAAAATTAAAATAACAACACTTACCCATCATTAAACATCAAAGTCGTCATTATCATTGTCATTCTCATCGTTGTCGTCGTCGTCCTCCTCCTCATCCTCCTCCTCTTCACCTCCTCCTCCTCATAATCATCATCATCAATTTCACTTGTGTCTACATTTATCACTACTCCGCTGGGATCTCGTAACGTTGGAATAATATACTCCTCGGTCTGAATTGTATTGCCAACTTGCTCTTGTTGATATGCAATGTCTTCCCAATGTTCCTCATTTTTTTCCATGCTTTTGTTTTACAAACAACCCACCAATCAATTTTGTCACGTTTCAAACTGGGATATGAAGCATAGAATACTTGAATTGCTTGTTGTGCCAACACAAATGGTTCATATTTCTTATACAATCTCTTATGATTGATTTCAACCAAATTATAACGTGGATGGACCTTCATCCCTCTGATAGGGTCAAACCAACGACACATGAATAGAATAACTTGCATTTCTGGACCTGGATATTCTATCTCTATAATTTCATCCAGCAAACCATAAAAATCATTACTTGCATCACCATCATTGGATGACTTAACACAAACTCCACTATTCATTGTAGTCTTGCCCTTTCCATATTCTTCAGTATGAAAAGTATATCCATTAATAAAATATTCTAGCCAAGTGCGTACTAATGATTTTGGACCCCATGACAAATGAATTAATAAATCATGTTCAAGGTGCACTTGATTAGTGTGAACCTAAATTAAAAAATAAAAATTTGTAAAAGTCTTCATATGTGTAAATAAATTTGAAAATGTCTACTTACATATGATTTGAACCATGGCGCAAACTCTTCTTGAGTTAAGCGATCAAATTCTTCTAGCGACAATTCAGAATATAAATTTTCAAAAATCCTAACACAAAAAATCAAATTAGAATTTTGAAAGTTACAATATAAGAAATATTCAGAATATATACTCACTCATAATAGGATGATACTTCCAGACAATTCAGTAAAATATATGTTGGGGCTGCCCGCCATTCTTTGCCAGTTAAATATCTCTGCTTACATGGTCCACTTAGTCGACCAAGATAGTTAAAAATTGAAAAAGCTTTCAAATTTGGATCAATAGGTCCCTCATCATTTCTTCCTGGTCTTCGTCGTTTGCTATGCACGTGAGGCTCAAAGTAATATGATGCAAAAGTTGTTACTTCTTCGACAATATATGCATTAACAATAGAGGCTTCAACTCGTGCTTTATTTTTCACTTTTTTCTGCAAATGATATAAGAATCTGTTGGTAATAAAATAAATTCTATTAGATATATTATATATATATTAAAATGAATAAAGTTGTATGAAATCAGATAGTTAAAGTATAAAAGATAAACATTTTACCTTTCAAATGGGTGTACATCCATCGGAAATGGACAGGTCCACCAACTTTTTCCTCATATGACAAGTGAATCAAAAGATGTTCCATTGAATCAAAAAATGACGGTGGAAATATCCCTTCCAAATTACACATAATTATCGGAATGTCTCTCTCTAACGTCTCCATGTGCGAATATTTCAAAACTGTTGAGCAAATATCATGTAAGAAAATGCTTAACTCCGTAATGGCACCCCATACAAAATTTGGTAATATTTCTTTAAAAGCAATAGGAATGAGTCTCTGCATGAATATATGGCAGTCATGACTTTTCAAACCATTCAATTTGTATTCCTTCATTTCCACACATCTTCCAAGATTAGAGACATAACCATCTGGAAATTTCATTGATTTTAACCATTCACAAACAACACCTTTCTGAGCCTTATTCAATGTATAAACTGCCTTTGGCTTTAGTCCCCTACTATTTTCATCAACATCAAGAGTAGGTCTATTACAAATGAGTCGCATATCATTTCTTGCATTCAAATTGTCTTTTATTTTTCCATTGATATTCATCACTGTATTAATCAGATTATCAAAAACATTCTTTTCAATATGTGTTACATCAAGATTATGATGAAGCATAAGATTAAACCAATATGGTAAATCCCAAAATATACTCTTTTTAGTCCATTTATGTGTACTCCCATACTCATATGTTATACCATGTGGTTCTTCAATAACAGAAGGAAAGTTAACCACTCAGTACCAAATTTGTTCGCCTGTTAATCTCAATGGTGGTGGTGTTCTTTCGATTCTATTCTTAGTGAATTCGTTTTTATTTCTTCTGAAATTATGAGCTAGTGGTAAAAATTGGCTATGACAATCAAAATAACTAGCTTTCTTCCCATGTTTCAATCTGATTGACTTTGATCTTTCCATACATATTAGGCATCCTAAGATCCTAGCAGTACTCCAACCCGAAAGCATACCATAAGCAGGAAAGTCATTTATTGTCCAAAGAAGAGCTGCCTTCAACATAAACGTTTGATTTGTATGAACATCGTAGGTAGGAAAACCTTCAACCCATAATTGTTTCAATTCCGCAATCAGTGGTTGCATATAAATATCTATTAACTTGTTCGGATTTTTCGGGCTAGGCACAACCAATGTTAAAAACATATAAGGTGTTTTCATGCACATCCCAGGTGGAAGATTATACGGAGTTAAAATAACTAGCCAACATGAATAATTTCGTCCTAATTTCCCAAATGGAGCAAATCCATCTACACAAAGCCCTAATCTAATATTTCTAGTCTCCTTTGCAAATTCCGGATATATTCTATCAAAATTTTTCCATGCCTCTCCATCTAATGGATGAAACATTAACCCTCTTTTGTTTGATTATTTGCATGCCAAGTCATATGTTCATCTGTTGCCTTAGATGCATAAAGCCTTTGTAACCTTGGAGTTAAAGGCAAATAAAACAGCTGACTATATGCTTTACGTCTTTGTTGACTTCGTGTGGTTCTCTTATACCTTACTTGATTACAGAATTTACAAACATCTGTTTTAGCATCATGTCCCTAATATAGCATACAACCATCTCTGCAAACATCAATTCTTTCCACTAGAAGACCTAATTCTTTGACCAATTTTTCATACTATAAAAATCATTGGGAAGTATGTGATCATGTGGTAAACACTCTTTCATAACTTGAACAAAGTCATTAAAGCAATCTTGCGACACATTATGTTCTGCCTTGACATGCAACAATTTTGTTGTCGCAGATAATTTAGTATGACTATCACAACCAACCCATAATGGTTCATCAGCAGCACCCAACACATTTTTAAATTGAAGATATGTTTCATCAGCATGTGGTACTTTGCCTGGATCCTCCAACGGTGATGTATAAGTAGTAAACATTTGTTCTACTGATGGAGGATAGCTAGAACTTGCACCATGAGGATCGGGAATGAAATTCTAACCTGCTGCATCAAATACCATCCTCTGATATGGATTAAACTGATTATAATAACTACTATCGTCACTAACTGAAACTTGTATGTTTTGCTCAACATTCTCATCAGCTATGAATGGTTCACCATGACATGTTCAAATATAATAATTTGGTGTAAATCCAAATCTACATAGATGTTCTTCAACTTTATCGTGCAGAAAATTTTTTCCATTGTGACATTTTCTACACAGACACCTTATCTTATTGTCATCCATGTACTGAACATTACTAGAAGCAAAAATCATAAATTGTCACAATCCAGTTATAAATTCATCAGTTAAACCCCCACGATTTCGTAAATTTTTATTATACATCCAACTTCTTTCATTCTGCATTTTGTCTATTTAAAATCAGATAAACTAATGGTCATTATGTATTAAATTCCCATAAAAAAAAGGGCCAGAAAAAAACAACAAATGAAATTAAAATATTTGAGAATATAATTTTGCTATCATTATTAAAATAACATATAAATAACATGTAAAGATATACCTGACAAAGGTCAACAAAGATAAGTGTATCTCCCAACACGCCTAATAATTCAATCCACTAGCTAAAATTCTTAGCGAAGAATTACAAACAAATGTGCCTAAATGTCTTCATGTCATTTAAAAGGATATCCAAAATAACAACGTAAAAGGATATAATTCACATTGTTTATTCAATTAGATACATAACATTGCATGTAAAAGGATATGCATAACATTGCATGTAAAAGGATATGCGAAATAACAATGTACAAGATAGTAAAACATATTTTTCTCTCCGAAAGATGACTAACTTCTTTTTGAATCCATTCATAGAAGATTCGTATGAAGATGGAAAAAGTTAACAGTCAAGCATCCAGAAAGCTCATTATAATAAATACCTCAACAACCAGATCCGATGACGTCCTCGAATGCGATTTTTGATAGAGATTCGGTGAATATTAAATTTTCTAATATGAAATAAAATTATACTTCCAACCTTAATCATTTTTTCTAACTTCTTGACCTATCTATTATTTTAAATATGAAAATTAATTTATTCAATAAAATTCTTGTTTGAGGCAGCTAGTGTGATCGGGATGTCGATACGGACTCATAGGAACTCGTTTCGTCTCGATCCGACCTCCATAGGACCTTCTACGATATTTAATAAGTCTTTTTTATTTTTTTTTAAAAATCACAATCTGCAACGAATTTAAAATTTCATCGCAAATCTGCAACGAAAACTCTGATTTCGTTGGAAATATGTAACGAAAAAACAAATTCGTTGAAAAAATCTGAATTTTTTTTAAAAAATAGAGAACCTTAAAAATTCATAGATCGCCCTACGAACCTCGGATTTCAAAAAAAAAACAAGTTCCTATGGGACTGTGACGATCTCATGATCACGATGACGGCTTCGAATGCGATTTTTGATAGAGATTCAGTGAATATCAAATTTCCTAATATGAAACAAAATTATACTTCTAAACTTAATCATTTTTTCTAACTTCTTGACCTATCTATTATTTTAAATATGAAAATTAATTTATTTAGTAAAATTCTTGTTTGAGGCCGATAGTTCGATCGAGACGTCGATATAGAACCATAGGAACTCGTTTCGTCTCGATCCGACCTCCGTAGGACCTTCTACGATATTTAATAAGTCTTTTTTATTTTTTAAAAAAAGTCACAATCTACAACAAATTTAATATTTCGTTGCAAATCTGCAATGAAAACTATGATTTCGTTGGAATCTGGAACGAAAAACCAAATTCGTTGCAAAAATCTGAATTTTTTTTTAAAAAATAGAGAACCTTAAAAATTCGTAGATCGCCCTACGAACCTCGGATTTCAAAAAAAACAAATTCCTATGGGACCGTGACGATCTCATGATCACGATGACGACCTCGAATGCGATTTTTGATAGAGATTCGGTGAATATCAAATTTTCTAATATGAAACAAAATTTTACTTCTAAACATAAACATTTTTTCTAACTTCTTGACTTATTTATTTTTTTAAATATGAAAATTAATTTATTCAGTAAAATTCTTGTTTGAGGCGGCTAGTGCGATCGGGACATCGATACGAACCCATAGGAACATGTTTCGTCTCGATCCGACCTCCATAGGACCTTCTATGATATTTAATAAGTCTTTTTTATTTTTTAAAAAATTCACAATCTACAACGAATTTAAAATTTCGTTGCAAATTTGCAATGAAAACACTGATTTCATTGGAAATCTGCAACGAAAAACCAAATTCGTTGCAAAAATCTGATTTTTTTAAAAAAATAGAGAACCTTAAAAATTTGTAGATCGCCCTACGAAGCACGGATTTCAAAAAAACAAGTTCCTATGGGACCATGACAGTCTCATGATCACGATGATGGCTTCGAATGCGAATTTTGATAGAGCTTCGGTGAATATCAAATTTCCTAATATGTAATAAAATTTTACTTCTAAACTTAAACATTTTTTCTAACTTCTTGACCTATCTATTTTTTTAAATATGAAACTTAATTTATTGAGTAAAATTCTTGTTTCAGGCCGCTAGTGCGATCGGGACGTCGATACGAACCCATAGGAACATGTTTCGTCTCGATCCGACCTCCATAGGACCTTCTATGATATTTAATAAGTCTTTTTTATTTTTTAAAAAATTCACAATCTACAACGAATTTAAAATTTCGTTGCAAATTTGCAATGAAAACACTGATTTCGTTGGAAATCTGCAACGAAAAACCAAATTCGTTGCAAAAATCTGATTTTTTTTAAAAAATAGAGAACCTTAAAAATTTGTAGATCGCCCTACGAAGCACGGATTTCAAAAAAATAAGTTCCTATGGGACCATGACAGTCTCATGATCACGATGATGGCTTCGAATGCGAATTTTGATAGAGCTTCGGTGAATATCAAATTTCCTAATATGTAATAAAATTTTACTTCTAAACTTAAACATTTTTTCTAACTTCTTGACCTATCTATTTTTTTAAATATGAAACTTAATTTATTCAGTAAATTCTTGTTTAGGCCGCTAGTGCGATCGGGACGTCGATACGAACCCATAGGAACTCGTTTCGTCTCGATCCGACCTCCGTAGGACCTTCTACGATATTTAATAAATCTTTTTTATTTTTTAAAAAATTCACAATCTGCAATGAATTTAAAATTTCGTTGCAATATGCAACAAAAACTCTGATTTCGTTGGAAATCTGCAACGAAAAACCAAATTCGTTGCAAAAATCTGAATTTTTTAAAAAATAGAGAACCTTAAAAATTCGTAGATCGCCCTACGAACCTCGATTTCAAAAAAACAAGTTCCTATGGACCGTGGTGATCTCATGATCACGATGACGACCTTGAATACGATTTTGATAGAGATTCGGTGAATATCAAATTTTCTAATATGAAACAAAATTTTACTTCTAAACATAAACATTTTTTCTAACTTCTTGACTTATTTATTTTTTTAAATATGAAAATTAATTTATTCAGTAAAATTCTTGTTTGAGGCGGCTAGTGCGATCGGGACATCGATACGAACCCATAGGAACTCGTTTCGTCTCGATCCTACCTCCGTAGGACCTTCTATGATATTTAATAAGTCTTTTTTATTTTTAAAAAAATTCACAATCTACAACGAATTTAAAATTTCGTTGCAAATCTGCAACGAAAACTCTGATTTCGTTGGAAATCTGCAACGAAAAACCAAATTCGTTGCAAAAATTTGATTTTTTTTTAAAAAATAGAGAACCTTAAAAATTCGTACATCGCCCTACGAACCTCGGATTTCAAAAAAACAAGTTCATGGGACCGTGACAGTCTCATGATCACGATGATGGATTCGAATACGAATTTTGATAGAGCTTCGGTGAATATCAAATTTCCTAATATGAAATAAAATTTTACTTCTAAACTTAAATATTTTTTCTAACTTCTTGACCTATCTATTTTTTTAAATATGAAACCTAATTTATTCAGTAAAATTCTTGTTTGAGGCCGCTAGTGCGATTGGGACGTCGATACGGACCCATAGGAACTCGTTTCGTCTCGATCCGACCTCCGTAGGACCTTCTACGATATTTAATAAATCTTTTTGATTTTTTAAAAAAATTCACAATCTGCAATGAATTTAAAATTTTCGTTGCAAATATGCAACAAAAACTCTGATTTCGTTGGAAATCTGCAACGAAAAACAAATTCGTTGCAAAAATCTGAATTTTTTTAAAAAAATAGAGAACCTTAAAAATTCGTAGATCACCCTACGAACCTCGGATTTCAAAAAAACAAGTTCCTATGGGACCGTGACGATCTCATGATCACGATGACGACCTCGAATGTGATTTTGATAGAGATTCGGTGAATATCAAATTTTCTAATATGAAACAAAATTTTACTTCTAAACATAAACATTTTTCTAACTTCTTGACTTATTATTTTTTAAATATGAAATTAATTTATTCAGTAAAATTCTTGTTTGAGGCCGCTAGTGCGATCGGGACATCGATACGAACCCATAGGAACTCGTTTCGTCTCGATCCTACCTCCGTAGGACCTTCTATGATATTTAATAAGTCTTTTTTATTTTTAAAAAAATTCACAATCTACAACGAATTTAAAATTTCGTTGCAAATCTGCAACGAAAACTCTGATTTCGTTGGAAATCTGCAACGAAAAACCAAATTCACTGCAAAAATCTGAATTTTTTTTAAAAAATAGAGAAACTTAAAAATTCATAGATCGCCCTACGAACCTCGGATTTCAAAAAAACAAGTTCCTATGGGACCGTGACAGTCTCATGATCACGATGATGGCTCCGTTTCGAATTTTGATAGAGCTTCAGTGAATATCAAATTTCCTAATATGAAATAAAATTTTACTTCTAAACTTAAACATTATTTCTAACTTCGTGACCTATCTACTTTTTTAAATATGAAACTTAATTTATTCAGTAAAATTTTGGTTTGAGGCCGCTAGTGCGATCGGGACGTCGATACGGACCCATAGGAACTCGTTTCGTATCGATCCGACCTCCGTAGGACCTTCTACGATATTTAATAATTCTTTTTTATTTTTTAAAAAAATTCACAATCTGCAATGAATTTAAAATTTCGTTGCAAATATGCAACAAAAACTCTGATTTCGTTGGAAATCTGCAACGAAAAACCAAATTCGTTGCAAAAATCTGAATTTTTTTAAAAAAATAGAGAACCTTAAAAATTCGTAGATCACCGTACGAACCTCGGATTTCAAAAAAACAAGTTCCTATGGGACCGTGACGATCTCATGATCACGGTGATGACCTTGAATGCGATTTTTGATAGAGATTCGGTGAATATCAAATTTTCTAATATGAAACAAAATTTTACTTCTAAACATAAACATTTTTTCTAACTTCTTGACTTATTTATTTTTTTAAATATGAAAATTAATTTATTCAGTAAAATTCTTGTTTGAGGCGGCTAGTGCGATCGGGACATCGATACGAACCCATAGGAACTCGTTTCGTCTCGATCCTACCTCCGTAGGACCTTCTATGATATTTAATAAGTCTTTTTTATTTTTAAAAAAATTCACAATCTACAACGAATTTAAAATTTCGTTGCAAATCTGCAACGAAAACTCTGATTTCGCTGGAAATCTGCAACGAAAAACCAAATTCGTTGCAAAAATCTGAATTTTTTTTAAAAAATAGAGAACCTTAAAAATTCTTAGATCGCCCTACGAACCTCGGATTTCAAAAAAACAAGTTTCTATGGGACCGTGACAGTCTCATGATCACGATGATGGCTTCGAATACAAATTTTGATAGAGCTTCGGTGAATATCAAATTTCCTAATATGAAATAAAATTTTACTTCTAAACTTAAACATTTTTTCTAACTTCGTGACCTATCTACTTTTTTAAATATGAAACTTAATTTATTCAGTAAAATTTTGGTTTGAGGCCGCTAGTGCGATCGGGACGTCGATACGGACCCATAGGAACTCGTTTCGTATCGATCCGACCTCCGTAGGACCTTCTACGATATTTAATAAGTCTTTTTTATTTTTTAAAAAAATTCACAATCTGCAATGAATTTAAAATTTCGTTGCAAATATGCAACAAAAACTCTGATTTCGTTGGAAATCTGCAACGAAAAACCAAATTCGTTGCAAAAATCTGAATTTTTTTAAAAAAATAGAGAACCTTAAAAATTCGTAGATCACCCTACGAACCTCGGATTTCAAAAAAACAAGTTCCTATGGGACCATGACGATCTCATGATCACGATGACGACCTTGAATGTGATTTTTGATAGAGATTCGGTGAATATCAAATTTTCTAATATGAAACAAAATTTTACTTCTAAACATAAACATTTTTCTAACTTCTTGACTTATTTATTTTTTTAAATATGAAAATTAATTTATTCAGTAAAATTCTTGTTTGAGGCGGCTAGTGCGATCGGGACATCGATACGAACCCATAGGAACTCGTTTCGTCTCGATCCTACCTCCGTAGGACCTTCTATGATATTTAATAAGTCTTTTTTATTTTTAAAAAAATTCACAATCTACAACGAATTTAAAATTTCGTTGCAAATCTGCAACGAAAACTCTGATTTCGCTGGAAATCTGCAACGAAAAACCAAATTCGCTGCAAAAATCTGAATTTTTTTTAAAAAATAGAGAACCTTAAAAATTCTTAGATCGCCCTACGAACCTCGGATTTCAAAAAAACAAGTTTCTATGGGACCGTGACAGTCTCATGATCACGATGATGGCTTCGAATACAAATTTTGATAGAGCTTCGGTGAATATCAAATTTCCTAATATGAAATAAAATTTTACTTCTAAACTTAAACATTTTTTCTAACTTCGTGACCTATCTATTTTTTTAAATATGAAACTTAATTTATTCAGTAAAATTCTTGTTTGAGGCCGCTAGTGCGATCGGGACGTCGATACGGACTCATAGGAACTCGTTTCGTCTCGATCCGACCTCCGTAGGACCTTCTACGATATTTAATAAGTCTTTTTTATTTTTTAAAAAAATTCACAATCTGCAATGAATTTAAAATTTTGTTGCAAATATGCAACAAAAACTCTGATTTCGTTGGAAATCTGCAACGAAAACCAAATTCATTGCAAAAATCTGAATTTTTTTAAAAAAATAGAGAACCTTAAAAATTCGTAGATCGCCCTACGAACCTCGGATTTCAAAAAAATAAGTTCCTATGGGACCATGACGATCTCATGATCACGATGAGGACTCAAATTCGATTTTTGATAGAGATTTGGTGAATATCAAATTTCCTAATATGAAACAAAATTTTACTTCTAAACTTAAATATTTTTTCTAACTTCTTGACCTATCTACTTTTTTAAATATGAAAATTAATTTATTCATTAAAATTCATGTTTGACGCTGCTAGTGCGATTGGGACAACGATACGGACCAATAGGAACTCGTTTCGTCTCGATCCAACCTTCGTAGGACCTTCTACGATATTTAATAAGTCTTTTTTTATTTTTTTAAAAAAAACAAAATCTGCAACGAATATTTTTCGTTGCAAATCTACAACGAAACTTTTCGTTGCAGATTTCGTTGGAAATCTGCAACAAAAAATTATATTCGTTGCAAAAAACTGATTTTTTTTAAAAAATAGAGAGCCTTAAAAATTCGTAGATCGCCCTACGAACCTCAGATTTCAAAAAAATAACTTCCTATAAGACTATGACGATCTCATCATCACGATGACAACCTCAAATTCGATTTTTGATAGAGATTCGGTGAATATCAAATTTCCTAATATGAAATAAAATTTTAATTCTAAACTTAAACATTTTTTCTAACTTCTTGACCTATCTATTATTTTAAATATGAAAATTAATTTATTCAGTAAAATTCATGTTTGAGGCTGTTAGTGCGATCGGGACATCGATACGGACACATAGGAACTCATTTCGTCTCGATCCGACCTTCGTAGGTCCTTCTACGATATTTAATATGTCTTTTTTATTTTTATAAAAAAATCAAAATCTGCAACGAGTATTTTTCGTTGCAAATCTGCAATATAAAATTATATTCATTGCAAAAATCTGAATTTTTTTTTTAAATAGAGAACCTTAAAAATTCGTAAATCACCCTACGTACCTCAGATCTCAAAAATACAAGTTCCTATGAGCCCGTGATGATCTCATGATCATGATGACGACCTCGAATGCGATTTTTGATAGAGATTCGGTGAATATCAAATTTTTTAATATGAAACAAAATTATAATTCTAAACTTAAACATTTTTTCTAACTTCTTGACCTATCTATTTTTTTTTAAATATGAAAATTAATTTATTTAGTAAAATTCATGTTTGAGGCCGCTAGTGCGATCGGGACGTCGATACGGACCCATAGGAACTCGTTTCGTCTCGATTCGACCTCCATAGGACCTTTTACGATATTTAATAAGTCTTTTTTAGTTTTTTTTAAAAATTAAAATCTGCAACAAATATTTTTCGTTGCAAATCTGCAATGAAACTTTTCGTTGCAAATCTGCAATGAAGCTTTTCATTGCAGATTTGATTTCAAATCTGCAACGAATGCAAATCTGCAACGAAAAGTGAAATTCGTTGCAAAAATCTGATTTTTTTTAAAAAAATAATAGGACCTTAAAAATTCGTAGATCGCCCTACGAACCTTGGATTTCAAAAAAGCAAGTTCCTATGAGACCGTGATGATCTCATGTACACGTTGACGCCCTCAAATGTAATTTTTGATAGAGATTTGGTGACTATCAAATTTCCTAATATGAAACAAAATTATACTTCTAAACTTAAATATTTTTTCTAACTTCTTAACCTATCTAATTTTTAAATATAAAAATTAATTTATTCAGTAAAATTCATGTTTGAGGCAGCTATTTCGATCGAGATGTCGATACGGACCTATAGGAACTCGTTTCGTCTTGATCCGACCTTCATAGGGCCTTCTACGTTATTTAGAAAAAAATTAAAATTTTACAATGAAATAATTTTCGTTGCAAAATTCGTTGGAGATTTGCAACGAATATATTTTGTTGCTATATTGCGACGAATAATATTCATCACAATTGTCCAACGACAAATATTTGTTGCAAAATTTGTTGCATTTTTGCGACGATAATAGGTTCGTTGCAAATCTGCAACGAATATAACATTCGTTGCCAAATTGCAACAAATTTGGCGATGAAAAAGTTTTTGATGCTAAATTGCGACAAAGATTTTTTGTTGCAAATTAGGTTGCTAATTTGGGACGAATATTTGTTTCGTTGCAAATTTTATCGCAAATCTGCAACAAAAAATATTCGTTGCAAATTTTCGTCCCTAAAAACTGTTTTTTTTTGTAGTGGAAGAGATTGTACCAAGAGAGATCATGGCGCAAGAAGATATGCAGAGAGAAGGGATGTACTGTTAGAATACTAGAAACTTTAGGGACTAAAAGGTAAAACTTCTGAGCTTAAGGCATTGGAGGGTTTAATGGGTTTAAACCCCAACTTAGGAGGGATAAGAATGCTTAAAGGAATTATTTAAGTGGTGTGGTTAAAATAAATGAAACTCATGGGTTAAATTGTAAAAGGGATGCATTAATTAAAACCCTTCTTCTACTTTTCTTTTTCCACTTCTCGACGTTGCTGCCCAAATCGCACGAGCCCCTTCCTCTTCCTCTCCGCCTGTAACACCCAATAATTTTCTGGTATTATTAGGGATTTTTCTGAATTTTATAGCATTTTTCGGATTAAAATAAAAAGAAAAAAATATAAGGGGTCGGCAGGGTTCGATCCCACGACCACAACGCAAGCAAAGCCTTAAGGGCGTCCGGGCAACCAGCTGGGCAAGGGAATCAAGCACAAAAAAAGATAAAGCGAAATAATATTATAGTTGATTTAGCACGTTTCATGAAGAGATATTTAAACTTCTACTTAAGTCACGTTAAGACGCGATTAGGGCTTGGAGGAGGCTGCGCGAACAGGGGTGGGAGGCTGCGAAAATAGGGAGAAAAGAGAGGAGTTTCCTTACTTCCTCTTCCTCCTCTTGAGTGGAGAACCTAGGGCTTCTTCCCTAGGGCCAAGAAGTGGAGTTTTCTTGCAAAGGAAGAGGAAAAGAACCCTACGTTAGGAATTTCGAGATACTTAGTGAGTTTTCTTCAAGAAAAGGGTAAGTAGATCGCTCACCTGCAATAGAAGTAGTTTCGCCATGTATTTCTCGTTGTAGAATCATGTTTGTGAGCTAAGTGCATGCTTTAAGATTTTGGTTTTCTTATTTGTGTGTTTTAAGTTCCTAAAGAATACATGCTTTATCATAGAATATGAATTGGAGTAAGTTTTTGTGTATGTGACCTAAGTATGACAAGAGTAAGTTCTTGAAAAGTCCCAAAAAGGAGTTTTGGGGTTAAGGGCACGCAAGGTGCTCGATGAAAGTTCCAAGTAAGAAAAGGTAAAGGTTTATAGTGCAAGATTTATGAAAAAGAGAGTTAGCTTGATAAATACAAGCATTATGAGTAAGAAAGTATTTTACTTTTGTAAAGTGACATGTACCGGGCAAATGAGAGGCCCACAGAAAGTAAGAAAGAATCTCTAATAGGGTGCGGTGGCTAGCTACCCCGAAACCTATTAGGGATGCGCGCATTGGTATATTGATACCATGGTACAGTGTCAAGGCCTGAGAAAGTTGATTATTATTTTGAAGTATATGAGTATATGTAAGTGTTTTCAGTTTAAGCATATGTTTTGCTAAGTATGTTAACATTGTTATGTTACAAGCATGTTAAAGAGCAAGAGCAAGGAAGTTAGTGGTTTAAAGTATGGAAATGCATAAGTAGCAAGTCTCAAAAGAAATTATGAGCATGTTAGATTTGCCAATGTATTAATGCTAGTAAATGTTTTCAAGCATGATTGAGCATGATAAGTATGTGAAAGTTTCCATGTGTAAGTATTTCAAAGTGCATGTGTTTCGAAGCAAGCATTATTTGAAAAGAGCATGTTTATCATTGATCGCATGGATTTGTGAGTTAGGATTTACTTACTAAGCAAATCGCTTATTAGTTGCATTTCCTTCTATTGCAGACAAAGGTAAAGAAAAAGCATAAGCTAGGGAGGCGAGCGGGACTTGCATTGATGTTCAGTGGCGGCGGAACCGTGGAAAAGATCGTCGGATTAAGTCTTGTAGAACATATGTTTTGGTGTTTTGAATTGGTAGAACGAACGACTTTGTTTAAACCTTGCATAGAGACAAAGTTGGGTACAAACTCTAGTCTAGATTTCACATATTTTGATAGCTTATTTACTTCTGCAAAGATCCTAATTGCAAGTTTATGAGTTTGTTTTGGGTTGCTAAAATATTTATAAAACTAGTATAGAGTATAGAAATGGAGTTATGTCTTTGTATGTCTTAAAAGTATATGAATTGTGGAGCTTTGGAAATGATTTTCAGGTCTGTAAATGCAGGTTTCAGGCGTGACAGTCGACTGGTTCAGAACCAGTCGACTGCCCTATCGAACAGAAAGTTTTTGTTCGCCGCACCAGTTGACTGCCAAGAGGCCAGTCGACTGGTGCCGGGCACAGAAGGTTTCTGTGGCTAACACCAGTCGACTGGCTATATAGCAGTCGACTGGAAACATTAAAAAAAAAGTGTTGTAGGGCAGATGGTTAGTGCTTCTCTTTTACAACTAAGAGGTCTAGGGGTCAAATCCTTGCAAAGTAAAATAAAATGAAAGTTTTTTTTTAAAAGAAAAAAAATTCAGAGCAAGTTAAGGGAAGTCAAGTAGTTGTAACCCAAGGCTAAGGATAAGGTAAAGTTAAGGTTACGTGAATGTGACGTCCGTCTTAAAGTTAAGAGAAGGCTGGTCGTCACAGAGTGGTATCAGAGCAATAGGTTCCACCCTTCCGCCACACTGACATCAAGCATCAATCCTGCCGCTTGCCAAGTAAGAAGTTCATATGTTGTAGTTTTGTATGCTTTTCATTATTGACTGCTAGTATCAGTAAGTGCATGATGATAAGAAAGCATGTCGGTATTATTGCATGTTAATATGTGCATGTTGATAATGAAGTAAGTTGGTAAGAGATAATGAGCTTTTATTTTTGTGTGCTATAGAGTAAGAGGATGCCAAGAGGACGTCCTAGAATTGTCCGAAATGAGGAGCAAACTCCTAGAGAACAGGAGTCAACAGAGTCAGTACCACCACCAGACCTTCAAGGAGTGGTGGCCCAGCTTCAGAGGCAACTTGCTGAACAACAGCAAGTCATTGCCACCTTGATGGCTAACCAGCAGGCCACTAATAAGCAGGCCACTTCTGCTACCCCTCCAGTGGCGCCAGTGGCGCAAGTAGTGGCACCAGTAGCGACAGAGGTTCCCCCAGTACCTCCGACAAGAGAAGTAAGACAAGAGTCATATCTGATCCAGTGGCAGAGACTGAAGCCTGAGAATTTTTCTGGCACAAGTGAACCATGGGATGCTCAGGCATGGTTCAAAATAGTGGAGAGTATAATGGAGTTACTGGACTGGCCCGAGGTGGAGAAGATAAAGTGCACATCCTTCTGCCTTACTGGAGATGCCAGGATGTGGTGGGAAAGAGTGAAGGCTAAGAGGAATGTGAATCAGATGACCTGGGCCGACCTTGAAGCAGAATTTCTAGAAGAGTACTTTCACATGAAAGTGACAAACAAACACTATGATGAATTCACTGAGTTCCGTCAAGGAGATCTAACTGTGGATGAAGCAGTGAAGAAATTCAATCGATTAGCTAGCTTGTGCCCGGAGTTAGTCAGTACTGAAAAGGAAAGGGTCAGGTTAATGCTCAAGATGCTGAGGCCTTAGATAGCTCTGAATGTGGCTGGCGGTGGTAATAGACCGCAAACTTCGGAAGAACTAGTAAGTAGTGCTTTGATCACTGAACACTACTTAAACAGTATAAAGGCCACATGTGTGCAACAACAACAGGCATCAGCCCAGAAGTCCCAAGGAAATCCTCAAAACCAACAAAATTGGAAAGGAAATTCAGGCAAGAGGAAGCAGTGGGATCAGAAGTCTTCTGAGGGCAACAAAGGGGGCATGTCAAGCAAGCAGCTCAAGTATCCCCCTTGTCCAAAGTGTGGGAAGACAAATCCTGGAGTATGTCGTCAGGGCATGAGTGGATGCCATATTTGCGGAGCAGAAGGGCATATGATGAAGGCTTGCCCTAACCGGTCGAGGGTTGCCGGGTGTTATATCTGTGGAGTAGTAGGGCACGTGGCCAAGGCGTGCCCTAAAGCAAAGCCGCCTCCACCACAGCTTCTTCAGTACGAAGGGTGGACCTGCTCAGCTGCACCAGATGCAGCTAGTTATGGAGGGATCTTATTACAGCCAAAGCGAGGATGGAAGCCCCACCAGCCATGACCAACGCCAGGGTTTTCGCCATCACCAAGGAAGAGGTGGCAAATGCTCCTAACATGGTCACAGGTCGAATACTCACCTCATCTCAATATGCTATTGTGTTATTCGATACTGGGGCAACCCATTCTTTTGTATCCATGCTTTTCTCTAAAAAGCTAGGGATCCCACCAGAAAGTTTGGGTCAGAAATTTTTGACAACCTTACCGTCAGGGGAAGTAATGGCCTCTACTCAGAGGCTAAGGGCAGTACCAATCTGGATTTCCAACCGAGAGCTCTACAGTGACTTGGTAGTCCTTGAGATGAAGGATTACGATGTCATTTTAGGGATGGACTTCTTGAGCAAGTACAATGCTTCTATAGACTGCCGCAAGAGAAAAGTCAAGTTCACACCAGAAGCAGAACCTTCATTTGAGTTTATTGGAGACCCAAGGAGAAAGACAAAGAGGTTCCTATCTACCTTACAAGCTCAGAGAATGTTAGAGAAGGGGTGCTCTGGTTTTCTAGCTCATATAGTGGATGCAAGTCAAGGAGAAGGATTGAAGAGAGAAGAAGTGAGGGTAGTCTGTGACTATCCTGAGGTGTTTCCTGAAGAGTTACCAGGACTCCCTCCCAATCGGGAAATTGAGTTTGAAATTGAGTTGGCCCCAGGAACCAACCCAATTTCGAAGGCACCTTATCGCATGGCGCCAGCAGAACTGAAAGAATTGCAAGAACAATTGCAAGAGCTGCTTGACAAGGGTTTCATCCGCCCTAGTCATTCACCTTGGGGAGCTCCTGTATTGTTCGTCAAGAAGAAAGATGGATCTATGCGAATGTGCATAGATTATCGAGCTTTGAATAAGGTAACCATCAAGAACAGATATCCTTTGCCAAGGATAGATGATTTATTTGATCAGCTGAAGGGAGCCACAGTGTTCTCCAAATAGATCTGCGATCAGGTTACCATCAGCTCAGAGTGAAGGAGAGTGATGTGCCAAGGACTGCTTTCAGTACAAGATATGGGCACTATGAGTTTGTGGTCATGCCCTTTGGAGTGACAAACGCCCCTGCGACGTTTATGGATCTAATGAATAGAGTGTTCAAGGATTTTCTGGACAAGTTCGTCATTGTCTTCATTGATGATATCCTAGTGTATTCAAAGACTCAGGAAGAACATGAAGAACACCTGAAGATAGTGTTGCAGACCTTACACCAGAGGGAGCTGTACGCCAAATTCTCAAAGTGTGAGTTTTGGCTTGACCAGGTGGCCTTCCTAGGCCACATCATTTCCAAGGAAGGTATTATGGTAGACCCAGCCAAGATTGAAGCAGTTAGTAACTGGAGTCAACCAAAGAATGCTAGTGAGATCAGAAGTTTTCTGGGTTTGGCAGGGTACTACAGAAGGTTTGTAGAGGACTTTTCAAAGATAGCTTCTCCACTTACAGCCCTTACCAGAAAGAATAAGAAGTATGAGTGGACTGAGGACTGTGAGCAGAGTTTCCTTGAGTTGAAGAAGAGACTGACCAGCGCTCCTATCCTTACAGTACCCGAAGGTGATAAGAGCTTTGATATATACAGTGATGCATCAAAGCTAGGACTTGGAGCAGTCCTTATGCAAGAAGGCAAAGTCATAGCTTATGCTTCCAGGCAACTCAAGGACTATGAAAAGAATTACCCCACTCATGATCTGGAGTTGGCAGCTGTAGTCTTTGCTCTAAAGATATGGAGGCATTACTTGTATGGAGTGCAGTGTAAGATTTATACAGATCACCAGAGTCTGAAATATTTCTTCACTCAGAAAGACCTCAATATGAGACAGCGAAGGTGGCTCGAGTTAGTGAAGGACTATGACTGTGAGATTCTTTACCACCCTGGTAAGGCAAATAGAGTAGCAGATGCACTGAGTAGAAAGACTTGTGCCACTTTGATGTCCTTATCATCATTGGCACCACCATTACAGAAGGAGATAGTAGATTATGGAGTGGAGATTATTGATGGGCAGCTAGCTCTATTGACACTAGAGTCAACTTTGCTTGAAGAGATACAGAAAGAGCAAGCTGAGGATTCTGATATCCAAAGGATCAAGCAGGAGATGCAAGAAGAGAGAGTAAAGAGTTTAGAGTATCTGACAGTGGGATACTCTACTATGGTGACCGTTTATGTGTCCCCAATCAT
Source organism: Boesenbergia rotunda (assembly GCA_024364735.1). Classification (NCBI taxonomy): domain Eukaryota; kingdom Viridiplantae; phylum Streptophyta; class Magnoliopsida; order Zingiberales; family Zingiberaceae; genus Boesenbergia; species Boesenbergia rotunda. Next base: position 628,401 of record JAGFNQ010004757.1, on the reverse strand, counting down.
GAAGAGCTGAGAAAGAAGATTCTTGAAGAAGCCCATGGAACTCCCTACTCAATGCATCCTGGTTCCACTAAGATGTACCAGGATTTGAAAAGAAGATTTTGGTGGTCAGGGATGAAGAGAGACATAGCTAAGTATGTCAGCACCTGCCTGACATGTCAGAGAGTTAAAGCAGAACACCAGAGACCAGGAGGTGTCCTACAGCCCATTCAGATTCCAGAGTGGAAATGGGAAGACATAGCCATGGATTTCATAGTTGGTCTACCAAAGACAACTAATGGCTATGACGCTATTTGGGTGATAGTAGACAGATTGACCAAGTCTGCCCACTTTTTGGCAATCAGAGTGTCTTACTCAATTGAAAAGTTAGCCCAGTTATATGTGCAGGAAGTGATCCGACTACATGGAGTCCCGAAGACCATTATCTCGGATAGGGATGGTCGTTTCACTTCACACTTTTGGGAGTGCGTACAGACAACGTTAGGCACCAAACTGTCATTCAGCACAGCTTTTCATCCCCAGACTGATGGACAGACAGAGAGAGTGAATCAAGTTCTAGAAGATATACTCAGAGCTTGTGCATTAGACTTCAAGGGCAGTTGGTGCAAGTATTTGTGTTTAGCTGAGTTTGCCTACAACAACAATTACCAAGCTACTATTGGTATGACACCCTATGAAGCTCTTTATGGTAGGAAGTGTAGATCTCCCCTCTGTTGGTATGAAGGTAGTGAGAAGAAAGAAATGAGGTCACAGACTGATCTTATAGATGATACCACAGAAGCTATAAAGAGCATCCGTCAGAGGATAGAGACTGCTCAGAGTAGGCAGAAGAGTTACGCCGATGTACGCCGTAGGCCGTTAGAGTTTGAAGTTGGGGATACAGTTTTCCTCAAAGTAGCTCCTATGAAGGGTGTAATGAGATTTCGCAAGAAAGGCAAGCTAAGTCCTCGATACATAGGACCCTACCTAGTGACGAAAAGAGTTGGCAAAGTAGCTTATGAGTTGGAGCTACCCTCAGAGATGTCAGTAATACACAATGTGTTCCATGTCTCAATGCTAAAGAAGCATATCCCAGATGCCAACCAAGTGATTGAGCCACAGATGGTACAAGTGCAAGAAGATCTCAGTTATGAAAGTCGAACTATTCAGATAATAGATCGAGCAGATAAGAAGCTGAGGAACAAAGTGGTACCATAGTAAAGTCTTATGGCTGAATCAGAAGTATGAAGAGGCAACCTGGGAATCAGAAGATAGCATGAGGCAAAGGTATCCAGAGCTGTTCTAAGTTCGAGGATGAACTTTTTATAAGGTAGGGAGGATTGTAACACCCAATAATTTTCTGGTATTATTAGGGATTTTTCTGAATTTTATAGTATTTTTTCGGATTAAAATAAAAAGAAAAAAATTAAGGGGTCGGGCGGGTTTGATCCCGCGACCACAAGGCAAGCAAAGCCTTAAGGGCGTCCGGGAACCAGCTGGGCAAGGGTATCAAGCACAGAAAAGGATGAAGCGAAATAATATTATAGTTGATTTAGCCCGTTTCATGAAGAGGTATTTAAACTTCCACTTAAGTTGAGTTAAGACCCCATTAGGGCTTGGAGGAGGCTGCGCGAACAGGGGTGGGAGGCTGCGAAAATAGGGAGAAAAGGAGGAGTTTCTTCTTCCTCTTCCTCCTCTTGAGTGGAGAACCTAGGGCTTCTTCCCTAGGGCCAAGAGTGGAGTTTTCTTGCAAAGGAAGAGGAAAAGAACCCTACGCTAGGAATTTCGAGATACTTAGTGAGTTTTCTTCAAGAAAAGGGTAAGTAGATCACTCACCTGCAATAGAAGTAGTTTCGCCATGTATTTCTCGTTGTAGAACCATGTTTGTGATCTAAGTGCATGCTTTAAGATTATGGTTTTCTTATTTGTGTGTTTAAGTTCCTAAAGAATACATGTTTTATCATAGAATATGAATTGGAGTAAGTTTTTATGTATGTGACCTAAGTATGACAAGAGTAAGTTCTTGAAAAGTCCCAAAAAGGAGTTTTGGGTTAAGGGCACGCAAGGTGCTCGATGAAAGTTCCAAGTAAGAAAAGGTAAAGGTTTATAGTGCAAGATTTATGAAAAAGAAAGTTAGCTTGATAAATACAAGCATTATGAGTAAGAAAGTATTTTACTTTTGTAAAGTGACATGTACCGGGCAAATGAGAGGCCCACAGAAAGTAAGAAAGAAGCTCTAATAGGGTGCGGTGGCTAGCTACCCCGAAACCTATTAGGGATGCGCGCATTGGTACATTGATACCAGGTACAGTGTCAAGGCCTGAGAAAGTTGATTATTATTTTGAAGTATATGAGTATATGTAAGTGTTTTCAGTTTAAGCATATGTTTTGCTAAGTATGTTAACATTGTTATGTTACAAGCATGTTAAAGAGCAAGAGCAAGGAAGTTAGTGGTTTAAAGTATGGAAATGCATAAGTAGCAAGTCTCAAAAGAAATTATGAGCATGTTAGATTTGCCAATGTTTTAATGCTAGTAAATGTTTTCAAGCATGATTGAGCATGATAAGTATGTGAAAGTTTCCATGTGTAAGTATTTCAAAGTGCATGTGTTTTGAAGCAAGCATTATTTGAAAAGAGCATGTTTATCATTGATCGTATGGATTTGTGAGTTAGGATTTACTTACTAAGCAAATCGCTTATTAGTTGCATTTCCTTCTATTGCAGATAAAGGTAAAGAAAAAGCATAAGCTAGGGAGGCGAGCGGGACTTGCATTGATGTTCAGTGGCGGCGGAACCGTTGAAGAAATCGTCGGGTTAAGTCTTGTAGAACATGTGTTTTGGTGTTTTGAATTGGTAGAACGAATGACTTTGTTTAAACCTTGCATAGAGACAAAGTTGGGTACAAACTCTAGTCTAGATTTCACATATTTTGATAGCTTATTTACTTCTGCAAAGATCCTAATTGCAAGTTTATGAGTTTGTTTTGGGTTGCTAAAATGTTTATAAAACTAGTATAGAGTATAGAAATGGAGTTATGTCTTTGTATGTCTTGAAAGTATATGAATTGTGGAGCTTTGGAAATGATTTTCAGGTCTGTAAATGCAGGTTTCAGGCGTGCCAGTCGACTGGTTCAGAACCAGTCGACTGCCCTATCGAACAGAAAGTTTCTGTTCGATGCACCAGTTGACTGCCAAGAGGCCAGTCGACTGGTGCCGGGCACAGAAAGTTTCTGTGGCTAACCAGTCGACTGGCTATATAGCAGTCGACTGGTACATTAAAAGAAGTGTGTAGGGCAGATGGTTAGTGCTTCTCTTTACAACTAAGAGGTCTAGGGGTCAAATCCTTGCAAAGTAAATAAAATGAAAGTTTTTTTTTAAAAGAAAAAAAATTCAGAGCAAGTTAAGGGAAGTCAAGTAGTTGTAACCTAAGGCTAAGGATAAGGTAAAGTTAAGGTTAAGTGAATGTGACGTCCGTCTTAAAGTAAGAGAAGGCGGTCGTCACAGAGTGGTATCAGAGCAAAAGGTTCCACCCTTCCGCCACACTGACATCAAGCATCAATCCTGCCGCCTGCCAAGTAAGAAGTTCATATGTTGTAGTTTTGTATGCTTTTCATTATTGACTGCTAGTATCAGTAAGTGCATGATGATAAGAAAGTATGTGGTATTATTGCATGTTAATATGTGCATGTGATAATGAAGTAAGTTGGTAAGAGATAATGAGCTTTTATTTTTGTGTGCTATAGAGTAAGAGGATGCCAAGAGGACGTCCTAGAATTGTTCAAAATGAGGAGCAAGCTCCTAGAGAACAGGAGCCAACAGAGTCAGTACCACCACCAGACCTTTAAGGAGTGGTGGCCCAGCTTCAGAGGCAACTTGCTGAACAGCAGCAAGTCATTGCCACCTTGATGGCTACCCAGCAGGCCACTAATCAGCAGGCCACTTCTGCTACCCCTCCAGTGGCGCCAGTGGCGCAAGTAGTGGCACCAGTAGCGACAGAGGTTCCCCCAGTACCTCCGACAAGAGAAGTAAGACAAGAGGCATATCTGATCCAGTGGCAGAGACTGAAGCCTGAGAATTTTTCTGGCACAAGTGAACCATGGGATGCTCAGGCATGGTTCAAAACAGTGGAGAGTATAATGGAGTTACTGGACTGGCCCGAGGTGGAGAAGATAAAGTGCACATCCTTCTGCCTTACTGGAGATGCCAGGATGTGGTGGGAAAGAGTGAAGGCTAAGAGGAATGTGAATCAGATGACCTGGGCCGACCTTGAAGCAGAATTTCTAGAAGAGTACTTTCACATGAAAGTGACAAACAAACACTATGATGAATTCACTGAGTTCCGTCAAGGAGATCTAACTGTGGATGAAGCAGTGAAGAAGTTCAATCGATTAGCTCGCTTGTGCCCGGAGTTAGTCAGTACTGAAAAGGAAAGGGTCATATTAATGCTCAAGATGCTAAGGCCTCAGATAGCTCTGAATGTGGCTGGCGGTGGTAATAGACCGCAAACTTCGGAAGAACTAGTAAGTAGTGCATTGATCACTGAACACTACTTAAACAGTATAAAGGCCACACGTGTGCAACAACAACAGGCATCACCCCAGAAGTCCCAAGGAAATCCCCAAAACCAACAAAATTGGAAAGGAAATTCAGGCAAGAGGAAGCAGTGGGATCAGAAGTCTTCTGAGGGCAACAAAGGGGGCACGTCAAGCAAGCAGCTCAAGTATCCCCCTTGCCCAAAGTGTGGGAAGACACATCCTGGAGTATGTCGTCAGGGCATGAGCGGATGCCATATTTGTGGAGCAGAAGGGCATATGATGAAGGCTTGCCCTAACCGGTCGAGGGTTGGCGGGTGTTATATCTGTGGAGTAGTAGGGCACCTGGCCAAGGCGTGCCCTAAAGCAAAGCCGCCTCCACCACAGCTTCTTCAGTACGGGGGTGGACCTGCTCAGCTGCACCAGATGCAGCCAGTTATGGAGGGATCTTATTACAGCCAAGCGAGGATGGAAGCCCCACCAGCCATGACCAACGCCAGGGTTTTCGCCATCACCAAGGAAGAGGTGGCAAATGCTCCTAACATGGTCACAGGTCGAATACTCACCTCATCTCAATATGCTATTGTGTTATTCGATACTGGGGCAACCCATTCTTTTGTATCCATGCTTTTCTCTAAAAAGCTAGGGATCCCACCAGAAAGTTTGGGTCAAAAATTTTTGACAACCTTACCGTCAGGGGAAGTAATGGCCTCTACTCAGAGGCTAAGGGCAGTACCAATCTGGATTTCCAACCGAGAGCTCTACAGTGACTTGGTAGTCCTTGAGATGAAGGATTACGATGTCATTTTAGGGATGGACTTCTTGAGCAAGTACAATGCTTCTATAGACTGCCGCAAGAGAAAAGTCAAGTTCACACCAGAAGCAGAACCTTCATTTAAGTTTATTGGAGACCCAAGGAGAAAGACAAAGAGGTTCCTATCTACCTTACAAGCTCAGAGTATGTTAGAGAAGGGGTGCCCTGGTTTTCTAGCTCATATAGTGGATGCAAGTCAAGGAGAAGGATTAAAGAGAGAAGAAGTGAGGGTAGTCTGTGACTATCCTGAGGTGTTTCCTGAAGAGTTACCAGGACTCCCTCCCAATCGGGAAATTGAGTTTGAAATTGAGTTGGCCCCAGGAACCAACCCAATTTCGAAGGCACCTTATCGCATGGCGCCAGCAGAACTGAAAGAATTGCAAGAACAATTGCAAGAGCTGCTCGACAAGGGTTTCATCCGCCCTAGTCATTCACCTTGTGGAGCTCCTGTATTGTTCGTCAAGAAGAAAGATGGATCTATGCGAATGTGCATAGATTATCAAGCTTTGAATATGGTAACCATCAAGAACAGATATCCTTTGCCAAGGATAGATGATTTATTTGATCAGCTGAAGGGAGCCACAGTGTTCTCCAAAATAGATCTGCGATCAGGTTACCATCAACTCAAAGTGAAGGAGAGTGATGTGCCAAGGACTGCTTTCAGTACAAGATATGGGCACTACGAGTTTGTGGTTATGCCCTTTGGAGTGACAAACGCCCCTGCGACATTTATGGATCTAATGAATAGAGTGTTCAAGGACTTTCTTGATAAGTTTGTCATTGTCTTCATTGATGATATCCTAGTGTATTCAAATACTCAGGAAGAACATGAAGAACACCTGAAGATAGTGTTGCAGACCTTACACCAGAGGGAGTTGTACGCCAAATTCTCAAAGTATGAGTTTTGGCTGGACCAGGTGGCCTTCCTAGGCCACATCATTTCCAAGGAAGGTATTATGGTAGACCCAGCCAAGATTGAAACTGTTAGTAACTGGAGTCAACCAAAGAATGCTAGTGAGATCAGAAGTTTTCTGGGTTTGGCAGGGTACTACAGAAGGTTTGTGGAGGACTTTTCAAAGATAGCTTCACCACTTACAGCCCTTACCAGAAAGAATAAGAAGTATGAGTGGACTGAGGACTGTGAGCAGAGTTTCCTTGAGTTGAAGAAGAGACTGACTAGCGCTCCTATCCTTACAGTACCCGAAGGTGATAAGAGCTTTGATATATACAGTGATGCATCAAAGCTAGGACTTGGAGCAGTCCTTATGCAAGAAGGCAAGGTCATAGCTTATGCTTCCAGGCAACTCAAGGACTATGAAAAGAATTACCCCACTCATGATCTGGAGTTGGCAGCTGTAGTCTTTGCTCTAATGATATGGAGGCATTACTTGTATGGAGTGCAGTGTAAGATTTATACAGATCACCAGAGTCTGAAATATTTCTTCACTCAGAAAGACCTCAATATGAGACAGCGAAGGTGGCTCGAGTTAGTGAAGGACTATGACTGTGAGATTCTTTACCACCCTGGTAAGGCAAATAGAGTAGCAGATGCACTGAGTAGAAAGACTTGTGCCACTTTGATGTCCTTATCATCATTGGCACCACCATTACAGAAGGAGTAATAGATTATGGAGTGGAGATTATTGATGGGCAGCTAGCTCTATTGACACTAGAGTCAACTTTGCTTGAAGAGATACAAAAAGAGCAAGCTGAGGATTCTGATATCCAAAGGATCAAGCAGGAGATGCAAGAAGAAGAGAGTAAAGAGTTTAGAGTATCTAACAGTGGGATACTCTACTATGGTGACCATTTATGTGTCCCCAATCATGAAGAGCTGAGAAAGAAGATTCTTGCAGAAGCCCATGGAACTCCCTACTCAATGCATCCTGGTTCCACTAAGATGTACCAGGATTTGAAAAGAAGGTTTTGGTGGTCAGGGATGAAGAGAGACATAGCTAAGTATGTCAGCACCTGCCTGGCATGTCAGAGAGTTAAAGCAGAACACCAGAGACCAGGAGGTGTCCTACAGCCCATTCAGATTCCAGAGTGGAAATGGGAAGACATAGCCATGGATTTCATAGTTGGTCTACCAAAGACAACTAATGGCTATGACGCTATTTGGGTGATAGTAGACAGATTGACCAAGTCTGTCCACTTTTTGGCAATCAGAGTGTCTTACTCAATTGAAAAGTTAGCCAAGTTATATGTGCAGGAAGTGATCCGACTACACGGAATCCCGAAGACCATTATCTCGGATAGGGATGGTCGTTTCACTTCACACTTTTGGGAGTGCGTACAGACAGCGTTAGGCACCAAACTGAAATTCAGCACAGCTTTTCATCCCTAGACTGATGGACAGACAGAGAGAGTGAATCAAGTTCTTGAAGATATGCTCAGAGCTTGTGCATTAGACTTCAAGGGCAGTTGGTGCAAGTATTTGTGTTTAGCTGAGTTTGCCTACAACAACAGTTACCAAGCTACTATTGGTATGACACCCTATGAAGCTCTTTATGGTAGGAAGTGTAGATCTCCCCTCTGTTGGTATGAATGTAGTGAGAAGAAAGAAATGGGGTCACAGACTGATCTTATAGATGATACCACAGAAGCTATAAAGAGCATCCGTCAGAGGATAGAGACTGCTCAGAGTAGGCAGAAGAGTTACGCCGATATACGCCGTAGGCCGTTAGAGTTTGAAGTTGGGGATACAGTTTTCCTCAAAGTAGCTCCTATGAAGAGTGTAATGAGATTTGGCAAGAAAGGCAAGCTAAGTCCTCGATACATAGGACCCTACCTAGTACGAAAAGAGTTGGCAAAGTAGCTTATGAGTTGGAGCTACTCTCAGAGATGTCAGCAATACACAATGTGTTCCATGTCTCGATGTTGAAGAAGCACATCCCAGATGCCAACCAAGTGATTGAGCCACAGATGGTACAAGTTCAAGAAGATCTCAGTTATGAAAGTTGACCTATTCAGATAATAGATCGAGCAGATAAGAAGTTGAGGAACAAAGTGGTACCACTAGTAAAAGTTTTATGGCTGAATCAGAAGTATGAAGAGGCAACCTGGGAATCAGAAGATAGCATGAGGCAAAGGTATCCCGAGCTGTTCTAAGTTCGAGGACGAACTTTTTATAAGGTAGGGAGGATTGTAACACCCAATAATTTTCTGTTATTATTAGGGTTTTTTCTGAATTTTATAGCATTTTTTCGGATTAAAATAAGAAGAAAAAAATATAAGGGGTCGGGCGGGGTTTGATCCCGCGACCAAAAGGCAAGCAAAGCCTTAAGGGCGTCCGGGCAACCAGCTGGTCAAGGGTATCAAGCACAGAAAAGGATGAAGCGAAATAATATTATAGTTGATTTAGCCCGTTTCATGAAGAGGTATTTAAACTTCCACTTAAGTCACGTTAAGACGCGATTAGGGCTTGGAGGAGGCTGCGCGAACAGGGGTGGGAGGCTGCGAAAATAGGGAGAAAAGAGAGGAGTTTCCTTACTTCCTCTTCCTCCTCTTGAGTGGAGAACCTAGGGCTTCTTCCCTAGGGCCAAGAAGTGGAGTTTTCTTGCAAAGGAAGAGGAAAAGAACCCTACGCTAGGAATTTCGAGATACTTAGTGAGTTTTCTTCAAGAAAAGGGTAAGTAGATCGCTCACCTGCAATAGAAGTAGTTTCGCCATGGATTTCTCGTTGTAGAATCATGTTTGTGAGCTAAGTGCATGCTTTAAGATTTTGGTTTTCTTATTTGTGTGTTTTAAGTTCCTAAAGAATACATGCTTTATCATAGAATATGAATTGGAGTAAGTTTTTATGTATGTGACCTAAGTATGACAAGAGTATGTTCTTAAAAAGTCCCAAAAAGGAGTTTTAGGGTTAAGGGCACGCAAGGTGCTCGATGAAAGTTCCAAGTAAGAAAAGGTAAAGGTTTATAGTGCAAGATTTATGAAAAAGAGAGTTAGCTTGATAAATACAAGCATTATGAGTAAGAAAGTATTTTACTTTTGTAAAGTGACATGTACCAGGCAAATGAGAGGCCCATAGAAAGTAAGAAAGAAGCTCTAATAGGGTGCGGTGGCTAGCTACCCCGAAACCTATTAGGGATGCGCGCATTGGTACATTGATACCATGGTACAGTGTCAAGGCCTGAGAAAGTTGATTATTATTTTGAAGTATATGAGTATATGTAAGTGTTTTCAGTTTAAGCATATGTTTTGCTAAGTATGTTAACATTGTTATGTTACAAACATGTTAAAGAGCAAGAGCAAGGAAGTTAGTGGTTTAAAGTATGGAAATGCATAAGTAGCAAGTCTCAAAAGAAATTATGAGCATGTTAGATTTGCCAATGTATTAATGCTAGTAAATGTTTTCAAGCATGATTGAGCATGATAAGTATGTGAAAGTTTCCATGTGTAAGTATTTCAATGTGCATGTGTTTTGAAGCAAGCATTATTTGAAAAGAGCATGTTTATCATTGATCGCATGGATTTGTGAGTTAGGATTTACTTACTAAGCAAATCGCTTATTAGTTGCATTTCGTTCTATTACAGACAAAGGTAAAGAAAAAGCATAAGCTAGGGAGGCGAGCGGGACTTACATTGTTGTTCAGTGGCGGCGGAACCGTGGAAGAAATCGTCGGGTTAAGTCTTGTAGAACATGTGTTTTGGTGTTTTGAATTGGTAGAACGAATGACTTTGTTTAAACCTTGCATAGAGACAAAGTTGGGTACAAACTCTAGTCTAGATTTCACATATTTTGATAGCTTATTTACTTTTGCAAAGATCCTAATTGCAAGTTTATGAGTTTGTTTTGGGTTGCTAAAATGTTTATAAAACTAGTATAGAGTATAGAAATGGAGTTATGTCTTTGTATGTCTTAAAAGTATATGAATTGTGGAGCTTTGGAAATGATTTTCAGGTCTGTAAATGCAGGTTTCAGGCGTGCCAGTCGACTGGTTCAGAACCAGTCGACTGCCCTATCGAACAGAAAGTTTCTGTTCGCCGCACCAGTTGACTGCCAAGAGGCCAGTCGACTGGTGCCGGGCACAGAAAGTTTCTGTGGCTAACACCAGTCGACTGGCTATATAGCAGTCGACTAGTAACATTAAAAAGAAAGTGTTGTAGGGCAGATGGTTAGTGCTTCTCTTTTACAACTAAGAGGTCTAGGGGTCAAATCCTTGCAAAGTAAATAAAATGAAAGTTTTTTTTAAAAGAAAAAAAATTCAGAGCAAGTTAAGGGAAGTCAAGTAGTTGTAACCCATGATTAAGGATAAGGTAAAGTTAAGGTTAAGTGAATGTGACGTCCGTCTTAAAGTTAAGAGAAGGCTGGTCGTCACACCGCCCAGCTCTTCTCTGTCGGTGATCGACGGAAGCGGCCGATCTCGATCACTTTCGGCCGAGCAAAACACCGAATCCGGTCTCGTACCTCATCTTCTCGTTGGGGAGAGACGTGGATGGGGGAAACTTTGACCTAACCATCGACTCCTCATTCTGTCCGACGAGTAGAGGTGAGTTAGGGTTTTTGATCAGGTTTTCTTCCACGATTTTGATGCGAACATCGGTAGTTTTGGATTCCTTCCTGGCTTTAGGTTGGGCGATCATGGGTTTGTAGCTTCATCTGATCGATTTGGTTTCACTGAGGCAAGGTCGAGGTCATCCCTGGGAAATCTTTTCCGTTTGCGTCAGTTGGGTGATCGCGTTTCAGGTAATCATCCAATTCTTTTGTTTGGATCTTGGATGAGTTCATAGATGTGTGGATTTTGTTCTCTGTCGTGTGTTACAATTGGATACGGAATTGTTGAGATCTGGATTGTGTAATCGGTTTGTTTAGATTGAACATACTCTCGGTAGGGAATTGGATGAGTTCCTGTTCTTGTTCTATTCTGGAATTGTGTCATTTGATCCGAGTTTTGGCAGTGTATCTTTGTTGTTTTGGGGATCAAATTTGAAGTGGATCAGTGTGGAACCTTTAAACCATTCTGCCGTTAGTTGCTCATGTAGAATTAGATGTGATTTGGTGATTTCAAATCTGTGATGTCGACTACTAGTTGAGTATTAGGTTGTTCGATCAATGTATTTGGAGTGGTGATCGAGTTATACCATGAGCTAGTGCTTGTAGTATTTTCATGGTTTGTTTGGGTGTGGTTGATCCGCTTCATGATGGTTACGGTTTGGGTTTTGAGTTTAATCTCGGTCTTGTGGATTATCTGATCTAGGGTTTTCAGATATGAGTTTCTGTTGTTGGGATCAGATCATGGGAAAAGTTAATCTGAGCATGGGTTTGGTTCTACCGTGAGGCCATGTTTGAGGGTGAACTATTTGTGTTTGTATTGTTTTGGAAGTTTTGACTAATTAGTTATGATAATTATGGTAGATCCTAATTAAATCAAAACATCCATTTAGCTATGTATCGTAAGTAAACATAGCTAAATGATTATATTTCTTTATATGCAGGGCATTGACTTAGTTCCTTATCGCGGATATGATTTTGGACGGGGGATTCTCGTCACACGGACTTATACATCGGAGGTGGGTATCTCTGACTCTTCTTTTAGATTAGTCATAGATATATGCTTGATATACTTTGTTTAGCAATAGAGTAATAGATTGTGATATCACTCTTCTATTTGTCTTGCTGATACTGTTTATCCTATACCTTTAGGGCTTAGGTTCTGGTTCATTATCTATGATCCTTACATATCATGTTGATATAGGTGAACTAGATAGTAGATGCTGTTGACCAGTGTCGTGCATCATCGTGCACTGTGCATCACTGTCGATCAGGGGCCCCCTTTGTGGGTGAGTCAGGTCGACAGTCATACTGACCTACCCATATGGCCACTCATGGGCTATTGGTTAACGGAGTATTGGGTAGTGTGCTCTGTGCTGCTCCGCTCATGCACTCATGGGTTAGTGAATCGGAGCGTGGTAGCAGGCAGAGGTCCCTCCTTGAGTAGTCCATATACCATGAGATGAGAGGGAGAGGTCTATCCCCCATTTATATACATGGGATAGGGGTAACACTCAGACAGAGATGTCCTCCATAGATGGCCTGGGGCTGATAGAGATATCGCCAAGATAGGTGATGGCCCGGGGCTGATAGAGATATTGCTAGGATAGGTCATGGAGTAGGGGTGTTACACCGGCAGCATTCTGTCTACTCGATCGCTCATGAGTAGTGATGGCAGAATACGGATGGTAGTCATAGCCCTACGTCGGAGGGTGGCCTCCGCTTAGCTTCCTCCCGTACATAGGTGACGATGTCTGACCGACGACAGGGGTGACCATGTCATTGCACCATGTGCATACGCATATTTTGCACTTGCTTGTGCTTGCTATACTTGGATGCTGCATATGATTGACATGCACATACAGGAGACCTTTATGTCTGGCTTTTGGCGACTCTGTTACATTGGTATGGTATTTCCTATTCCCTCTTTCAGTTGTACTTACCACTTCTTGTATATGTATTATTTCGATAGTCTGTTACACTGTTGCTAGCTTAGACTATCCTGCATATATGATGAGATATCCGCTGAGTTCTATGACTCATCCCGTTAGCTCCTTGTTTTTATTTCAGGATGATTGTCTGGAGTGTGCCCGACAGCCTGTCCCAGTTCGCATATTCTTCGAGACGATTTCGGGATTTGTCTTGGTATTTTGATGGTGGTACATGTTGGTACCCGTTATCTGTATTTTGATACATTACATTTCCGCTGCTGTTTTTGTGTTCGGTTGTGTTATTTTATACGGCGGTATAGTTGTACCTTTGTGAGCCATAGTGGTCTTTTGTGTATTGTGCTTTGTCGTAAGTCGTACTGGTACGTAACTTTTGTCGGCGTTTTCGTTTACTACATACGGTTGTTCCAGCCCTATAGGTTGTGGTACAATCGACCGAGGTGATCGTAGAGGTTAGGGTTTTGAATTGTCCGCTGGGTCGAGGAAGTGGCAGTCCGATCAGTATCAGACGGGCAGCTCCTCAGGGCATGACATGTACGACAAGGAGAACATGCAAGAACAAGTGAGTGCGGCGCAAGAGGGGTTGATGCAAGGAACCTTGTGTGCGATGCAAGAGGAGTTAAGGCAAGGAACCTTGCGTGTGACGCAAGAGGAGTCGGCGCAAGAGGAGTTGACGCAAGAATTGGGTTTTGAGAAAGCTATAAGTTGTGGTTCATTATAATTAACCCAGTCGTATGGTTCAAGTTTTAACCTCAGCAGTGGTTTTTTTTAACTGGTTCAGACATATTACTTCATTATAGTTTAATTATAAATTTTTTTAAACACTTATTACTTCATCTAATAAAAAATAAGTAAAATGTTATAAAAATATGAAGTGAAGTCCGCTTTTTTTAACTTATGAAGTCTAAAATAGTATTTACTACGTCAATTTTATTACCGAGGTTAAATATAATATATTACTTGAAGTAATTATTCACAAAGTCTATCATTAAAATTCTACTAGACATGTCAATATTGAGCAATTCTAAGTATGAAAACCTCCGAGTGTGGCATGCCTCAAAGTATCAAATGATTTAAATGCTCAAAAAAATTATTTTATCCTTTTGCTAGGTAACAATTATATAGAATTATAGATGTCCAAAAATTTTCATCAGTTAACCTTCTCTAAAGAACATAAATCAATATGAATGGATATTAATTAATTCTTAATTTGGTAAAGGATATGTTCCCATATTGATATTTAATTTCTTAAAGTAAGATCAAAAACAAATATCAATTGTTACGTTAGAGAAAGTCATATGTTGAGTCTTCATGAGTCGAGGTAGATAGACCAAGTCTTTCTCTAAGTGAATGTAGAAGAAAGTCATGCGTTATCTTTATCTTGTGGAGGTTGGCAACAACATGGTTTATTTATATCAAGCAGCAAAATTTGCAACAAGTCTTTGAGTTGGTTTCAAATTGAGGTATGTCAAAGAGCATCTTATATTGGGTCTTAAAGGAAAAGAAGACGCTAAAATTATATTTCATTCAAATAAATTGATGCATGAGAAAACGTTTCTCATTGGATCTTCATTAAGTCGAGTCAAATGTATCAAGTCTTCTCTACAAAGGTGAGAGCAAAAGAACATTGAGTCTTGTGTTTATCAAGTGAAGGCAAGCAACACTACAAAAATAACATGAAATTGCGACGGACGTAATCCGTCGCTATTCCGTCGCAAAACACTAATAGCGACGGAATTGCCGCCGTCGGCTGAGAACCCGTCGCACAGCTTGTTAGCGACGGTGATTTTTTGATCTCCGTCGCTATATTAGCGACGGATATTTAAACCTGTCGCAACCACCAAAAAAACGGGTCGACGTGGCCGGGGAAATAGCAGCGACGAATGGTCAAATATCCGTCGCAATCTCTATGTGTTAGCGACGGATTCGGTCAAAGTCCGTCGCTAATATATCGTAATAGCGACGGATACGGTCAAACTCCGTCGCCAATACATCGTTTTAGCGACAGAAAAGTCAAATATCCGTCGCTAAACCTGAAAAATTTTGCCAGCTTATATCTCTTTCTTCAACTTCCCATATATACATCAATAACATATACAAATATCGAAACAAATATCAAACAGGAATCTATATTTCAACATCCAAACATTCACAATTACAATCCAAACATTCACAACAATCCAAAATTTTATTTCGAATCCAATCCAATCCAAACAATCATTTCCAAATGAATACATTCAATCCACTATTAATCCAAAGTTTAATTTCCAAACTTTTACAATCGAAACTTTGAAACAAGAGTAAACTTATACAATCTAAACTTTCCAATAGTTAATCCAATCCAAAAAAGAGTAAACATATGATATATCCAAATGTAACAGAGTAAACATATGTATCCATATGATGTAAACATATGCCAAAGTAAATAAAAAACTATATACATCAAAAAGCAGAGTTTAGTAGAGAATTATTACGTACATGAATATCAGAGTGAATAATGGATGGAAAGGAAAAATATTCCTACACAATATAAGATAAAACAATAAGAAAGCAATCTAATACAGAAATAAATCTGAATTAATAACAATAAGAAATAACAAATGAAGTAAACATATGTAATAGAAGATAACTCTAATAGAAGAAAAATAACAATTAGAAGATAACTCTAATAATATTAAAGATGTAAATGAAAACTAACAAATACGAAACAATAAAGGAATAATATCGAATATTCATACCTTTCAAGCAAGAGAAGAAATCTGAATTCAACTCTGATAATGTAGAATCTGTAAACATAAATAAAGTAATAAGAAAACAAGTTATTATGGATATATTAACTTAATACATTGTTACTGAAAAAAATTAGGGGAAAAATTGATCATACCACTATAATATCTCTACTCCTCTGTAGGATGCTCAAGATCCTCTATCTCCTGAGACTCAAAACGATGGGCGGGAGCGGGAGCGGCTGACATCTGTGTATCCGGAGCATCAAAACGAGGGGCGGGAAGGGCTGGCATCTATGTCATCGGCGATAGGGTAGCTGCAAAAGCTTGCATCTGACGTAATATATTCTCAGTATTTGCCTGGCGAGCTTGCAAATCTTTCAACTCAACATCCCTCGCTGCGTCCCTCTGAGCCCACTCTGCGCTTGTCTGAGCCCATTCTGCGTCCCTCCCGGCACACGTCGACTCTATTGACGTGAGTCGAGTCCGCAGGGCTTCATTTTCCTCCCGCAAATGGCGAACCTCACTAGAAGTAGAGGAGGAGGATGCTGGACGCCCCCTAACCCCTGGAGCTCTCATCTGATCATATGTAACCTTTGCCTGAGAGCCCAGGCCGTAGCAGGCGGTCTTCCTCTTCCCACCGACGACCTCAAAATAAATCCGATTCACATTATTCTTCCTCTTGCTCTTGCTCTTGCTCTTGCTTTGTTATGCACATTATTCTTTAATTTTCTAAGAAACCTTTCAAAAGGATACATCTATCTGTATTATACAGGACCACCAATCTGTGCCTCGCTAGGTAAATGAATAGGCAAATGCTCCATTGAATCAAAAAAGCTTGGTGGAAATATTCGCTCAAGCTTACATAGTATTAAAGGAATCTCTGTCTGAAGGCGTAACATATCTGCTACCGTAACAACTCTGGAGGTCAGATTTTTGAAAAAAAGGCTTAATTCTGTAAGTGCGTGCCAAACATTATTAGGAAGTAATTCTTGGAAAGCTATTGGAATTAATCTTTGTATGAACACATGACAATCATGACTCTTCATTCTAACCATTTTAGATCTATTTGTATCCACACAACGAGACATATTAGAGGCATATCCATCTGGGAATTTTATGTTTTTCAACCAAGAACATAATGCTTGCTTACTTTCTTTGTCCAATGTATAACAAGCCTTGGGATATTTACCAGTTGTTTCATTCTGATGCAACTCAGGCCTGCTAACTAATTGTTTCAATTCTTCACGAGATTTTGTTGTATCTTTTGTTTTCCCATGCACATTTAAGACAGTATTAATGATGTTATCAAAGAAATTTTTCTCAATATGCATCACATCCAAATTATGACGAATGAGTAAATATTTCCAATATGGAAGCTCCCAAAAAATACTTCTTTTCCTCCAACCACATTTGTTGACTCTAACAATATACTTGTTGATATCATCTGATCCATCCTGATATACTGGTAGAAATCCATAATTATCAATTTCATTTAACACATCTTCGCCTGACATCCCAAATGGAGGTAACTTCCTAACTACTTCATTCCTTTTGAAATGTTTCTTATTTCTTCTAAACGGATGATCAAGAGGTAAAAATTTCCGATGATTATCAAACCAAGAAATCTTGCCACTGCAGGGCAAAGAAAATGCATCTGACTGACTCATACAATGTGGACATGCTAACTTTCCAGCTGTGCTCCATCCTGATAACATTGAGTAAGCAGGAAAATCACTAATAGTCCATAACAATGCTGCATGCATTAAAAAGTTTGACTTTGTAGCAATGTCATACGTCTCTGAACCTATATTCCATAAATAATTCAGCTCAGCTATCAAAGGTTGCAAAAAAATATCTATGTGCCCTTTTAGATTTTGAGGACCTGGAATTAAAACAATAAGAAACATGAATTCATCTTTCATGCACATCCATGGTGGTAAGTTGTATGGTGTTAAGATAACAGGCCACGATGAATATTGTTGTCCATAACTTCCAAATGGCTGAAATCCATCTGCAGAAAGTCCAAGTCTGACATTACGTGCTTCCATAGCAAATGAAGAAAATGTTGAATCTAAATGTTTCCATGCACGGGAATCACAAGGATGACACATAATGTCTCCATCATATCCATGGTTTTGATGCCAGATCATATGAGGCGCTGTTGCTGCTGATGCATACAAACGTTGGAGTCTAGCAGTCAAAGGAAAATAATACATGACTTTGTAAGGAATATTTTTCTTCTTCTTCTGATTTACCATGCGAGCACCATGCTTGTAACGGGGATGGTTACAGATTTTGCATTCCATTAATTCACTATCTTGGTTCCAAAAGATCATGTAATTATTGACACAACAATGTATCTTCTCAACTGGCAAACCCAAGTCTCTAATCAGTTTTTTAGTGTTGTAGAAACTATCAGTCATGCAGTTATTAGTTGGAAGCAACTCTGACATAAGTTGACATATGTCATCATAACATCGTTTTGAGAAATGATGTTCTACCTTCATATTCAATAATCTTGCAGTAGCAGATAATTGAGAATGACCAGAAGGAATACCTTCCCATAATTCTCTTTCACTAACCTTTAACATGTCATACATTTTCTGAACATCAGAAGTAGGTACTTGTTCTACATTTGATTGATCAAAAGCATTCATTGCATCGTAAACCATTGATTGCATTGCATCAGCAGGGTTGTATGATGTCTCTGGTCCAATTGAGTTCGATGATGATGCAACAGAAGGTCCACCAAATTCATATACATACGACTCTCCATGACAATACCAGTTGTAATAATCTGGAACAAACCCATACCTGCCGATATGAGTTTTCACTGTATCTTCATCACGAAAAGCTGTATTTCTATATTTGCGTTGATTACATGGACACTTCAACTCTGTGCCACTCAAACACTCAGGATGAGACTTTGCAAAGTTAACAAATTCTTCCACTCCAGCAAAAAATTCATCACGGATAAATCCATTGTCTAACCTATTATACATCCATGCCTTGTTCGGATACATGTATCTGAATTCAGATAAGACAATTTATTAACCCACACATATAGAAATGAATAGGCAATATGATATTTATGGTATACTAAAAAAATAAATCTTATTAATCAAACATGATATTATTTCTGAATCAATTATAGTAATTAATCATACAATTAATCAACAAATTAATATAATTATTCAAACAATTAATCTAAATTTAATCAAACAAGATCTAATTAATAGATCAAGTAATCTCCTTAATCAAACAATTAATCATCTTAATAATCAAATTAATCAAACATTTATCTAAAATAAATAAAACATTTGATCAATTAATTACACAATTAATGGTTTAACAAATTATCTAACAAAATTAATTGGTAATTTAAATAATTAATTAACTGATTAATTATTGAATTAATCAAATTAATTGAAATAATTACTCTAATTAAGAATTAATCAATCAAATTAATTAAAGCAAATACCTCATTAAAACCCTAGCTAAACCCTACCTAAATCAAACCTTAGAACAACCGGAGCAGGGGTCGCCGGCCGGCCGCAGTAGTCCCCGCGCGGCCGCAGCAGGCACCGCGCGACCTGAGCAGCCGGCGCCCAGCCGCACTGGGTTGCGACCGCCAACAGGCGCCGCTTGCAAATGCAAGGCCGCGCCTGGCCGCGCGCGGCCGCGGGGGGCCGCGCGCAGCCATGCCAAGAGCCGTGGCTGCCCGGAGAAGACGACGGCACCGCGTTAGCACAAACAAACGATAATATACGGCAAAAGGAGCTTAACTCGCGTACCTGGGATCGGAGGAGGGTTCGCCGGAGGAGATCGCCGGACAATCGCCGGAGGAGATCGCCGGACAATCGCCGGAGGAAAATCGCTTCAGTCGCTTGACCGGTCGCTAGGGTTCGCGTGGCCGCGGGGGAAGGGGGTGTCACCCTTTTTTTAAGTAATATTGCGACGGATAACTTGTCCGTCGCTGATGGCGACGGTGTTGACCAATCCCGCCGTTATATTGAGGCGGTTTGACCCATCGCTTACAACTAGCGACGGATAATTTATATTATCCGTCGCAATAACGACGGACTTTGACCATGTCCGTCGCTATTGACAGGATTTTGACTCCCCGCGCAACTTTGGCGACGGAGACTATATATCCGTCGCCACTTGCGACGGACTATTAAAAAAGTCCGTCGCTATATCATGTTATTTTTGTAGTGCAGCAACATTATAAATTCGATATAAATACTAAGCAATCTTGAATTGGAAGTGGCAAATAATTAAAAGCTGAAAATAAAAATTTTACTCATTTTCTAAAGCAAACGACTCCCATGAGGTAACATTGATGATTTCTTCAAAATATCACTTATTCTAATTATCATAAAAAAGAATTTTAATTCTTAATATAACAAAGAATATTTAGCTTATTTTTTAGACTTTTACTATCCTCATTGTTCCAAACTTGATTTTTTTTCATCGAATTATATCAAAAATAAATATTGATTGTTTCTCTTATAATTTAACACTTTAATTGATCCAAATGATGCAAGAAAACTTAGTTGAAGTGAGTTAAACAATTTCAACTCTTTCGAACCAAGTGTTAAACATTGTTAAGAAATGCGTATAGAATTTCATGAGGTGAGGTAAATGAATGTTAACACTTCAAATTAATTGCCACATAACTCAAAGTGTGAAGTAATTGAATAACAATAATTGATGAGGTTGAGCATCCCAGAGTTGACACATAGAACGAGAAAATTATGTGTCAGAGTTCACCGAGTCTGAACGACTCTCTCAGATCCCCGAGACCTCCTCGGGAAGGCAGACTCCAGAGACCCCCTTGGGAGGGCAGATCCCTAAGACCAACTCGGGATGGTATACGGCCAAGACCTCCCCGGGAAGATAAGCTCTTGAAGCCCTTCCGGGAGAGAAAATCTCCTGAGACCCCTCGAGAAAGCGGAGCCCAAAAAGTCATAGACCCGATAGCCCGACTCCAATAATCATTACCCTTTCATGTCCAGGAAAGGTGACAGATAATTATTGTTATTTATATGCGACAATTAAGGTTCAATAATCGCGAGAGCCGTTACCTAAGAGCTATCAGGTAACCGACAAGTATGGAACGTGGAGGAGAACGTGGAGATATGTGTGATCAAGCCTACAGGTATATAAGGTACTCCAACGCCCCCCAGGTAAAGGGGTTACACTCTCTAAACTCACAACTCCTCCTTAGTTGTTTTCCTGCAATATACTTGAGTGCTGACTTGAGCATCGGAGTGGGCTCCGCCCAAAAATCTCCGACGTGTTCCCATTAACACTCGTGTTGATCTCGTAGGGTGCCATCTCCTTTCCTTTCGTCACCATCCTGGAGGGTTGTACTCTGGTGACTGGCCGTCCGCGTTGATTCCTTCCGGAACAAGTTTGACACCATATGTGGGAAAGCATATAAATCAAAATACCAAAAGGAGCACCGATGGAAGAGCCGGAGGGACAACCCATCATTCTGACGAAAGAAGAATTGGATCGCCTAGTGGCCAACGCTGTTAAAGGGGCGCTCGAATAATACCAAATCGAGCAAGTCATCTCACGGCGAGTGGCTTCTTGGCAAGGGAGATCCCCAAGATCTCCACCTCGCATCCCCAACACCAGAGATTTATCTCGCCACCGGTGGGACATGCTGGAGCAATTCCTGTACACCGGCTAGATTCCTTGGGAGACTTGGAGAAGGCCAACTCCATAGCCTCAAGCGCCCTAAGGCAGGAAGGATTGGGGGAAGAGAGAGGAACCTAAAGCCTTCCAGAAGGCACCCTCTACTCCTTTCTCACTGGAGATTATGGAAGATCCCATGCCGAAGCAGTTCTACGAACCTGGAATTGCTGAATGCGATGGAAAGATAGATCCAGAGGATCACATCTATAAATTTGAGAATGTGACCCTTTTGCACTAGTACACAGATGGTGTTAAGTGCCGAGTGTTCTTGAACACTCTATCGGGAGTCGCTCAAAGATGGTTTCAAAGACTGTCGCAGGGTTCTATAAACTCTTTTCTGGAGTATAGAACCGTATTCTTGCATCACTTTGCAAGCAGCCGTCGTTATCAGAAGACGGCGTTGAATCTTTTCACCCTCAAGTAGTTAAAAGGCGAAAGAACCTCTGAAGAACTATATACAGAGGTTTAATCGGGTATCCCAAGATGTGCCAACTACGACCTCGGAGATCCTTGTCAGCACCTTCATACAGGGCCTCTCGGAAGGGGACTTCTTCCGGTCACTGCTGAAGAATCCTCCCACCAGTTTCGACGACTTGCTGGGGTGCTCCGTCAAGTACGTCAATGTCGAGGAAATGCAGCATGCCCGCCATAAAGAGCCAGCGGGGGCTCCTGCACAGACCACTGTGTTAGTAATATGAGAGAAGTGTCCTAAGGCAATCGCCTTATGATTGTAATCATTTACTTTAATAAATGAATATTCACTATTTGAGTATACATGTTCGTGTATTTGATTGAGATCTTAAACTCATTTACTGAATGTCCGCAATACAATTCACAGCATGAGAGAATTTGTGATGAATTCACAACTAGTGATTATCTCTACATGTGCAATTGTGAAGTATTGAAATTGTCCCTAGTCGATGAATTGATAAATACGGACACTATCAATTCTGTTGAGTCTAGCATGGGTTATTCTCTAATCAGCTGATTCTCACGGGCTGGTGACATTGGGATGTCCGGAGATAAACATGAATGCTAGTTAAGGGAACTAGTTCATTGGAGTGACTAGTTGTAAAACTTCATATGGTAATCTACATATAGATATGTCAGTGAAGTTCTTACTGCAGCTTAAGTGCGATGTTCCTTTGACTTGCGGTGTTCAAGTCATCTTGGTCATGAAGACTTATACTTTGACATCTTAAGTAAGCATCTCCAAGGAGGTGTGGACCCAGGATGATTGGGTATAAGCCGAAGTGCCCGAAGATGTTTGAACAGCCTACAAAGGATTCACCACTCCTTGCGAGGAGATGTATACCCAAGGCCTATCGTCGGATTATTACTCGAAGCCTCTGGCCAGAGCATCACATGTTCCGAGTATGAATCTCTCAGAAACATGAGAGTAATTAGAATCCGTTGGACGAGAAAGACATTACTTGGGCTAGGTGTGACGTAGTCAGCCTAGTGGGGACTGACACACATAGACCGTGCCCTGAACCAAGTGGGTATAAGATGGTGAAGGGAATGAGGCATGATTCATTAAAGCTGCTGAAAGGTTTCAGAATAGTTTCTGAGGTCAACCGTTGATCTTTCGATTAATTGGGGATCATGATGTACTACTCGGTGCCACTCATGATCGTTCTATAATTAGTTGATTATAGATGGCCAACATAAATCAAAAGCCTATTTAGTCACACGCACTACCAGTGATCCGAGGGATTTAAAACGAGTTGAAAATTGGATTTTTCGATCAAGAGAGATAAGTCGAATCTGAATTTTTCAGAGACACATCGGAAGCATAAAATGGCTAAGTCTTTTGAAGACTTATTAAACGAATTAAATGAGTTTAATTCGTGAGGTCGTGGCTTGGGTTTGGCCGGCCAAAGAGGGTCCCCACCATCTTTGTTTGGCTGGCCAAATTAAAAGGAGGAGAACCGAATTTTTGGTTCAAATTATAAAATAAACCGCGCGAGGTTTGTTTTATAAAATTATGGATAAAGAAATTTATATAAAGAGATTTATTTTCATGGAAATTAAAATAAACTTTAAATGGTTTATTTTATTTTATAAAATTAATAATGGATTGATTTACCATGATAAATAAATTTATATAAAGAAATTTATATAAAGAAATTTATATAAAGAAATTTATATAAAGAGATTTATTTTCATGGAAATTAAAATAAACTTTAAATGGTTTATTTTATTTTATAAAATCAATAATGGATTGATTTATCATGATAAATAAATTTATATAAAGAAATTTATATAAAGAAATTTCTTTCCATAATAAAAGGGGAGACATGGTTGTTTTTATTATAAATTAAGTTATAATAAAAACTTGGCATAACGGAATAATTCATAGAAAAATTTATAAGATAAATTTCTTATGAAAAATTTATTCCGTTAAGAGGAGACTTGGCGATTAAGAGGCTACTATATAAAGGTACCTAGGCAAGGCTTGGAAAATCAATTCAAGAGATCAAGGATTCTTGCCTAGCCTCTCTTCCTCTCCTTCTCTCCCTCTCCCTCTTTTAGGGCCGGCTACCCTCTCCCTCTTCTAGGGCCGGCTGCCCTCACCTCCTTTGCCGTGAGCCACCTCCACCAAGAAGGTGCCAAAGAAGAAGAAGAAGCGGGGCGCGACTCCTTCCTTCCTCTCGGAATCTTGATTCTGTTTTCGTTTGGTGGTTAGTTTTCCATCTCTCTCTCTTGATATTCTTGTCGTGCTTTTGGAGAATCTAGTAGTTCTTGTCGGCACGAAACTCGTGGCTTTACGAAGTCATCCCGAAGAAAACTCGGCGTGGACGCAAATAGAGGCGGAGCTTCCAAGGGACGCTACGGTTGGATCTCGTCCCTTTCTACAAGTTACGCGAGGTATCAAGTAAATTAGTTTACTTTCTGCAAAATTCTAAATGTATGATCATGTCTCCACAACATAAGGTTGCATGCTAGATACGTGGTTAAAATAATTTGAGAAATTATTTATGCTAAATCTTCCGCTGCACGTAATTAAATTTTAAAATTACGAACCCGTATCCATGTCAACATGCACCCGGTCCCAACACACTGTCCGTACGAAGAGAAAGGAACCACCAGCACTGGTCCGGGCGAAAGACTCTCGGTCAGGAAAAGATCACTGGGCTGGTAAGAAAAGGCTCATAGAAGTGGTGGATACCCGAGAACCAGAGTCCCTGAAGAAGTACTACGATTTTTACGATAGTACCATGCACTCCACTGAAGAGTGCCACGCCTTGAAGAAAAGGATGGTGGAGAAAGTAGATGACAAGTCCCGAAGTGATGGATGAAAGTGGTGTATCATCGGAGGTCCCCGCGAAGGAGTCTTTCTCCCTGCAAGCGGCTGTCAGGAGGGGAGGGAACTCGGTGACTATCCCGATCACGTTCCAGGGGGAGAAGTCAGGATGTGGAGCCTTGTCGATCCCCCTCCCCTGAGCGAGACCCTAGGAAGGGCAAGTCCCCTGTGCGAGGCCCTTCTTTGGGCCATATAGGGGTGATCTCGGGAGGTCCTACCGGAGGAGACTCGAACCGGGTAAGGAAGGCTCATACTCGACGGCTGGAGAATTACTCCATAGGAACAAGCAGTGGCCTGCGCAGAGTCCTTGTCATCTCCTTCGGACCGGATGACGTGGAGACGCCTTAGTAATTCTCACATGCATAGCTAACTATGAAGTTAAGCGTGTCTTCGTGGATATAGGTAGTGATGTGAACATCCTCTACAAGGCATCCCTGAATCAGATGCAGATCGACGAAGACGAGCTGCGGCCGGTCTCCACTCCACTCTTCGGCTTCACGGGATACCGGGTGCAACTGATAGGGCAGATCTCCCTATCTTTATCATTGGGAGATGACACGCTGGAGAGGACGAGGAGGACTCCCTTCCTAGTCTTCGATGTGCCCTCATCCTACAACGCTATCCTCGGACGCCCCACGCTCAGTGTGTTCCAGGTGGTGGTCTCAGTCTACCACCAAAAGATCAAGTTCCCGGTGGGTGATCAAGTAGCCGAGGTCATGGCTTCCCGATGATGTTACAGTGGGGAGGTCAGGTCTGAAGCCCGCAAGAATCTGAAGGTTGAGGAAGCTCTACAATTTGACCTCGCCAAACCTCATGAGGAGGAAGGGCCTAGGGAAGAACGGAGGGAGGTCGAGAGCAAAGAAGTTTGGATACACCCTCAACAACTGGGGGGGAGTTATAAACATTGCCGTTGACCTCCCACCGGAGTTGAGAAGCCGACTGATCGACTGCTTGTAGAGCCATCGGGATGTGTTCGCTTGGGCTATGGAGGAGATCCAAGGAGTCCCCCCAGCGTTGGCCATGCATCATTTGCATGTGACCCCCGAGGCTCGGTCAGTAAAGCAGAGACGAAGGCATTTTGCGCCCGAGTAGGACAAGACTATCAGAAAGGAAGTCACCAAGTTGCTGAAGGC
The DNA here is from genome assembly GCA_024364735.1 of Boesenbergia rotunda. Taxonomy (NCBI): domain Eukaryota; kingdom Viridiplantae; phylum Streptophyta; class Magnoliopsida; order Zingiberales; family Zingiberaceae; genus Boesenbergia; species Boesenbergia rotunda. The sequence goes on along the minus strand of JAGFNQ010004757.1, from coordinate 602,759 downwards.
TGACCACATAAGAGAAGTTCAATTCCCAACTTGGTTGGCTAATGTAGTACTTATCCCTAAGCCCGGGGTAAATGGTGGGTGTGTATTGATTTTCGAGATCTAAATAAATACTTCCCTAAAGACTGCTACCCTCTGCCTCGTATCGATAGACTAGTAGATTGCACCTCTGGTTGTGAGTTTATTTCCATGTTGGACGCCTACCAGGGGTATCACTAGGTTCCTCTCACGCCTGCAGATCAAGAAAAGGTCAGCTCTGTGACGGTAGATGACACATATTCCTATAACGTCGTGCCATTCGGGTTGCGAAACGCTGGGGCAACCTATCAGCGTATGATGGACAAAGTCTTCAAGCATCAGATCGGGAGGAACATTGAAGTCTATGTGAATGACATCTTGGTCAAGATAGACAAGAGGAAGGATATGATAAGCGAATTGGAGGAGACCTTCGCCACCCTGAGGGCTAACAGGCTAAAATTGAACTTGGCCAACTGTCTGTTCGGAGTGATGAGTGGCCGGTTCTTAGGATACATGGTGACAGAGAGGGGGATCGAGGCCAATTCAGATAAGGTGAAGGTCATTCTTGATATGCCCTCTCCTCGCAACTTCAAGGAGGTACAGAGGCTAAATGGAAGGATTACGGCTTTATCCAGGTTCAACTCCAAGTCTGCCGACAAGACCCTTCTTCAAGATTCTGAGAAAGGCAGTCAAGTTCGACTGGGGCACCTAGTGTGAGAAGGCGTTTGCAGATTTGAAAGCTTACCTGGCCGAGCTCCCCGTCCTTTACAAGCCAGTGGAAGGGGAGACATTGTTCGTCTACCTATCCGCGACTGAGCAAGCGGTGGGTACTGCACTTATCCGAGAAGAAGGCACTGTGCAGTACCCGGTCTACTTCTTCGGACACCTCTTGAAGGATGTAGAGACACGCTACACCATGATGGAGAAGTTGACCTACGCCCTAGTCTTAATAGCTTGGAGGCTCAGGCCATATTTCTTAGCACACCCAATTGTGGTTCTCACCAACAGCTCACTGAGACAAGTTCTCACCAATCCGAAAGCCTCAGGTCGGCTAATCAAATGGACGACAGAGCTGAGTGAGTACGGGATTGAGTACCAACCCCGTACTGCCATCAAGGCACTGGCCCTTTTGGATTTCATGCTTGAATCATTCCCTGATCCTGAACCGAAGGAGTCTGGAAGATCTATGTTGTCGGGTCTTCCAACAGCAGGCATAGCGGAGTCGGAGTGCAAATGGTTTCTCCTAGGGGGATACGTTGCATTTATCTATTCGACTTCACTTCAAAGCCACCAATAATGAAGTTGAATACAAGGCGATCCTAGCAGGGCTGCAAGCAGCCAAGCATGTGAGAGCTGCTTGGGTCGTTGTACATTCGGACTCTCAGCTTGTGGCACAGCAAAAAAAGGGCGACTTCGAAATAAAGTGCGAGCGCTTACAGAGGTATGTAGCCCTTTATGAGCAGCTAAAATCCTCTTTCACGGAGGTTACTCTGCAGAAGATTTCCCGAGCACACAATGTCAAGGCAGATGAACTAGCCAAATTGGCTAGCTCCATCTCGGTCTGGCAGCTAGATGAGCCCAGTACTGTTGGAACTTGGATGGCTAGAGAGGGGGGGTGTGAATGTAGCCAGACACTTAAAGTTTAGCTCTTTTCAAACTTTCCTGCACTTAGATGTTTAGTAGCACAGTAGAAGCAACAAAACAGAGTATGCAGTAAACTAAACCCTAAGTTGAGCACAAGCACAAGAACGCTAACAAGAGGATTTACAAGGTTCGGGGATAACTTACCCCTACTCCTTGGCGTGCCCTTAAGGCGGGCGATCCCTTGATTGTCGGCAGATCAAGCCCCAGAAAATTCAGATAGTAAGCAACCTCCTTCTCGGTGGAGTAACCTCTCCACAACGTTTCAAGATGATGAAGTATAAAGTATAGGAAATACAAGAAGGATCTTACTTAGCACTTATAACCACAAGAACACAAGCAAACTTCTCTGAGCTCCACCCAGCGCAGATCTCACGCAAGACTCTCCTCTTCGTGTCTTCTCGCTGATGGACTCAAGTTTCTTGTTTCTCTTCTCCCAAGTGCCCAAGTAACACAAGGTTGCTTCAAGGATCACAGTTGCTTGCTCAAGATGATGGAACAGCGTTGTTGCAAGCACAAGCTGTCGCAGAGTAGTTTCTTTGAGTTGCTCTTCAGTTGTTCAGTTGTTGAGACTTCTTCGCCACCAGGTGCTTAAGTCCCTCCACTGATCGCAGGTCACCACGTCACTGCAGCCTCCAGCTGCTCACCTGCCAACGCCAGCTACCACTGACCTCTCCCTGGACTCCCTGAGCTTCCCTCAGCCAAGCTCCAGTTAGCAGCTCCAGTCAGCAGCTCCAGCTGTTGCAACCTGAGATGGCAAATGGACAAACCTGCTCCAAGGAAAGGCTTCCATTGACTCTCCTTGAGTGTTTGAATCCATCCCTGTCACCTGCACACTTAATCAGAGCATTAGCACAACATATCAAGCATAGAATCAAGTATCAGAGATTAAGCGGAGAGAATCAAATGTGTTCAGACGCGATTAGAGCGTCTGACAGTGCATTTTGAAATAAAGTGATCGGTCACCAAACCGATCAGAGAGCCTCCTGATCGGTCACCAGACCGATCAGGGTGGGTTCAGACCGATCAGGCTCCATCCTGATCGGTCCCCAACGCTCAATCAGAAATCACGATTTCTCTGGCACTCTCCTGGATCGATCACCAGACCGATCCACCCCTTTACCGGGCGATTTCTGAGCTTCGCAGTCCAACCCTCCTGATCGGTCCCCAGACTGATCAGGGCATGCTCAGACCGATCAGGGCATGCTCAGACCGATCAGGGCATGCTCAGACCGATCAGGCTCCGTCCTGATCGATCATAGTGGGAACTCGCGACGCTTGATCATTCTCCAGAACGGTCTGAACAGTGTTCCAGATCGGTCACCAGACCGATCAGGAGCAGATCAGTAAGGTTCCCAAAAACCTACTGGATGCTCCCTGATCGGTCACCGAACCGATCAGGAGCAGAGCAGCAGGGGAAGTCAACCCACTTGTGGGCTCCCTGATCGGTCACCAGACCGATCAGGAGCTGAGCAGTGAGTGAAACACATACTCCTTGATCGGTCACCAGACCGATCAGTCATCGTTGGATCGGTCACCAGACCGATCCACGAAGGAGCACTGTGCCAACTTCCCTGATCGGTCACCAGACCGATCCAGGGACTCCATGTTAGTGATATGAGAGAAGTGTCCTAAGGCAATCGCCTTATGATTGTAATCATTTATTCTAATAAATGAATATTCACTATTTGAGAATACATGTTTATGTATTTGATTGAGATCTTAAACTCATTTACTGAATGTTCACAATACAATTCACAGCATGAGAGAATTTGTGATGAATTCACAACTAGTGATTATCTCTACATGTGCAATTGTGAAGTATTGAAATTGTCCCTAGTCGATGAATTGATAAATACGGACACTATCAATTCTGTTGAGACTAGCATGGGTTATTCTCTAATCAGCTGATTCTCACTGGCTGGTGACATTGAGATGTCCGGAGATAAACATGAATGCTAGTTAAGGGAACTAGTTCATTGGCTAGCTGTAAAACTTCATATGGTAGTCTACATATAGATATGTCAGTGAAGTTCTTACTGAAGCTTAAGTGCGATGTTCCTTTGACTTGCGGTGTTCAAGCCATCTTAAGCAAGCATCTCCAAGGAGGTGTGGACCCAGGATGATTGGGTATAAGCCGAAGTGCCCGAAGATGTTTGAACAGCCTACAAAGGATTCACCACTCATTGCGAGGAGATGTATACCCGAGGCCTATCGTCGGATTGTTACTCGAAGCCTCTGGCCAGTGCATGACATGTTCAGAGTATGAATCTCTTAAATACATGAGAGTAATTAGAATCCTAGGACGAGAAAACGTTACTTGGGCTAGGTGTGACGTAGTCAGCCTAGTGGGGACTGACACACATAGACCACGTCCTGAACCAAGTGGGTATAAGATGGTGAAGGGAATGAGGCACGATTCATTATAGTTGCTGAAGGGTTTTAGAATTGTTTCTGAGGCCAACCGTTGATCTTTCGATTAATTGGGGATCATGATGTACTACTAGGTGCCACTCATGATTGTTCTATAATTGTTTAATTATAGACGGCCAACATAAATCGAAAGCCTATTTAGTCACACGCACTACGAGTAATCCGAGGGATTTAAAACGAGTTGAAAATTGGATTTTCCAATCAAGAGAGATTAAGTTTGGATGAGCCAAACGATACGTCGAATCTGAATTTTTTAGAGACGCATCGGAAGCGTAAAATGGCTAAGTCATTTGAAGCCTTAATAGATGAATTAAATAAGTTTAATTCATTGGGGCTTAGCTTGGATGGGCCGGCCAAAAGAGGGCCTCCATCCTCTTTGCTTGGCCGGCCATAACAAAGGGAGAGAACCAAGTTTTTGGTTCAATTTATAAAATAAACCAAGTGTAGTTTGTTTTATAAAATTATGGATGATATAAATTTTTATATAATAAACCAAGGTTTGGTTTATTTTTCATGGAAATTAAAAATGAACCATGGATTGGTTTATTTTATAAAATCAATCATGGATTGATTTACCATGATAAAGAAATTTATTCCATAGGAGAGAAGATTTTTATAATGAACTAAAATATGATTTTAACCATGATATAAAATCAAACTTGGCATAATGGAATAAGTTATTCCATATTTGAGAGGCTTGATGGTTGAGAGGCCACTATATAAAGGACCCAAGGCAAGGCTTGGGTGTGAATTATAGAGATGAAGGCATAGGCTCTCTCCCTCTCTTTCTCTCCTTCTCTTCTCCCCTTCTTGCCGTGCGCCAACCAGCCTCAAGAAGGAGCACCAGCCGGCCACCCCTGCCCTTTCCCTGCCAACCACCACCTGCTGCCGGAGAAGGAAGCTCCGGCCATCTCTTGGCCGGAAGAAGGTGCTGCCGGAATTAGAGTTTGCCGCAAGGATCCTTTTTGCCGCAAGCATCTTCTTTTGCTTCGCCGGAATTTTGATTCCGGCCATCCTTTTGTGGTTAGTCTTCCGACTTCTCTCTTGGTTTTTCTTGTCGCGTTCTCGGAGAATCTAGTAGTTCTCGAGAACACGAAACTCGTGGCTTTGCGAAGTCATCCCGAAGATACTCGGCGTGGACGCGAATAGAGGCGGAGCTTCCAAGGGATGCTTACGGTTGGATCTCGTCCCTTCCTTCGAGTTACGCGAGGTAATACATAAATTAGTTTATGTTTCTGTAAAAATTTAAATATATGATCATGTCTACACAAGATAAACTTGCATGCTTAGATGTGTGGTTAAATGATTTAGACAAATTATTTATGTTAAACCTTCCGCTGCACGTAATTAATTTTGAAATTACGAACCCGCATCCATGTCAACATGCACCCGGTCCTAACAGTGGTATCAGTGCCAAGGTTTGTGTTCGACATAATCATATAATTTTTTTGCGGAAAGCTTTATCATGATCTCAATTTTGAAAAATTTTCAATTATGGAAACTTTCCAATTATGGTAAATTTTCGATTTAGGAATTTCAATGTTTGGAAATCCTTATGAAATTTCACAAACTTTTGAAATATCTCTGTTTCTGAAATTTTATGATAATTGTGAAAATTTTTCATTTTTGGAAACTTTCCAATTTTGCAAATTTCCTAGTTTAGAAATTTTCAATTTTGGAAAAACGTAAGTTTTCTTTGTACCAGAAACTTACAATTATTCTGAAAACCTTTTATTTTTAGAAACTTTCCATTTATGGAAAGCTCGCAATTTTGGGCACTTTCTTTCAAGAATGTCTAGACAAATTATGGGAATATTAATTGGCATTTAAATTTATAATTGAAAATTAAATTATTTATAAAATTCTTTATTTTGGATTGAGCCTCGGGGAGCCGTCCAATTTAAAGTTAGTTGTTATAATTAAATTTCCTAAATTGAATTTAAGCTGTCAAATGATTAATTTGGATTGAGCCTCGGGGAGCCGTCCAAATTAAGTTATTGGTATTAATTTTCAATAAATAAAATATGTGATCAAATCTTGGAAATTTTTGAGATGATTCTCAAACGATAATTTCCTTATTTGATTTATGAGGTGATGCTCTTACATATTATTATCTCCAAAATTAATTAGGAAAATTGTTTCCTATAGAGTATATTTCCTTAAATAAGATTTTCATGAAAATAATATGTGGTTGAATTAAGGGAATCTGTCTCTTAATTTAATAAGATTTGATTTAGAGAAATCAAAGTCTTAAACATATTATTTCCGAAATTGATTATGATAATTCAGGAAATTGTTTCCCAAAACAATTCATTGATAAAAGTATGAAATTAGAATTAGAAAATCCGGTTCCTAATTCAATTAATGAGACTTGATAAATTAAGTCACATACATACTTTATTAAGGAAATCGTTAGAACATGACATAATTATATGTCATGAATGTGCATAAAAGAAAAGGATGAGACCCAAAACCCCTTACAAAATATTAAGGCCAACACCTTCCATTAATATGCTTAGAACCGGAGTTTTGTTTCTCGTTTGGGTTGATGGCACATCCATGCCCGGCTTGAACCTCAACATGTTCAAACCATGGAATTAGTTTATGATTAATATAGTTGGAGTCAGAGGTCAATCCTTAGTTTTGGTTGTTGGACACATCCAAGCCTGACTAAATGGTTGAATGAGCTCCAATCATATTAAAACTATTTCTTGATTAATGGGTCAGCCTTAAGCTTGGAGCATCGATTTGTTGTGCCACAGCCAAGGTCGATGTAAAGAGAGGTGCAGTTGGGTGCTATGTATATTGTTGCATACTTGTTAATGAGTTAACAACCCAATGATTTATGCAAACATTCAATTAGTTGATAGCATAATGTGATAGTTACATATGTATAATATGTAATCGGTATAATTACCTACCTTCATAGCTAAGAATAACTTGATAGACTCTAGCCATGGTTGTTCTTATCTATGGTTGGATATCAACCTATTTGGAGATGTTCCTACGATCTCCCGAATTGATAAAAAGGGTTATTCAATTTGAAAAATAAATAGGATTTAATTAATCTATATTGATGCATTCTTTATCATTCTCATCACATAACCTCAATTTGTATTTCTAGGATAATCACCTGATCATGTCTTCTCTGAATTTGAGTTCCATTTTGGACAACAATAAGCTGACTGGGCCAAACTTCATGGACTGACTTCGAAACCTGAGGATAGTCCTCAAGGCAGAAAAGCTTGCTTATGTCCTTGAAGAACAACTTCCCAACCATCCTCCTAAAGATGCAACTCCAGACCAGTTAGTGGCCTATCAGAAACATGTGGACGATTCTGAACTTGCGAGTTGCATCATGCTGGCCGCTATGGTACCTGAGCTACAAAAGCAGCATGAGCATATGGATGCTCATACCATCGCCTTCCATCTTCATGAGCTGTTTGACGAGCAGGCGAGATCCGAAAGGTTTGAGGTCTCCAAACTCCTCTTCACCTCTAAGATGTAGGAAGACACTTCTGTCTCACAGTTTGTGTTGAAGATGTTGGGGTACATTGAACGACTAGGCACACTCGGATTTGCAATGGATCACGAACTAAGTATTGACTTAATTCTGCATTGTTTGCCCAAGAGTTACTCATAGTTTGTGATGAACTATCGGATGAACAAACTGGAGACTACCATTCCTGAGTTGCTTAACCCGCTAAAGACTGTAGAGCCTTCTGTAAAGCAGGATCAGAAGACAGTACTGTTAGTTGGTTCCTCAAAGAAAGGCTCTAAGAGGAAGCCCAAAGAACAAAATAAGGGAAGGAAGGAAAAGGCCAAAAAGATTGAAAAGGCACCAAAAGACACTTGCCATCACTGCGGCAAGGTGAGCCACTGGCAAAGAAACTGTAAGATTTATCTTGAGTCCTTGAAGAAGAAGGCATCCGATGCCCCATCCTCTTCAGGTATCTTCGTTATTGAATGTCACTATATTTCCTCGTACACCTGGGTACTTGATACTGGGTGTAGCTCACATATATGTAATGACATACAGCGGCTAAGGAATAGAAGAAGACTCATCAAGGGAGAAGCGAATTTGCGAGTTGGAAATGGAGCAAAGCTTGCTGCTGTTGCCATCGGAACATATTTGCTAAAGCTCCCTACTGGACTTGTCTTAGAATTGGATAATTGTTATTTTGTTCCTTCATTAATAAAGAACATTATATCTATTTCATGCTTGAATGAAAAGGGTTATCATTTAATTTTTAGTAACAATTGCTGTTACATAACTTTAAATGTTGTTCTTTATGGGACCGAAACTTTATGCAATGGTATCTACACGTTAGATTTATCCGGTGATGTTTTCAATATCAAAGTTAGCAACAAACATGCTCGAATAGATAATCAAATAGACTCCTATACGTGGCATTGTCGTCTTGGCCATGTAAGTAAGAAATGCATGACCAAATTACACCGATGTGGAATTCTGGAATCATTTGAACCCGGTTCATTTGATACATGTGAATCATGCTTAAAAGGCAAGATGACCAAATTACCCTTTTCCGAAAAAGGTAAACTAGTGGGAGAATTGCTTGGTATGTGGACCAATGTCAACTCTTGCACAAGGAGGCTATAGCTACTTCATTACCTTTATCGATGATCACTCACGATTCGGGTATGTGTTCTTAATGAAACACAAATCTGAAGCTTTTAAGAAATTCAAAGAGTTCAGAAGTGAAGTAGAGAAACAGCTTGGCAAAAGTATTAAGATACTTCGATCCGATCGGAGTGGTGAATACTTAAGTCAAGAGTTTCAAGATTATCTTAGGGACAATGGGATATTGTCTCAATGGACTCCGCCATATACACCACAGCATAATGGTGTATCTGAGAGGCGTAACCCAACCTTGATGGACATGGTTAGATCTATGATGAATCATGCAACTCTTCCAAAATCCTTTTGGGGCTATGCGCTTAAGACAACTGTTTACTTACTAAACAGAGTCCCGACCAAGGTAGTCTATACTACTCCATATGAGACGTGGAATAGTAAGAAACCTCATTTATCTCACCTAAAGATATGGGGTTGTCCTGCTTATGTAAAGAGGACTGTATCAGACAAATTGGATGCTAAGTCTGATAAATGTCTATTTATTGGATACCCTAAGGAAACGAAAGGTTACCAATTCTATCATCCCTTGGAACAAAAGGTGTTTGTTTCAAGGCATGCTATATTTCTAGAAAAAGAATTTCTTTTACAAGAAAATAGTGGGAGTAGCATTGAACTTGAAGAAGTTCAAGAAAATCCAATAGACATTACAGAGACACCTAGTCTAGACCCACAACCAATAACTCATAATGACGAGCTATCAGTTGAACCTAAAACAACACCACTTCTTCGTAGGTCTGATAGGACACGCAATATTCTAGAGAGATACGGATTTCTCATAAGTGAATCGAACGACGTGTTACTCATTAACGATGACGAACCTATCAGTTATGAAGATGTTCTGAAAAATTCAAAAAGGGATAAATGGCTTGAAGCCATGAAGTCGGAAATGGATTCCATGTACAAAAATCAAGTATGGGACTTGGTTAACCCACCTGAAGGGATTAAGCCCATAGGGTGCAAGTGGGTTTTCAAGAAGAAAATCGACATGGAAGGTAATGTTGTTACCTTTAAGGCTAGATTAGTGGCAAAAGGATATCGTCAGAAACAAGGAATTGATTATGACGAAACCTATTCGCCAGTAGCTATGCTTAAATCCATTCGGATGCTCCTTGCCATAGCAGCTCATTATGATTATGAGATATGGCAAATGGATGTGAAAACAACTTTCCTTAATGGAAACCTGCTTGAGGATGTATACATGATACAACCTGAAGGTTTCACATCGGTTAATAAAACCAAAGTATGCAAGCTTCGACGATCCATATATGGACTAAAGCAAGTATCCAGGAGCTGGAACATCCGTTTTGATGAGACAATCAAAGAGTTTGATTTCTCACAAAATCCTGACGAACCTTGTGTGTACAAGAAGGTTAGTGGGAGTACAGTCGTATTCCTAGTGTTATATGTCGATGACATATTACTTATAGGAAACGATATATCAGTCTTACAGTCAGTTAAAATTTGGTTGTCTAAAATTTTCTCCATGAAAGACCTGGGAGAAGCAACCTATATCCTTGGGATTAGAATATATAGAGATAGATCAAAACGGTTACTTGGTCTTTCGCAGTCTATATATATAGACCGAGTGCTAGAAAGGTTTAGCATGTCGGAATCCAAGAAAGGTTACCTTCCCATCAGGCATGGGATCAACCTTTCGAAGTCTATGTGTCCGCGCACAGAAGACGAGAGGATTTGCATGAATAAGATTCCTTATGCATCCGCGATAGGATCTATCATGTAGTTGTATGTACTAGGCCCGATGTATCGTATGCTCTGAGCGTCACAAGCAGATACCAGTCTGATCCAGGAATGGATCATTGGGCGGCTGTCAAGACAATCCTCAAGTACTTAAGAAACACTAAGGATGTGTTCCTAATATATGGAGAAGGTGATATGGTAATACGTGGGTATACAGATGCCAGTTTTCAGACAGATAAGGATGACTCCAAATCTCAGTCCGGATACGTATTTATTTTGAATGGAGGTGTAATAAGTTGGAAGAATTCCAAGCAAGACACCGTAGCGGATTGTACCACGGAAGCGGAATATATTGCAGCTTCGAAAGCAGCAAAGGAAGCAGTCTGGATCAAAAAGTTTATCTCAGAACTTGGTGTGGTTCCAACCATTGATGAAGCCATACCGGTTTACTGCGACAACAATGGAGCTATTGCACAAGCAAAGGAACCAAGGTCTCATCAGTGATCCAAACATGTGCCTCGCCGCTATCATCTGATCAGAGAGATTATAAGTAGGAATGATATACAAATTGAGAAAATTCCCACTGAAAGGAATTTAACGGATCCTTTAACTAAGGCCTCGCCTCAAAGTAAGTTTGAGGGTCATGTTAGAGCCTGTGGTATTGGGTACCGTAGCGATTAGCATTAGGCCAAGTGGGAGTTTGTTAGTGATATGAGAGAAGTGTCCTAAGGCAATCGCCTTATGATTGTAATCATTTATTCTAATAAATGAATATTCACTATTTGAGTATATATGTTTGTGTATTTGATTGAGATCTTAAACTCATTTACTGAATGTCCGCAATATAATTCACAGCATGAGAGAATTTGTTATGAATTCACAACTAGTGATTATCTCTACATGTGCAATTGTGAAGTATTGAAATTATCTCTAGTTGATGAATTGATAAATACGGACACTATCAATTCTGTTGAGAGTAGCATGGGTTATTCTCTAATCAGCTGATTCTCACTGGCTGGTGACATTGAGATGTCCGGAGATAAACATGAATACTAGTTAAGGGAACTAGTTCATTGGAGTGATTGGCTGTAAAACTTCATATGGTAGTCTACATATAGATATGTCAGTGAAATTCTAACTGTAGCTTAAGTGCGATGTTCCTTTGACTTGCGGTGTTCAAGTCATCTTGGTCATGGAGACTTATACTTTGACATCTTAAGCAAGCATCTCCAAGGAGGTGTGGACCCTGGATGATTGGGTATAAGCCGAAGTGCCCGAAGATGTTTGAACAGCTTACAAAGGATTCACCACTCCTTACGAGGAGATGTATACCCGAGGCCTATCGTCGGATTGTTACTCGAAGCCTCTGGCCAGAGCATGACATGTTCAGAGTATGAATCTCTTAAATACATGAGAGTAATTAGAATCCTAGGACGAGAAAACGTTACTTGGGCTAGGTGTGACGTAGTCAGCCTAGTGGGGACTGACACACATAGACCATGTCCTGAACCAAGTGGGTATAAGATGGTGAAGGGAATGGGGCACGATTCATTATAGCTGCTGAAGGGTTTCAGAATTGTTTCTGAGGCCAACCGTTGATCTTTCGATTAATTGGGGATCATGATGTACTACTAGGTGCCACTCATGATCGTTCTATAATTGATTAATTATAGACGGCCAACATAAATCGAAAGCCTATTTAGTCACACGTACTACGAGTAATCCGAGGGATTTAAAACGAGTTGAAAATTAGATTTTCCAATCAAGAGAGATTAAGTTTGGTTGAGCCAAACGATAAGTCGAATCTGAATTTTTTAGAGACGCATCGGAAGCGTAAAATGGCTAAGTCTTTTGAAGCTTAATAGATGAATTAAATAAGTTTAATTCATTGGGGCTTGGCTTGGATTGGCCGGCCAAAGAGGGCCTCCATCCTCTTTGCTTGGCCGCCACAACAAAGGGAGGAACCAAGTTTTTGGTTCAATTTATAAAATAAACCAAGTGTGGTTTGTTTTATAAAATTATGGATGATATAAATTTTTATATAATAAACCAAGATTTGGTTTATTTTCATGGAAATTAAAAATGAACCATGGATTGGTTATTTTATAAAATCAATCATGGATTGATTTACTATGATAAGGAAATTTATTCCATAGGAGAGAAGATTTTTATCATGAATTAAAATATGATTTTAACCATGATATAAAATCAAACTTGGCATGATGTAATAAGTTATTCCATATTTGAGAGGCTTGATGGTTGAGAGACCACTATATAAAGGACCCAAGCCAAGGCTTGGGTGTAATTATAGAGATAAAGGCATAGACTCTCTCCCTCTTTTTCTCTCCTTCTCTTCTCCCCTTCTTGCCGTGCGCCAACCAGCCCCAAGAAGGAGCACCAGCCGGCCGCCCCTGCCCTTTCCCTGCCGACCACCACCTGCTGCCGGAGAAGGAAGCTCCGGCCATCTCTTGGCTGGAAGAAGGTGCTGCCGGAATTAGAGTTTGCCGCAAGGATCCTTTTTGCCGCAAACCTCTTCTTTTGCTTCGCCGGAATTTTGATTCCGGCCATCCTTTTGTGGTTAGTCTTCCGACTCCTCTCTTGGTTTTTCTTGTCGCGTTCTCGGAGAATCTAGTAGTTCTCGAGATCACGAAACTCGTGTCTTTGCGAAGTCATCTCGAAGATACTCGGCGTGGACGCGAATAGAGGCGGAGCTTCCAAGGGACGCTTACGGTTGGATCTCGTCCCTTCCTTCGAGTTACGCGAGGTAATACATAAATTAGTTTACGTTTCTACAAAAATTTAAATATATGATCATGTCTACACAAGATAAACTTGCATGCATAGATGTGTGGTTAAATGATTTAGAGAAATTATTTATGCTAAACCTTCCGCTGCACGTAATTAATTTTGAAATTACGAACTCGCATCCATGTCAACATGCACCCGATCCCAACACTCCAACCTAGCCCTCCAAGCTAGGGTTTCATCCAACCTAGCCCTCCAAGCTAGGACCTGGCCCTCCAAGCCGGGATTTCATCAACCTAGCCCTCCAAGCTAGGACCTGGCCCTCCAAGCCGGGATTTCATCAACCTAGCCCTCCAGGCTAGGACTTTTCACACCTAACCCTCCA